>PVLA01004064.1:0-188868 GCA_004027455.1 Hydrochoerus hydrochaeris | reverse complement strand
GAGAAAGAGAAGGAGAAGGAGGAGGAGGAGAAGGAGAAGGAGAAGGAGAAGGAGAAGGGGAAAAGATTGCTTTCTATCACCCACCAGCTCATCTATTTGACTTTCTTTCTTCCCAGAAACTTATGATGTAATCAGGGCCCCTAATAGCACACACATTCTAAATTGCAAGCATTTATTGCATCTAGCCTGGGGCTTTTCTGTCTGTTAGAAATATCAGGGTTATTTCCTTCTTTTAAGAGTTTACGTTAAAAAAAAAACTTTACAAATAATGTTTGCTGTTTAATGTTCTCCCCTGAAATATCAATCTGCAAAAAAATAGAAATCCTTTTTTACAATTCATCTTAAGGATAGAGTTCCAGTTTCTTATAATGTAATGAATGTACGGCAGATAATGGTCCAATAGTGCAAACGAAAGGCGCATATAATCAAAATGATAATGGAGCGTATTGTACTGCTTGTATAATAAAATCCATACCAATATGGAAATCATATCTCAAGGCAACATTCCTCTCTTTGATTTTTGTAATAATTGTACATGTAAGAGCAGGGCAGCGAGAAGAGGGGGGAACAGAGGCTTTTATTGCTTCATTAGGCAGCTGGCATCCTGATGGTCCAGCCTGTCAACAGCCATCCCTTAATTTCCAAGGGAACTTCTCCTCTTCCTGCAGAAATGATTTACTGTCCATGTCAGCTCTCTCCTCAGCCTGTTCTCTGTGAAGAGTCACAATTACATGAAGTGGGCTTGCAAGGCCCATTTGGTTCTGCACCTTCCGCCTGCTGGGTCACTGAATCTCCGGGGTTGCGGTGAGATGAGGGTTTTGGAGGGAGGGAGGCCTTCCTGAGTGGAGCCTTAGAACTTTGGCCTGGATGTGCCTCTTGGGCCAGCTGTGTGTGGGGCTGTGTGAGTGAGAGCCTGAGTCTCACAGAGTGGCAGTCAGCACACAACATCTATGAGGAAATATTTACTTCAAGTTCCACTGACTTGAGTATGACAGTGGCCTTGACCTCTCTGAGTTACAGAAGCAGCAGACATCACACTCACTGCTCTTTCCTGTCTTGAAAGACCCATTTTGCCATGTGTGCAAATGAGGTGGGAAGGGGCAGGCCTGGTGGGTCTGGAGGGAAACCTTTAGAGACTGGGAATGCCCTGCTCAGTGTCAGCCTCAGCTTCTCCTCCCCTCACCCTCTCCTATGATCATCTAGGCCTCCATCTGACCCCTTTGTCCATGGCCCCTCCTCGCTCAAGGCTTTGGGCACAAATATGCAACCCTGCCCTCCAGGAACACCAGCTTCCTCTTGGTCCTGCATAGGGCACAGTTGATGACACTGACATCCACACTAGCTGGCATGTACGTGATTGCATTATCCCTGTGGTTTCTTCAGTAGCCCTTTCAGAGAGACATTTTGTTATCTCTGTTTTACGGATGGGGACACTGAATCCTTGGCCAAGGTCACAAGGCTGATAGGCAGTGGCGAAGGGGGAGCCCAAGTACCAATGAGGTCAATGTTTCCTGGTCTCCTGGGTATAAGTCAAGTCGGGTCTGTGCAGCCAATGTCTAAGAAGCAGATGCTAACAGAAGGAGTCTGGAAGTCACTCCTGGGACCACAGTGACCTTGGAACTAGTTCCTCAATGGTGTGCATCTTTCACTGGCCCAGTGGGCCCTGTGGTCACGTCTTTTGGGATGCTGGACGGGGTGGGCAGGACCTGGTGAACAGAGCTCCCATCACTGTGTGTAGGGCATGTGTGTAGGTGCCAGCTCTGGGAGAGGGCAGGAGGGAGCTAGAGGGGCCAGAGCTGGAGTAGAGTCTGTGGGGGTGACCCTGGTGGGTCCTATGGTACCTGGGACTTTTCAAGGCCACCTATGACCTGTTGCAGCTGGAAGAAGTTGGGGTAGAGGAACCACACAGATGGGGAAGATGCTGGGGGCACAGTTCTCTGGTGTGAGAGGCTACCTTTTGGAGGGGTCACCATTTCCTAATCCTGGCCTAGGGACACCACCAGAGCACTAGTGCTGCCTGAGCCCTCACTGTGCACCAAGGCCCAGAGAGGGAAGGGTACCCCTAGGACACCGAGAAAAACAAGGCAGAGGGGACTCAACAGAAGCCAGAGCCCTATTTTTAAAGCATTTGGCCAGAATGTCAGGGCCTCTGGTTCCCAGGGTTGTCTACAGAGTGATCCCGAGACTTGCACACAGACCCAGGCCCTGGGTCTTGTCACCTTTCCCAGGCCAACTCCACTCAGATCTGGCAGACCCCATCTTTACAGGCAGACAGGCGACAGGAGGTTTCGGTGGTGAGATGTGCACCCCTCCCAGCCAACCCCACTGAGCTTAACTTTTGGTTTCTACCGGTTTCTGTGGCCTTGACCAAGGCGCTGGCCCTTTCTGAGCCACAGTGTCCTTTGGTAGAAAATGTGGGTTAACAGGAATGATTCCTGCAAGGAGGCGTGAAGAGGACAGAGCGAGTGAGCCAGGTAATGAACACCGGCCTTTCGCACTCCAGGGGCCTTAGCCATCTGTCATCTGGCAGGGACAGCAGGCTCACCTGCCTGGACAGCTGGCCTGCTCAGGGACGTGATGGCAACTGCAGTGGGTAGCAGGGGGAGTTGGGAGGGATGGGCATCCTGTAAATCACGCGGCACCTGCTGGGTGCTGTGGTGCCACTAGGACGCGTCCCGTGAGCCAGGGAAATGGCCTGCTGATGGCTCTTAGCTGCATACCTTTCTTGGAATTACCCAGGGCCACCTTGTCCAAGGTCATGCCCCCTCCCCAAAGGTAGCTGCCCCCAGTGACTGGCCCACGGTGGGAAGTACAACACCTCAGAGCCCCATGCTTTCTGTGGCCACTGCCTGGGACCACAGTGGCAACTTTGTTACTGTTCCGGGTCTCCTGTGGTCTGACCCTTGCCTGCTACAGATGCTGGTCTTGAGAGCTGCTTACCAACTCTGTGGCACGCACATCTCAGAGTCTCCTAGTCGGTTTCCTGAGACTGCCCTATGATGCTCATTCTAGCCACTTCATGTCCTCGAACTCATTTACACCACTGGAGTTTCCCAGTAGTATGACCCTCATTCATAAAAGAAAAAAGTGGGAACACAGAGTGGTTAAATAACTCATGTCACCCAGTCACTGGCTGCACTTTTTCACTTTGAGAAAACTGTACAATAACAGTTTGACAGTAAGCCCAGGTGTGAACCACTGGGATGTTTCTTCAAGTGTTCTGAGGAATCCCTGCACCAGAATCACCTGGGCTGCCACACAAGCAGATTTCCAGGCCCTGGTTAAGTCAGAATCTCTGGGGTAGAGCTCAGGAATCTCTAAATTTAATAAGCACGCTAATGTGGGCATCGCTGAACTTCGGGGAAGCTTCCACTGTGGGGAAGCTGGAAGAGACACTGGGGACCATCAAATGCTTTTGTCTGTAGTTAAGGAAATAGGCCTTTGACAGGCAGGTCACCCTGCCCAGGTTCATGAAGGCATCAGACAGAGCTGGGTCTGGACTCGAATTTCCCAACTCCTAGGCAGACAGGTTTTTACATACCAAGTGTAGACACTGCTTGTGTATATGACAAGTGTGTAGACACTGCTTACCTGCTTCCTGTGCACAGAACACCATTTGTTGGTATTTTTTTTTTAAAAAGGAACACAGTCTTGGGGCTGAGGTTGTAATCTAGTATGTGTGAAGTCCTGAGTTCCATCCCTATCATGGGAGGAGAAAATAAACTCTTCTTTTTTATTATATAAAGTACAAAAACAAAGTTTATCATTCTAACCATTTTTGTTTTTTGAGACAAGGTCTTGCTATATAGTTTAAGGGTGACCAGGCCTCAGCCCCCCGAGTGCTAGAATTATAGGTGTGTAGCTCCATGCCCAGCAATTCTAACCATTTTTAAGAGTTCATATCATTAAATACATGCACATTGCTGAGAATTATCACTATCCATCTCTAGAGCTTTTTCATTTTAAAAAGTTGAAACTTTGTCCCCATTAGACACTTTTTAGTTTTTCTTTTCTGGCCCTTGGCAACCACCATTCTGCTTTCTGTGGCTACTGATATGAATTTGGCTTCTCTAGGCAACTCAGAAATGGAATCCTACATTATTTATCCTTTCTTGACTGGTTTATTTTACTTAGCTTAATGTCCTCACAGTTCCTCTCTGTTGTATCATAAGTCAGTTCCCTTTGTTCTAAGTCTGAATAATATTCCACTGCATGTATAGACCACAATTTGTTTATCCATTCCTTTGTTGTTGGTGTTTGTTTATTGATTCCATTTGGGTCATTTCCACCTTATGGGTATTGTGAATGAATGTTGGTTTATAAGTATCTGTTTCAACGTCCGCTTTCATTTGTTCCAAATATATCCCCAGATATGGGGATCATTTGATCATTCCATGTTTTCGCTTTGAAGGAGCTGCCAGTCTGTTTTTCACAGCAGACGTACAGCTTTGCATTCTCACTAGCAGTACATGAGGGTTCCAATTTGCCCACGTCCTTGCCAATCCTTGCTCTTCTGCTTTTGATAGTAGCCATCCTCAAGGGTGTGAAGCACCATGCCACTGTGGGCCTTTTCTTTCTTTCTTTCTTTCTTTCTTTCTTTCTTTCTTTCTTTCTTGCTTGCTTGCTTGCTTGCTTTCTTTCTTTCTTTCTTTCTTTCTTTCTTTCTTTCTCTCTTATACTGGGAATCGAACTCAAGACCTTGTGCTTGCCAGGCAGGTACTTGTGTTGCTGAGCTCTATCCCTGGCCCTCCCTTTCAGTATTTTAAAACACATCTATGGAGTCTATTTCTCTTACAGGCTGCTTATAAACATCCCAGCTGGGGTCTGGAGCTCCAGAGCCACTTTCGATGGCAGGTGCTCCATCCTCTGGCTGCTGTGGGGGCATCTCCATCCTGCTGCAGTGCAGAAGTGTGGGGAGGAGGCCTGGCTGGGCAGTGGCCACCAGGTTTGCAGCCTTAGCCCTCTCATCTGGGCTTCAGATGAGTCACTGAATTTTTGGGTGTTGGCTTCCTTTATCCATGTGTTATCTTTCTGGAGCTGGGACAAAATGCCTCCTAAGAAAAGCAACTGAAAGGAGAAAAAAATTTTTTTTTTCTTACTGTTTCAGAAGTTTTGGTGCATGGTCAGCTGGCACCAAGGCAGGAACATCATGGTGGAAGGCTGTAGTGGAAAAAGCTGTTTGCCTCATGGCAGCTGGGAAAAAGAAAGAAGAAGAAGAAGGAGAAGGAGAAGAAAGGAAAGAAGGAGAAGAGGAGGAGAGATAGTAAAAGGGTCTGGGCCTCCCTGCTTCCTTCTCCTGCTTTACTCCATCAGGGTGGTGCTGCCCACATTCAGCGCGGGTCCCCATCAGTGAGTGTCCCACATGCAAGTGGCCTCTGGACACATCCTCACAGACCCACCCAGAAGTATGCTCTACTCATTTCCTAGGTGTTTCTCAATCCAATCACATTGACAAGATTAATCAGTGCAATCCATACATGCAATGGCCCCTTTCCTGGTTCCAGCGTCACACAGGTACAGCTGGTGGCCCTCGCCCCACTTGTCTGACTTAACACACATGATGGCTAGGAAGCTAATGTGCAGTTTACTTCGAGGCACCATCGGAAGGAGGTAAAGCCAAGGCTGGCAAGGCCTCTCATTGCGGCTGGGGAGAGGCTCGTGTACTAAGACACTGTGGCCAGAGATACTTCACCAATGGGCCTTCATCAAATGCACATGAGTCTCACCTGAGGCTCTCCAAGCAGGAGCCAAGGCAGATCTAGAGGCTGTTGGGTTGGGACAGCTTTCATAGGTCAATCAGTCTGGAATTCTCGTGAATCACCAGAGCTCCTGTTATTTTGCAGATTCTGATCAGCAGGTGTTCATGGGGCCTGAGGTTCTGCCTGGCTGGCCGTTCCTCATGGATGCTGAAGGTCCCTGTCCACTCTTGAGTCTTAAGGATCTGGATAATCTTCTTCCTCAGCCCCTGAGGCCTCTCTGTCCACCTATTCCTTCGCATGGTCTTTCCCTGTGGGCAGCTCTGACAGAGTGTGGCGTTACAGTTTCTACTGCTGTGGTCCTCCTGCTGCTAAGAACATTTTCATTTTCCTGCATACGGCTTTTCTAGAGCGCCAGCTCTAAGGAGTGGGAATGGGGCTCCCCTGACCCTTCACATCCCCGGAGGATCAGTGCAGTACTGTGCTGCGATGCCTTCTCAAAACCATTTGTTGGAGGAATAAGAATTACAGCCCTTCTTAAGTGTGAAACTTTATAGTTCACAAATGCTTAATTCATTACCTGCCATTTGTCTTCCCGTGAAACCAGCAGTTCTTGACCTATGTGCTGGGTGTGAATTTTCTCGTTTTTATAATGTTAAACTGTGAGTTGCATAGGGCAGGTATTGGCCTCCCTGTGAAAAACAGAAAATGACTCTTTGGACAAATCTGAAGTATGCTGCCCAAAGTAGGGATGATGACAAGTCTGAGATCTGTCTCCTGGTTTCCACCATCATCTCCCTAGGGGAGAGTTGAGGTCACCAAGAGGAAGAGGAGCTTTAGATCCAGACAGTGGCTGCTCCTTCTCCCTGGGCCATCTCCACCATGGCTAGCTAGTGTTTCCAAGTGCTAGACCTGTGGGCCTTCCTGCCACCATCCTGCCTGGGTCAATATTCCTTCCATGGCACAGGTGACATGCACACGATTTCTTTCCTTGTCCTTGCACTGCAGAGTAACAGCTGAGAGGATCCATTTCTGATCCTGGCTCTGTCGCATCTGACCGTGAGGCCCCTGAACTTTGGCTTCTTCTGTAAAATGATGCTATGTACCCATCTGGGCCATTGGGGCTGTCGCGAGCTCACTCCAATGGCTCTTTGTGAAGACATCTTGTGCATGTCAAAGGGCATACACGCTGCTTACTAATCAAGAGTGCATCTTGTAAGGTAGAACTGCTTTTTTGTGTGTAAAGTTTGGGCATTTTCTCAGAGGCGCTGTCATGCATGATTGTTTCAGCAGCTCATTTATTTGTCTTGCTGGGTAAGACAGTAAGATATGAATACTGTTGAAGCCATCAGCAATCTCCTCATAGCTCTAAAAGTTAATTTTCTTTGTCGTCCTTTTATCTCCCAAGGGTTAGCCTGAGTCATCCAACATTGGGACGGCAACTTGGAGTTAAAAGTTAATTCTTCTTCATCATATTGAAGACACTTAATTTTTTTGTAGTGATTTATTCTGCTTTGTAATTATAGATGTGGTGATTAGAATGTCTTATATTTTTCATTACAGATTTTTAAAAGTACGATTTATCCCCATCACTGATTTAAAATTCTTCCTTTATAACTTTTTATTCCTGTTTTTGCGGCAGTGTTTAGGGACTCTGGCCGAGCCCAGCGCTTCTATGGGGGCTATTAGAGTCGCTGTGTACATATATAATTAAGGAATTTCAAAACACAAATTACTGCCTTTGGGGCCAATAGCTGGTGCAGTTAGCATCTATCACGTCAGCTCTTGAGATGGTGCTGTGTGTTTGGTAAAGTAAATTAACATACAACAACTTTGTTTAAAATAATGCTCAAATTTAAGATGTAGCAAGAAGCAGGAAAAACAAACAATAGAGGCATCCAGGGAGACAAAAATCACATATTTAAAGGAAGAGGAAATCCCACCCTGGCACCTTGCATCACTTGTGAATTTCTGCAAAGCCGTCCAAGGGCTCAGTCCTTCCTCACATCCTTTTGTTTCTGTCAAAACTTCTGTTCTGTTTGCATCACGTCTGAACAGACGTTGGCTTTGGAAGGTAATTGGGAGCCTCATCTGTATCATATACTTTATCCTTTGGAAATTTATTGTCATAGAGACAATAGAAGAGCATTTTTGGGTTTGGAAAACAGGAGGGAAATCTCCCAGGCACCCAGTAGTTGAAGAAGTGCTGTCTTAAAGCCCAGCTCAGTGGGAGACTGGCCTCCGGCTTTTATGTCCAAGCTGGGACTCTTGGCCTGGAAAGCCTGCTTCTGATTTTAAAAGTTGGTCCCTTCTCAACATTATAGCATTAAAAGATATTTTTTTGCCACCAATAAAACCACATTCAGGGATAATGCTCATGCTTTAAAAAATCCAATTGTCCTTTGGAGCCCAGTTAATAGGAGCACATGTCTTTAAAACAGATGTATCTGTGGTCCAATGCTGAGATGTGGAAGATACTCATGGTTGGGATTGGGGTAGAATTTTCCTAATCTCACTAATGAGATGAGATGATTTTATTTTGCATGCAAAAGTCAAAAATGAATAGATGTCATGCCATCTGACAGTAACCACTACTTCTGTGGGATTTATTCATAAAGATTCATCTGTTAAAAAAAAAAAAGTAAACTGGAGCCAGGTGTGATGTACACCTGCAATCCCAGCACTTGGGAGGCTGAGGCAGGAGGATGCTGTGAGTTCGAGGCCAGCCTGAAATACATAGCAAGACCAGATGTCAGGGAAAATAACAATAAGGACAACAACAATAACAACATAAATTGGAACCTTACACTGTTGCTTTTCTCCCTCACTAGATACTTGAGCACATGATTTTTTTTTTTTTTGTACTGGGGATTAAACTCATGACCTTGTGTTTACCAGGGAGGTGTTTATGCCACTGAGCTAAATCCCTGGCCCTGAGCACATGATTTTTAATGGTTACACAAGATTCTATCACTCAGCATAGATCATTTCTGCGTCTTTTTGCTACTGATGAAAATTTAGGCACTTTTTTCTTTTGCTATTAAGGATAATGCTTCATTGAATATCCTCCTACATGCATCTTTGTGCAAGTCTATGATAATTTCCTTAAGATAAATTCTTTGAAACAGAGATACTGTATCAAAGGTTATACACATTGACATTATCATTTATTCCCCTTAAAAGTATCATTTTCCTTGGTAAAGAAGCAGATTGATTTAAGACATCTTTAGCACTTCTTGCAGAAAATCTAGGCAAGAAGGGCTTAAGGCATGTTGTCCACGGCAGGTTGACTGATGGATTCCACCCCCGCAAGAGACTAAGTCACCTGGAGGAGAGGCAGGGTCACCAAAGGCTGGCAGGCAGTAACAGAGCCTCTGTTCCCTGTGAGTCCTGGTATCAGCCCCTACTGAAGGAGCAGAGATCCACAGTGAAAAAGAAAACACAGAGCCACAGCTCCCTGGGGAGGAAATTGCCAGCGTCTCCCCAAACCACAGGTAATCTTACCAGGGAGGGCAGATCGCCAAGATTCTTTATTTGTCGAAGGCCATTCAGTGAAGATAGGGCAAGGGTATTTGAAGCTTTGTAAGGGAAGTGATTGTTGTAAAGAGGTTGGTTGTAGAAGAACTGCAGATGGACTTGCTGCTACAGAAGATTCCAAAGAGTTTACCAGGTAATAGATAAGACTATCAGGTTTTCACTGGGTAGAGTTCTGTGGAATTCTAGCACTTGGAAGTGAGCTGTAGCTAAGGTAGCTTTGGCTTAAGGCTGTTGTTTTTTCAATTCCATAGAGAACACCTGGGTCCCCGGGGGAGCAATTCACTAGCTACATTAGATAATATTCTTCCTGATAAGAATCCCCCAGACCCATACCAGATATCCTCAGGGCCACCTCAACGAGACAATATGGTGTCTGCCTTCTCAGTACTTGGCCATCCTTCTTCTGGTAATAACTCCCTAAATTTTCTCAGGAGAACACTATTCTCTCAGTTGTTGGAGGTTGGATGAGGTTAGCCCTGCTCATTTGAACCACACAGTTAGAACACATCATCTCTCTGACTTACCATGATTGACCTAGGAATGGTCACATGACCAAGTCCATTCCATCAGACCAAATCGCAGAGGTTTTGCCTGAGTACCCTGGAAAGGTGTCCTTTCTTTCCTTTTGAAAATAACAGGTGGAAAGCGGTGTTCTGAGCTGCTAGTAAGTGCTGCTTTCTTGGAGAAGCATTAGTGGAGGATAAAGTCAATGTAAGGGAAGTGAGATGGTGACATACAGAAATACAGCTTTCTAAAGATATAATTTGGGCCCCTGATCCAGATACACTTAAACTAGAAGTATATCTTTGGTTTTCAGTTATTTTGAATCAATATATACTTTTTTCCTCCTCAAACCCATTTGATTTGGGTTTATCCACTTACCTGTAAGATTCTGGTCTATGAAAATATTAGTCAATGATGCAATCACCTTCCAAACATGTTAGACTTTTGGGAGACATGTTAGATCTAAACCATAACAGTCTTTTGGTAAATAGTACCCAATCACCTAGATATCTGTGTGGAAAAAAGTGAAACCTGAGTCTTATTACACATGTACAAAAAGCAGTTCAGGAGGATCAAAATCTAAATACAGGAAATAAGTAGCTAAACCTTCTGGCTACTACAACCAATGCTTTTCGACTTGGCTCACAGATCTAAATGACATGATGTTGCCCCTGAGCTCTAGGAGAGCTGTCTTTATGCTTAGTGCTAGAGCAGGAACAGGCTGCCCGAAGGCGAGGCAGAGGTCAATGAGTGCTGGGTGGTCTGGAAAGGGAGGATCTCATTCTGCTGGTAGGAGGAAGACAGGATTTACAGAGAAAATGATATTTTTGGTGAGACTTAGAAGAAAATGTGCTTATTTATAGATGATCCACATGTATGTAGAAAACCCAAAGTAATCTATGAGTTACAAGAATTAATATATCTAGCAAGGTATATACATGAATTTTACATATAAAAATCTCTTGTTTTTCTTTATAGCAGCAGCAACAAGAAATCACAAAGTTAAAAACAAAAACAAAAAAAATTATTGCCATGATCGCTGAACACCAAATCAAATAAGCATTCCCCAAACCTGTACCAAATGTCTAGGAATTAATCTAACGAAATAAGTGCAAGACTTCAACAGAAAAGTACTAACCTATTTTTGAGTGAAATTAAAGAAGACCTAAGTAATCAAGGGATATACCATGTTCATAGAGTAGAAAATTCAATACAACAAAGTTATAAAATTCCCCTGAAAATAATCTGTAGAGTCAATGTTATTCTAATGCAAGTTTCTGGATGATTTTATGGAAATTGTCAATCTAATTCTTATATTTGTATGAAAGTACATAGAACCAAAAAAGATAGTAAGACAATCTTAAAGGAGAAAAAAGAGTAGCTAATATATTAGATATCAAGACTTACTATATGGCTATAGTAATCAAGAGAATATGATGTCAGCACAAAGATAAATAAATAGTTTAAAAGAAGAGAATGAAGCCAAGAAATAGGCCCACAATATATAAGGTTAATTGACTGTGTCCAAAAAATGAGTGAAAGTTCAGTGTACTGAAGATAGGATACTGCCTTAGTCATTTTCCTGTTGCTAGGACTAAATACTCAACCCACTTTTTAAAGAAGAGGCTTATTTTGACTCATGGTTTCAGAGGGTTCAGTCTAATGTCAGCTGGCTTCAAGGCAGCTGTAGCATGGTGGAAGGGTCTGGTGGAAGAAAGCTGCTCTTATTGTAGCCAGGAAGCAGAGGGTGGAAGGAGAAGCTAGGGACAAGAATACACTCTTCCAGCTTGTGCCCCCAGTGTGCTACCTCCAGCCAGGCCCTACCACTAACAGCATATACAACTGGTAAACATATTGGTGGATGAATCCACTGAGAACTATGGCTCCCCATGATCCAATCATTTTCAAACCCATGAGCTTTTGGGGGGGCACTTTAAATCTAAACCATAATAGATGGTCTTTTATTTATTTATTTTTTTGGTACCAGAGATCGAACTCATGACCTTACCATTGCCAGGCAGGCACTTGTGCCATTGAGATATATATCCCTGGCCCCAACAGATAGTCTTTTAATAAATGGTACTGAATCATGTGGATGTCTATGTGGAAAAAAGTGAAATCTGAGTTCTATCTCATACTATGTACAAAAGCAATTCCAGAAAGATCATAGATCTAAATGTAGAAAGTAAATCATTATATTTTCTGAAATAAAATATAGAGATTATGTAATGATTTAGTGATAATTTCTAAGGCAGGACACAAAAAAAGATTAACCATCAAAGAAAAGATAACTTGAACTACATTAAAATTAAGAAACTTTTGTTTACCAGAAGACACTATCAAAGGGATGCATTAATCAGCTTTTGGGACCACGTATCAGACATATAAAACTTAGTGAAGGAAGCATTCATTTTTGCTAACAGTTTCAGGGGATTCAGTCCATGGTTGGCTGGCTCCATGGTGGAAGACCATGGCAGGAAAAGCTGCTTAGTTTTTGGTAGCTAGGAAGCAGAGCAGGGGGACAGTACCAGGGAGAAAGGGAACAAAGACATGTTAAACTCAAGCTCACATATACGTAACATGCTCAGACAAACTCAGGTGTGTGCATCATTAATCTGCTAGATAGCTTGCCAAACAATCAAGACAACAAGCTTAACCATCACAAAGGAATAGAAAGGCAAACCATATATATATGTGGTAGATCTATCTGACTATGGGCTCATGATCAGAATACGTAAAGAACCTCCACAAGCCAATAAGACAAAGGCATACACCTGAAAGAAAAATGGAAGAAAAATCTTGAATAAATGTTTTACTAAAAAGTACATGCAAATAACCAATAACTATCTTAAAAGGTGCTCAGCCTGGTTAATCACCAGAGAAATGTACTCTCTAATTTAAATGGTGTTTTGGTTAAAATTAATAACATGACATAATTGTCTGTTGCAAAGTATGTAACACAACCAAAACTTTTATTTACTGTGTATGGGAGTATAAGTTGCTACATCTACTTTGGAAAACCTTTTAATTTATATACTGGTTTTGGACATAACACATACTCTGTGACCAAGTACATGCCCACAATAACTATATACATTTGGCTAGTAAAAGATGTATTATAACAACACTACTTGTAAAAGCCTTAAACTGGACATAGCACAGATGTCCACCAGCTGGAGATTAGATTATTAAATTGTGGAGTATGTAACAGTATACAGTAATAAGGGAAAAATTATAACTGTTTGATACAATTTATATAAAGTTCAAAATAAGGAAAAGCAATGTCTGGTGATAGAATTCAGGAAAATGTTTTATCTTTGTGGGTCATAAAGTGCTTAGAGAATTGTATGTCGATTTGATTGGTGTGTTTACTTGGTGAATATTTATTAAGTTGGTATTTTTTGGTATGTACACAGCCTTCACTTAAAAGTTAATTGTTTTCTTTTTTTTTTTTCTTTTCTTTTGAGACTTGCTGCACAGCGCAGGCTGGCCTTGAACTCATTTATGTAGCCCAGGCTAGCCTCAAACTCATGGTGGTCTTTCTGCCTCAGCCTCCCAAGTACTGGGATTACAGGAATGTGGCACTATGCCTGGCTACAAGTTAACTTTAAAAAGTCCAATGAATCACTTCCTCCAACAGGATCCTGAGGAAGGTATGTATGATCCTGTACAACAGGAGGAAAAGGGCATGGGGGGGCATCATGGGGGAACATGGTGAACAGTGAGAGCAGCTTAAATAGAATTGGTGAGAGACACAGGGTTGAGCATTTGCCCTATTTTTGGCCCTGGCTGTAGGGTCCTGGGCAGTAGTGATTATTTTCTGTACCTGTATTAGACTAGATTGTAGACTGTTGGTCCCATGGGCCTTTAGACACCCTGACACTCTATGCCATAACTACATATATGTGGGTTTTTCTGCAGGAGAGAGGCAGGGAGGGAGGGTGGGAGTGAGAGAGAGAGAGAGAGAGAGAGAGAGAGAGAGAGGGCGAGAGAGACCCAGTAGACTATTTTTTTAGAGCAATTTTAGGTTCACAGAAAAATCAAGGCAGCAGGTACAGAATTTCCTAGTTACTGCTTGCTGCTTTTCCATGTAACCTCCTCCGTTATCAACATCACCCACCAGAACACAGTTTGTTGTGATGAACCCACACTGACACATATCACCCATGACCATCACTTATACTAGGGTTACACTCTGTGTGCATTCCATGAGTTTGGACACGTGCAATGACATATATCCACCATTACACATCATCCGCCTATTCCATATGATATACAGAATTAGCTTCAGGGCCGCAAACATCTTCTGTTCTTCAGTTCTCTCTCTGTCTCTGTCTGTCTCTCTTTCTCATTGTTTGTGGCAACCGCTGATAATTTTCACTGACTTTATTGCCTTTTCCACAATAGAGAGTTGGAATCATAGTATATAGTTTTTCAGATTGGCTTCTTTCACTTAGCAATATGCATTGAAGGTTTCTCCATGTCTTTATAATATGCTATTGTCTGAATATATCACAATTTATTTACCTATTTGCTTACCAAAGGTCATCTTAATTGCATCTGAGTTTTAGCAATTATAAATACAGCTGGTACAAACATGTGCATGCAAATTTTTGTTTATGTATAAATTTCCAACTCTTAGGGGGTAAATACCAAGCAGTACAGTTGCTAGATCACATGGTAAAGAGCATTTCTTTCATTTTGAAGGAAACTGACAGACTGCTTTTTCTAGGTGGCTGTACAATTTTGCATTCCCATCAGCAATGCATGAGACTTCTTATTACTTTACATCCTCACCATCAGTTGGTGTTGTCAGTGTAGATATTTTTCTTTAATGGCTTATTTATCCTAAAAAGGTCAAGGGCCACTCAAAAGATGACTTCCAATGTGCCTCCAGCTCTGCCTGCCACAATTCTCTGGTCTGTAGGAAATCTTGTGGAAGGTCAGGGTAGAGTAAAAATACTGATGGATATCAGTGATGGATAAGGCAGAGACATTTGCAGAAAAGATGGAACTCTCGTTCTGTCTGCAATCACCAGATATGCAGAGATGCTGGTCCGGGTTTTCAGTGCAGAGATGAGTCAGTCTCTATCCTTGGACAAAACTGTTACAACTCTGCTTTCTTATTCCTGACAGCATCTACTCACTATTTTGCAACAGCAATTCCCAGTTTCTCTACTGTACTTCTCTAGGGACACTAACAAGTTGTCAAAATAGATTAAGTCATTTGTGAGCATTAGAGACAATAAGGACTGTAAAACTCCATCCCCAAAAGGGCATCTCTTCTCTTCGGAAACAGGTCAAACTACCTATTCACATTAGGAGAAATTAAGAAGCAAATTGCTGAGGCTAGAACTTGAGCAGAAGGTTGGCAGAATCCTTTCCTTCTGCTTATGACATCAAGTGGTGGGATTTTTTTCCCTTTGGTTTTTTATTTTTATTTTTTTTGATGGTGAAAATCTTGTTGGTAATAGAGGAATACATTTTATTAATATTGATTAATGGTACCATTCTATAACTTTTAGGGGATTTGCATGTTTAATGTGATAATTTCTAAATGAAAATAAGCCCATGAGTTGGGAGGTGTGGCTCACTTTTTATAGTAGTTGGGTGAGAGGCATCCAGCTGTGGCCACAGTGACCCTCTCTCTGGGGGTGTCCTTTAGATCATTTTTCTCAGGACCGCAAGGGTCTTTTTACTGGGGCTTAGAGAGAGAAAAAAGCTTCAGAGTGTTTAAGCTCACAGATCTAAACCCTCTTAGTGACTCTGTGAATTTGAGTTCTCTCTACCTTCCCTTTTTCTTCGGTAGGTGATGCATGGCAGCGCTGAGGTCTTGTGAACTTAATTGGGACACCATGGCAATTGGTAGCCAAAATCAGTCAGCAAATGGTGGCTGTTCACATTGTCACCAAAGGCAGAATAAAGTGAAAGCGTCGAAGCAAAGTCTGTGTTAGCCCATGAGTCATCTCAAATGAGAACCCAAGAGGACTTCACATTTGAGATGAACCTTGAAGGAGAAACAGAATTTTGATTAAAGAGATAGAGAGAAGGCATTTGGGCAGAAACACTTGAAAGATGTGGAAATGTGAGGATGCATGGTGGCATGTGCATGGTGATATGACACATTGGTGGTATGGATTGCCTGGCACTGGCCAGAGCTGAGAATGTTAGGGAGGATGTCATGGGGGTAGACAATGTTAAGGTCAGATCCTAGAAGGCATCGGTCTGTGGGCATTTCAGCTGAGGCTCTGGTGCTGTATTCATTAGCCGTGATGGTTTCGTCTTATAACGTGCCAGCGGTATCAGGGGATGGGGCAGGCTGACGCCTGGGCTACCTTTAAGAGGACATGGTGTCACTCTTCTGCTCTATAGGCTATTTTATCCTAATACTAAAGCAAAGGCTAAATTAGACTGTGAAGGTAAATATATATAGAAAAACCACAAAATTAAAAATATAAGGGAGAGATTGAGTGGTTAATCAAAAGAATAGGCTGAGTTTTCTAATGAAATGATGACTCCAGCATATAAATTAATCTTTTGTATAGGACGAAATGAAAGTCATTAGATGTCATTGTCTTATTTTAAAAGCTGCAATATCCTGCCTGATTGCAAGTGCTTAGAGGAGGATGATTAAACAGAAACCTTATCTTCGCTGTTGTAAGGAGAAAATTGGAGAAAAGTTAGCCAATTATGTATGATAAAGCAGAGAAAAAAATTCTAAGAGGCAAACTTGGGTTGGCAGGTTGTGCGAGAACTTGGTCACCTTGGCCCTGTGATGCAGCAGTGGTCACCCTGGAGAAGCTCACACAGCCACGGGGGTTATGGCATTACTCCAATGTGCTGTCAACTACTGAAAGAGTTCATAAGTTTTTCCCCCAAGTTCCTATTTTGGCAAATAGTTGCTATTTTAAAAAATACATTCCTACAGAATAAGCTCAGGGTTTTCAAACTAGCCGTGGGATATGGATGTTTTTACATTATTCACAAATTCAGTCTGCTTCTCTATAGGCTGGGTCTATGAGTGTCCCACACTGGACATTCTTGGTAAGCTTGTGATGGGAATTTAATGGCATTTGGTACAGCAGAGCTCCTCCCTTTTATGCTGTTGACCTCCTGGGCTAGATAGTTCTTTGTGAAGGGGACCTGTCATGTTTGTTCATTGGTGTCCGTTCAGGAGAATGTCCCTGGCCTCTACCCTGTAGTGGTCCTATTGGCTCCCAGCCTAGTTTTGACAACTCCAAATGTCTGTAGACACTGTCAAATGTCCCTGAGGGCAAAACCAGTCTCTGGTTGAGAGCTGCTTATATGGCCAACCATCTGGCTTTGCGCTTTGCAAGGTCACATTCAAACAATAGTAGCTATAATTTTTACTTTTGCTATTGGTGTCTCAGTCTTCTTCTGACAGTTGCTTTCAAGTCAAATGTTGCTAAATATATCCAGTGCATTGTGATTTGGTAATCATTTTCAGGTTTCTTTTCAGTTTTTTTTTTTGATACCAGAAATTGAACTCATGACCTTGCACTTTCGAGGCAGGCACTTGTGCCACTGAACTAAATCCCCAACTCTTTTCAGTCTTTACAGTACCAAACTATTTAATTTCTAACTTGAAAAATCTATGATTCTGGTAAAATAAGTTTTTTTTTCCTCTAAGGGAATAAATATTATCCCTATATTTTAATTAAAATTTTGTATTCTGTATTTCCTTGGTGAATAAGGTAACAGGACAGGTGCTATCTCAGAAATAAATATCACATGAATCACACATGAATCACTGATCAGTTGACATATAAAAGGCATTATCATGTGTGCAACTAAGCCCCAAGAATATAAGCTTTATTAGATATGATAACATGAGTACATGTTTCAAATAATTATCGGTGTGATTACATGTATATAAAAATGGGACCAAGGCCATATATGTGTAACTAGCAAAGATGAGGACAATGTCACAGCTTCCAAATATTGACATCTAGCTAATTAGCTGAGATTTTATTTCCTGGGTGAAAGCAGAATTTCACTGCAATACCATTATACTTGGTATTGTGTGTCTAGATGTCCCCCCAAAGCCTCATGCAGTCACAGGTGGGGCTTTTCAGAGGTGGCTGGATCTACACTGTGTGATGCTAGGGTCATGGATGTATGACTACTAAATTAGTCCACTGATTGGTTTGCCATAGTTCTGTGTGTGCATAATGGGGAAAGCTCAGCCTAGGTGATCAACCTAAAGACACATAGCCTGGATAGCATTGATATAAGGGACAGAAAGAAGGATGCTGTTGTCGTTTCTGTTTGACCACTTCACTATTTTTCTGCCTTTTACTCTTTGGACTGTTTCTCCTTTGTGAACTGCCCCCTGGCTTGGAGCCAGCCGATTGTAGACTGGAACGTCTACAAACTGTGAGCCAAAATAAACCTTTCCTCCTTTAATTTTAGGTATTGGGTATTTTGTCTCAGCAACAAGAAAAGTAGCTAATGCACTTGGACAATTTCCATTCTCTTTAGACAGAACTTTATCCCCAGAGGAGAAGGCAGGGAAGGGGAGACCATATTTCATTAAAGTCAGCCTATGCTGGCCATAGCTTTACCTGGGTTGACTTAGGGAAAACATCTGTCTATGTTAATGTCCTAGGGCTGCTACACCAGTCATCACAAACTTGGTGGCTTAAAAAAAACACAGAAATTTATTCTGTTACCATCTGGTGGTCAGAAAGTCCCAAATCAAGGTGTTTTCAAGGCTGCACTTCCTCTGGGGAGGGGGATCCTTCCTTGCCTCTAGTTTCTAGAGGTCCAGGAAATCCTGAGCTTGTGGGCTCCATCTTTCCACCATCTCTGCTGTCTTCCTTGTACCTTGACATCTTTCTTTCTTGTCTTTTATAGGAACACTCGCCATTGGATTTAGAGTCCATCTTAATCCCAGTTAATTTCATCTCAAGATCCTTAGCTTGATTACACCTGTAAAGCCCTTTATTCCAATTAAGGTCACATTCTGACTTTCATGGTGGTGGACAAGTTTGTTGGGGTGCACAATTCACAGTTCACTACAAAGTACATTTCCAAGTGGAAGACTTACCTGGATGGCCTAGTGCCATGAAGACAATCTTAGTCGGCAACTGTTAGTGAAAGGGGACCTCTTCTGCAAGCCTTCGACTTCCTCTCAAAAGTGAGAGTCATAGGAAAAAAAATGGAGAAGAGAATTTAGACACCCTAGGTCTTTCCTGATGGAGCATCACCTCTTTACGGAGCTTCGCCTGTGGAGAGGGAACCTTCTGCAGTTGGTAGCAGCTACTTTATAAATGTCAGCAGAAACTCCTCTGCTCCCAGGCCCTGCTGTGCCAAGCTAGAGAGAGAGAGAACATTCCTGAAACTCAAGCATTTCTGAATTTTCTAATAATGGCCACCATACTAGTCAAGGTGGAAACTTCAGAATAAACTGTTGATATAAGCAAGACTTGCAGCCTGTTTCTCCTGTTTTGAATACCAGTTAATGTTGGATCTGTGGGTATGGAAGACTCATGACAAGCACCTCATTGTGGTTTTTACTGGAAATTCTCCATTGTATGCATGAGGTCTGTTTTAGCTGCCATTGTACAAATTAAATTAAATGGAGTGCCTTCTCTTTAGTAAAAAACTTTCAGCTGGGGATTTAGCTCAGCAGCACAAACGTCCGCCTGGCAGGCTTGAGGTCATGAATTTGACCTCAAATAAATAAACAAATAAACAAAAAACTCAGTTTCTTTTTGGTTCTAAACTGGCCATCATTGTTTCGTTTACCTTCTCTCTGCATTTTGCCAATGCATCCAAACATCCATTCATCCATCCATTCATCCATCTGTCCATGTACCCATGTTTCCTCCCTCTTATCCATCTGCCCACCTATCCCTCTATCTATTCAGCCTTCTTTCCTTTTCTCTACCCAATCGATCATTCCTTCATTCACATTTCCCCTTCTCTTCCTTCTTCTTGCAATCATCCATCCACTCATGTTTTTTAATTTTTTTTTATTTTGCCCATCTATTCACTTCTCCACTCATCTAATGCACGGAGTTAAGATTTACTTATGTTCAGGAATGGTGCTGGTGAACTCTGAGGACACAGTGGTGAACAAGACAGACAAGCAGAGAAGACACAGGTTTTTGTGATATGAAGCTGATGCAGTTTGGTGGGCCTTCCTTAAAAGAGCAAAATCACAAATACACAATGCCAAGGTTTTGCCACTCCCTTGGAGGAACCCATACAAGTGAAGAGCCCTGAATCTTAATGTTCATTGGCTTCTTAGTAAATCTTCCTTTGCATTTGTGGCCTCTTTTTTCTTTGGAGCACAAATCCTGGTGACACTGATAATGGGTAACCCTCATCAAAGGCAGGAATTTAGGTGAATGTGGCTGAAATTCACAAGACCATGATCCCTGAGAATCTGGAGTCTCCTGGTCCCTGGCTTTCTTCTTCATGCCCCATCTGAATCTGCACAAGACATTTCACTTCTTTCCTCACTACCTGTGCACAAAGTCCCATCCTTTATTGGTTGGAAGGTCCCAGGCTTTTTGCAAATGTGGTAACCTCACCACTCCATAGCCCCTGTGTTCCCTGACTCCTCTGTCCCTCCTCTCCTTTCCCCATTGTCCATCTCTAGCCCTTGTGGGACATCTTCTCAGCTTTCAGGTCTCTGGGAATTCTGCTTCCTTTCCAAGTGGGCCCATCAATTTTTCTCAGTAAAGGTAGATGCCTACTTGAGAAAAATTCACATGTAAACTGCAGGAGAATATTTTCCATTTTGTTTTCCTAGGTTATCATCAAGATCCATCTGCCATAGTGAATCCAAGCTGAAAAGGGGAGCTTTGTCTCAGGTGCACCTCAGCCTTCCCATTAATATGAATAGGAACAACACAGGTAAAATTGTGGGGTAAATATCTTGGAAGAGACAGACAGACAGACAGACAGACACAGACAGAGAGAGAGAGAGAGAATGAATCCATAGGATTCTCAGAACATGGCTTCAGAGGAAATAAAAGCTTCTCATTTCAGATTCTTCTCTTACATTGGTGCCCAGGAAGCTGATGCTTCTCAGACCAGTTCACAGAGTCCCTGGAACTCTAACTCCCCCACTGCTTACTAATCTCCAACAGGGTTGGACTCACCTGCACTCCACTTTGCTGGTGTTTTATTTTGGTTTTACTATGGTGCTGGAGTCTTCCTGCTCTAGGGAAGGATTTTGTTTAAGGCATGCTGTCATTCACAGGGCAGTGTGGTAACATCTACATGGCATTATATGAATAACAGCAGCAATAACTGTAGAAACTCCTAAATAGTGCTTTTTAATCATCAAAGCACATTGAAAATATTAACTAATTAATTAACAAGACAGAACACCATAGTCAATAAGTATATTCTGAGCAAAGCAGCAACAATGCTTCAGGCAGGACTCCTTAGTGAATTTGCAGACAGCATTCTATTGGCCTGGTTTAATGCTACTTGGTGAGCTTGGGAATCAGTGGGAGGAAGTCCCAGAGGCCATTGGGGAAATTCAGTGATTCTGTCCATTGTACCCCAGATAGGATACCTGTATCTGTCTGCCTTGACTACTGAAGCAGGATATCTTTTATCCTCTATAGCAAAATAATTAAAGCTGTGAAATAGATCTCAATAATTGGACCAAATGTAATTGGGTCCAGATTATTCCTGCATCACTCAGCTTGAAATTCACTCAAGGGTGTAGATCAACCAGACCATGTACCCAGGTGAGCTCAGTAGAGTAGACCTAGTTCTTTTCACCTTGATTTACCTGGCACACATTCCCATGATCTTTCTAATACACAACTGAATCTTAGCATATCTTTGAGTTTCCTGGAGTGACAGTTACAGAATGGCAGAAATAACTGGGGAGAGGGCAGGTGACTGGTGACCCTAGTCAGGTTGTGGGGGAGGTGCTTGAGCCTCATGGAATGGCTGAGTCTAGTGCTCTTCCTTCTATCACCAACTCAAATTCTTATCCTGACACTGGAGTCCATCCCAACTTGGACTTTTAATATCATTTCATTATAAAACTGAAAAATTCACCTGAAATGCAACATTATAAAAAACCCCAAGTGCATTATTGGTGCTTATTCCTAGCAGTTCACTGTGCTGTCCCACATAAGCCAAAAAATGAAATAAACCAGGATGGTATTTAGAAACATTGAACACCAGAAGCTTTGAAATCTAACTGTGTGTGTTAGCTCCTTAAAAAGCTACAACTGCACTTTTTAAAAAGGCATTTTCTCTGCAAAGAATCTTCGCAGTTACACAAACAGTGTAGTTTTTTTTTTTTTTGAGGTACAGGGGATGGAACTCAAGACCTTGTGCTTGCCAGGCAGGTGCTTATGCCACCGAGCTAAATTCCCGGCCCTCAGTGTAGTTTTTATACTGAAGCTAAGGTTGGGAATGTAGCTCAGTGGTGGAACACTTTCCTAGTATGTAGGAGGCCCCGGGTTCTAGCCTTATCATTGAAAAAACAAAGTGATACTGAGGCTCTTTCTGATTTTGCTCATCCACCTTTTCCTCTCTCACATCTCCCTCTTGTATACACTCCACTACAGCCAACATCAATTTGGAGCCCAGACCCCAGCACCCAGCCAGAAGTCTGTATCTTTGAGAAAAGCTTCTTGGGGTCTCTGCAGTCAGAGGTCCTTATCTGTTCATTGGTCCCTGAGTTCTTCTCCCCATGTGCCTTGGCACTGGCCTCTTTCCCCTAGAGAGGGGTGATTTGCACTCATTCTGGGGGCTTTTTCTGGACTGGGAGCCTCTTGAGGCCTGAGGCTGGTCTCTGTCATTGTCCTCCACCCTGTTGGCTCCAGCACCTCACACAAGAAGGCCCAGGAAGGGTGGTCCTTCTGGGTGCTGTGAGCTGTGATGTCCTTACCGGTTTCTGTCTTCCTGGGTGCTCTCCACCCAGCTGGTGGCTCAGATGCCTGGGGCCATTTTGTCTCACAGGTCCAGAGGGTGAGCTGTGGTTTCCATGACAACCCTGCACACGTGGGTATTTGTGGTCACGTCTGCACAAAGGAAGGAGCAAGCCCACCATGCTGGCATACGTGTTTTCTTCGTCTGTAACATCGTACAGTTTTGTTGCCATAACATCCAAAGTGTATTTTCTGGGGCTCTGGCTAAAGCAGCTTCTTCTGTCTTATGACCTCTAAATGCAATTTTAGAGAGTCTATTTATAATGACATCTTATGGTTCCCTTTCTAGAAAACTGAAACTCGGCCCTTTAAATACTTTTATAAAAAATGTTTTCAAGGAATCGACAGAAAGCCAAAGTTGGTTGACACCTCCATGCCATCAGAAGAGACTGAGTGGAATGAAATTCTATCTTCTACATAAAGTTTTGAGATTTTCACTGTGACTGCATGGCTGCCATGAAACAGGACTCTGCCTTTGTCAAAGGAAGACTCAGTTTCCCCTCTCTTTCTTATCAGCTCTGCCGGAACCCCAGCCAGCTTCCCTCCCACTTCCCAACTGTGTGTTCTCATTCTCTTTGATCTTTGCCAAGCTGATTGTTAGAGATGATTAACTGCATGGCTTTGAAAGTGTATTGATGTAAAACAAGCATTTGCTGAAACTGAGGAGGCAGTGATCAGCTCTGAGAATTCTTATTTCAAGTCAGTGCATGACATTCTTACTTCTCCTGGACTGTGCATGTGGGGTTAGAAATTTCTGCCTATTGGTTTTCTTCAAAAGAGGAAAATTCATGGCTGTATTTATACATTTAGAAGATGGTTTTCAAAAGGAAATAAATTATGCAGATCTCCTGAAAGTCCTCTGATCTGAAAGTCAACTTGGTTCCTCCCCATTACTCATCTCCTATCTCACCACAACCCTACTCCAGCTGCCCTGGCCTCTCTTCTCTCCCTGAACACGTTAAGCTTATACCTGCCTTGGGGGCTTTTTCTCCTCCCTCAGGTCTTGGTTTAGTCATAGAATAGATATTCTGGAGCTATTTGCTATGCAATAAACAGATTTTGCAGATTTTAGAGAAGTGCCATGGTGCACAGGGAAGCAAATATGCTCAGGGGTCCAAGACTCAGGTTCAAATCCTGGGCCCCATTCTTCCTGGTGCAGCTTGTGGGCAACTTGCTTGGCCTCCAACAGCATCAGCTTTTCCATCTCAAAAGCAGTGATCATAGTGCCTGGTCCTCGGGTCTGATGCAAGAGTGCTGAAGTCAGTGGGGCAATGGATTAGCTTTGGGCTCTGCGGGGGGGAGGTAAGTCCTGAGTTAGCATCGTGAGATTTCTGGTGCAGATGATGAGCTATTGCTTTGCAGGTTATATTCCATCTTTTTAAAAAGTAGCTTTTGGAATTAGCATCACAGTAAAAAATACCAGTCTTTGATCTTCACTGTCTATTGAGGCTGGGTTGGTTAACCACAAAAAGTTCTTGATATGGAGATTTGGGGGTGGCCACAGGTGGGGCAAAAATGAGGCTGGGGTTACCCTATTTCTCTGAACTTTTCAGCTGAGATAGCTCCTCAGCTCTGTCCAGCCTCTACTGAATGCTTACTCTGCGTCAGGCACTGTGGTGGGGACAGAAGGAACCTGAGCCCAAGTCAGGGCAGGGCCTTGTGGAGGCCCAGAAACACATACCCTGACCTGGCATGGTCTCTGTCTTACCATATTTTGTGCTTCTGATATTGGGTGATTGATTGGTTTTCTTCCTGTATCCACCGGAAGGGGAGGGGCCTTCTAAAGACAGTATATTTTGTTGTTGTTTTGTTTTGTTTGCTTTTTGGGACACAGTCTTGCACTGTAATTTAGGCTGGACTTGAACTCACTTTGTAGTCCAGGCTGGCCTCAAACTGGAGATCCTCCTTGTCTCAGAACCCTCAGTGCTGGAATTACAGGCGTCTGCCACCATACCCAGCAAGAACTATTTTGGAGGATGAAAATGTATACACCAGTCATTACTAGTCCATAAATAGGGAGATGACTGTGGTAAAACTGTAGATAAAATACTGTCTCTTATCTACCCACCTATTTGTGCATTCATGCATTCATCTTCCATCCAGCACACAGGCTGAGTGTCTGCTCTGGGCCAGGTGCTATGATCAACACTGACACCTGAGAAGCACCTCTGTCCTGCACTTGAGGCTCCAAGGAGACAGTTGCTCATTTGCTCTTGATGAAAACACTGCATCAGGTTCAGCATTATGCATACTGTGCTAAGTGGGGGTCAGGGAAGGCTTTGGAGGGGATCAGCTTCTTTGAGAAGAATCTCAAAAAGCATGGATGGGTAGGGTCCAGGCAAGTGCAAGCTGATGAGGGAGGAAAGACTGGGGTCCAGGAGGTGGCCCCGTGTGAGCAAAGGCAGGTGGGCGGGGTCCTGTGGGCAGGTTTGCAGACTGGAGAAGATACTGGTTTCCCTGGAGAGCAGAAAGTTCAGTTCCCTGCAGAGAAGGCCTGGAAGATAACAGCTATACGCAGGCAGGGCTTGTTATGAACCCAGCCCTTAGCATCCAGTACTTAACCTGCTTTCTGACCCAGTGAGGAGGACTCACTGTCCCTTCTTCCCCTTGACGATGACGACCAGAGGCACACACTACGATTAACCAGCTGATGAGCTTCCAGTGGCTCTGGGATTCAAACCCAAGCTCATTTGCGCCCATCTGCTCCTTTCAGCCAGTCTGGGGCCACCTCTGATGGCACCTCAATAGCTGTTCCCCAGGCTCCCTTACTGATGGCCGCTGCAGAAAGAATCATTTATGCTCTCCTTGGGGAGGCACTCAGCTTCAGACCTCTCTTGGACAGAGAGATAGCAAAGCATTTCTTGGTGGCAGAGCAGGGAAACCAACCCCAGGCTGCAGGGCTCAGTCTCTCCCAGCCAACACTCCACTCTTCAAGAGTCCTTTCTCCTTGCTGCCTTCGTGCCAAGGTTATCTATTCAAGTATGTACCGAGTAAATGAGCTTGTTTGGTTTATGGATACAAATAGATACTGCTTTTTGACTTGCAAAATGAATTCCACCGTGACTGGCTCAAACTTAAGTATGCTAATGCTCAATGAACCAGTTGTCTATTTATTTCTGTTTATGCCTGCAGACCCATTAGCAACTTTTTCTTGTTTTCTTTTAGAATATTAAACGGTTCCAACATATTCTAAAAATTAGTTGATTAGCTTGTTAGGGCACATTTTAACTGCTAGCTCCACCGAACCAAAGGAGAAAATGAAGGTAATTTTGTTTGCAAGGAATGTATGATTCGGAGCTGACTGTTGAAAGATGTGCGGCGTCAACGTAATGAGGGAGTGTAATATCTTAGTTTGCATCAATATGGAAATAACTGTGCGCTTTGACAGACCTGATGCTGAAGGCATCACCAGCCTGCTCATTATGCATGCCAGCTCTGATTATGAAAAATAGTGTGTTTTCTTTTAAAGAGGAATCCACATTATCAATCAAACCACACCAATTATTTCAGAAAGGGATCACAGTGAAACAGACATGGGGGCGTTTCACCAAGAACAGCTCCTGATAGGCAGGCCAGTCTTAAGGGGCGTGATATTTTTATTTTGTGACAGTTGTTAGTATTAATTAGGAGCGCTAACGAAGTATTTTGTGCGATGGTACCCAGACAACCTACTTTCCCTGCTATCATCTGGATCTTTATTATTTTGTTTTAATGAGCCCTGTCTTCAGTAATATCAGTGCACTTCTAATGATACCTCTCATCCGGTCTGACGATTCCAGTGCCCCTCTCATGGGCTGTCACATCAGGGAACTGTGGAAAGGAAGGGAAGAGAACAGAGAAACAAGAGGGAAACTGAAGCCTGTAATACCGCAAAGCCAAACAGAGGTGTGAAAATGGAATGATAGCCATTGAAATATAGAACACTTCCTTTCATTTCCTCTCTCGCTGTGTATCTGGGTTATATGTGAGTTGGAAGATTACTTACTTGTGACATTTTTCTTTCTTTCTTTTTTGTACCAGGGATTGAACTCACAACCTCACACTTGCCAGGCAGGTGCTTGAACCACTGAGCTAAACCCCCAGCTCCTTCACTTAGGACTTTTATCTGACCTTCCAGAGAGGCTAGAGGAAAAGTTCAGGAGGTAGGGTGATGGCTCATGGCTCATCCTTAGGTGTGGTTTCTTTGGTTTGAATTGCTGTCCTTCACTGTTTTCCACTGGACTGCAAACTTGCTGGGGAGGTGAAAGTCTTGCCCATTTTTGGAGGCAGCCTGGCAAGTTATTCTGGGGCCCTGATGTGCAGATGACGTTCAGGAACTGTTTGTTGAATTCCAGGCAGAAAGAAAGAGCTCCCTCCTTCCACTGTTCAGCCTGCATTATGCTATACGGGGAGGTTATATTCAGGCACAGATTTTTTTTTCTCTGAAGGAAACATAATAAAATACAAATGAGAGGTACCAAAGTTCCTGCTTAGGCCTGTGGGAGCTGAACAGACCTGGGCACACCCACTTTGTAGCTTGGGCATGTTGCATCACTTTTGTGGACCCTGATTTCCTTCAGAAAGATGGATGTGAATTAGCCATAACATACCAAAAGTACTTGGTGGCAAGGGACATTCCATCCCAGGCAGGTCATTACTCAGTAAATGCTTGTTGCAATGAATTAGGGGAAGAATGGGGCCCCTCTTGGTGGTTTTCCTCCTGAGTCCCCAGGAGCCAGGCATCTTGACAAGAATGGGTGTGACAGTTGTAATGTTGCAGTAGTGGATCTACTGGTGACCTGGCAGGTGGGCATGCATCCCCTCGGTGCTGGAGGCTGGGCAGAGGTAGCCCAGGCCTCGAGACCAGGAGACATACGTCATCCTGCCATGACCTTCCAACAAAAGTTACTTCTGGACATGTCACCCTGTCCCTCTTGCCCTTTTTCCTCACTAATTCCTCCATGGGCTGGAGAGCTGGTGGTACCTTCTCAAATACAGACAACTTCTCTCCCTGAAGTGGGTCACACTAGGTTGAACATTTTCTGTTCCCAGTGGGCTGCTCTTCATAGGTGAGACTAGGATGGTAGCATAAATATTAGGTGAAGCCAGGGTGTCTGGAACCCACTTTTAGGAAACAACAGGGACTTGTTTTGGTAGAGCTAATGTGGAAAATCTTAAACCCCAATGTCCTTGCACAAACTACTTTGCTAAGTTCTAGGAACATTGATAACCCATACCTGTCCATGTTTCCAGACACCTTCATTCAAAATGAAAAATTCTTATAACCTGCACAGAATACATGGAAGGAGGCTTGGGTTCTGACCTATAGGAACTTTCAGTCCAGTGGGATTAGTAAGACACACTGTAATCCAGGACAGAAATGACAAATCCAGCGGTAGTTCTGCTCCAGCACCACATGTGTTCTAAACACAGAGGGATCACAGAAGCTGGAGGAAATCAAGAGCAGTTTCTTGGAAGAGTTCCCATTGTGTTCAGGTGACAACAGCATTTCCGAGCATGTATCTTGTGGCTCCCTGCTTGCTATAGAGCCTGGGCTACAAGATCTCTGCTCTTGTAGAGAAGGAATGCGATACAGAGGCGTAGGAGGAACAACCAAGAAATCTATGGAAGGAATACATTGCAGAGGAGATAAATGCAGGAATAATGCATGTGCAGATCTAGATCTGTGGAGAAGAGGAGGGTAGAGCACTTCCCACTAGAGTATAACAAGAAAGCAAGCCTGGGAGGAGCACAGAGGTGGGCAAGGGAGAGAAGACTGGGAGGGGACATGGTGAAGGGAGCCTGGGTGTTCCCATTTATCCAGTGAATAGTAGGGAGCTAGGGCAGGTTGCTGAGCAAGGCGGCAATGGGCCGGAGGGAGAAGACCCCTCAGCAGGGCGCTGCAGTGCGCTGGGTGAAGGGGTATGAGAGGGAATGGGAGGGCAGGAGAGCAGTGAGCTCTGGGAGCTTGAGGGTATCTGAATGGGGAGGCAGGTTGGCTTCCAGGTAGCTGAGGCCTTAAAATAAGGCAGTGAGAGGGAATGAGAAGGGGGAGTGACATGGCAGGCGCAGGGTGACCGAAGAAGGGATGAGGATAACTAAAGACAGGGCGCTTAGAAACAGGTCACCCTTCAGTGGCATCCAAGCATGGTGACCCCAGAAGTTCATGTGGTGAGAGACAGACACTTCTCAGTGGTCCCCTGAGGGAGCCAAGCTAAGGGTGTGATTTCCCAGCACCTGTCATATGCATGGCCACATCTGTACTATGCCTGAAATAAACAGTTTTATACGTTTTTCAGTTAGATTTGAATTTCAAGGAATTAATGAACAAAATTTTATAGTATAACTATGTTCTGCACAATGTTTGGAATATACTTAGACTAAATATATTGTCCATTGTTTATCTGAAATTCAAGTTTAATTGGAGCTCCTGTGTCTTATATTGTTACTTTACTGTTTGGTAACAACCTATAGGAAGAAGCTTCCAGCCACATCCTAAGAAATAATGCTTCTGTGCATGTGTGTATGAGAGTGTAAGAAGGACACTACATGGAAGTTTTTGGAGTAGAAACAACAAGAAGTCAGAACGAGTCAAGTTCACAGTCAAGATGGACACTGAGCAGCTTTTCTCAGAACAGCTGGAATGGCCAGGGAGAGTCCGCTGTCTGGTCAGAGCTTAGAGCCCAGTGGCCAGAGCTTTCTTCTACTATGGGCCCCTCCTTCTGTGGTCATTGGGGGCTGCAGCTCAGGGTTGTCTGATGAGGTCTCAGAACAAAGCAGCAGGGTCCCAGGTAAACACAGACACTGGCCATTTCTCTCCCTGCCACTTGCCGGAGCACTCACAAGTGGGAATGTCTATGCAGCGTGCAGGGGCAGTGGTGGGTTGGGACACATGGGGGGGTCTCCTATGTCACATTGTTTGTGATCAGTCCGGAAGAGGAGCAGAATCCCTCTGGGCTCTCTGCATGGACCAAGATATCCAGCAGAACTGGCCAAGATGTGTTAATGTGTGCTCAGGTCCCACCTGGGTTTGTTCTTCTGCTTCGAGTTATATAGGTGAGGCAGCCTGGGAGGCTGCAAGGCGAATCTCTCCTGCCATGGCTGAGGAGAATAAAAAGGTGACTGGAACAACAGATCTTTGGGTTCTGGGTGCTGCATGGACTGGGAAGCCCCAGTGAGGCTTGTGAGGGCTGAGGGTGGGCACCTTCTGCACTGGGACCCAGCTGCATTGTGGGGAGGCAGGAGATTGCTTTCTGTCTCTGGAGAAGGCCTCCCTCCTGCAAAGAAAGCTCCCCGGTCTGGCTTCTGAAAGTACTTTTGATGAATCAAACTGACCTCCACCATCGTCTTGCACCATCACCTGCTTGAATCAACAGTGAGGAACATAAGGGAGAATCAGATGGATTAGCATGTGCTCACAGTTTCTGGGGGAACTTTGCTAAGCTGTGATGTGAATTCCTAACCTGGGACATTTGATAAAAAGGGATATTTTTTTCCTCCCAACTCAAAAATGGAGCAAGCTCAGACCAGGCTCTGGATGAGTTGGGGCTGGTTTTAGTCGGGGTAGTGAGATAGAGCTGGAAGAAGGTGGACTGCAGAGCCAGACCTGGGTGAGTCCCCAGTTCTCTTTAGTGCTTCATTTATTTGGGAGAAGCACTTGATCTCACTGGACCTCAGTTTACCATCTGTGAAGGAACTGTGAAAGGTGGCGAGAACTCAGTGAAAACATGCAGGTGAGCACGTGGCACTTCACAGGTACCCAGGTCATCTGCTTGGTTTCTGGTGCAGTTTTAAGCGCTTTTCAGACATCAACTCATTCCATCTCATGGCCATGATTATGCCCCTTTTGCAGATGAGGAAACTAAAGGAGAAATGTCAGTTCTTTTCTAAGAACTGTGACTGGGTAGCAGGTACATTGGTCCCTGTGAAAGGTGGTAGTCGTTTGGCTGAGCAGTGCCATCAGAGAGTCATACAAGGCACTGGAAAGAAAGGGAGGTGGGATTCGCTTGCCTTAGGAGTGGATGGGAAGGCATCTTGGCAGTGGTGTGTTTAAGCAGAGCCTTGAAACCAAAGAACACTGTTGGTTAGACAGAAGGAAGCTGTTTCAGACAGAGTATAAGCAATTACAGGGGGCAGGGGGCAAGCGCAAGGGAGGAACTGCCGGTCCTGCTGAGCTGCAGCTGGGAGCATGAGTGTGCATACGTGTGTGCGTGTGTGTGTGTGCATGTGTGTGTGTGCGCGCAGAGGAAGTTGAAGGCTTGGCCAAGCCCTCTGAATTTCATTCTGTGGAGACGGGTCCTATCTCCCAGATGCAGACTCTGAACAGAAACCGCTTTTTACCTCTCTATCACTGGATCTATCTGTCTTTTTAATAAGATGTTTGGCATGGCAGTGAAGGCTTGCCCTTTCCAATCAAGATAGACACCTGGACTTGACATTTAATAGGAAACAGAGCCCTGGTCTGCAAGAGGGGTGAGCGAGCTGGGCATGTGCTCTTACAGAGATTACCCTCAACTGGGTGGGCAGGTCCAGTTTCTGCCAGGACTTTTCTGAGCTCACCTGAGCCCAGTGACAGAAACAGACACACTACTGCACACCAGCCCAGGGCAGCAGCAGGACGATACCAGTGAGAGTGGCTGCTTCAGGCATTTGCTCACACATTACTTCTGGTGGAAGGTTAAGTGACACTTGTAGAAATAGCCGTGACAAAAATCAAATGTGCCAAGTGTCCTAAAGTGTGCATAGATGCTGCTGTGGGGGAGAGGAAGCTGTGTCCTGCAGAGCTGGCCTCTCAGGATGAGGTGGCCTTTCTAGCTCCTGGACACGGGTGACAGTCATGAGTAGGCTCTGCTGAGCTAAGTTTAAAGACAGGAAGTGGGTGGGAAAGGGTGGGGGCCTCACAGGAATGCTTATCTGGGAATGGGCCTGCAGGTGTGTCCAGGATGACACACCAGTTTTATCAGAGCCACTTTCAGGCCCAGAGTCCCTCAGCAGCCTCTGAGGACCCTGGCAAAAGGAAGAGAGGTAGATATGCCAGGTGCTCACTCATAAGCAATGGAAACTCTCTCTGGACTTAGGCAAAAGGAACCTACTGAAAAATGTCTGGACTGAGGCTGAAGAGCTGGCTTGGAAGTGGTGCAGCAAGTGGATAGAAACAGAAGTGCCAGGAAGAGGTGAGGATTCCTAGCCTTAAGGCAGGAAAGCTGGGATAGCCATCATTCCTGGATGTCTGGCTCCCTGCTCGAGATCTGCCCTTGGCAAGAGCTCAGCCTAACAGCTCTTTGCATGGGGAAAGTAGGTCCTTTTCCCAACCCCTCAGATAAAATAATTTCACACAAGGAGATGGAAATGGTGTTAGGAAAGGGAATGGAGCCACTTGACCCTAAAGCAAACCAACGTCCTATAACTGCTCCCTTGGGAGGAGAGTCTATGGCCACAGCTGGTTTCTCAGAGTATTGTCAACAGAGTCAAGGGTTCCCTTGTCCTTGAGGGTGACCCTTAGCATACCCACATACCTCACACATGGCTGGTGGAATGAGGCGCTGGGCAGGGCTGTCCAAGCGGCCCCTACCCTACACAAAGCTTACATCCTGACAGCACAGGTCTCATGTCAAACCGAGGCAGGCCAGCAGAGGCAGGAGGCAAGGCAGAGCAGAGTTTCATTGGGTTTTGAAAAGTCTTGTGACATAAGCTATTATTTTACGAGGAATGCATGTGCTCCATGAGAACTGCAATAAAAACTGGGAAATATGACAAGTTATGATAGACTGAGCCACACAAAAATGACAAGCCATGTGACAAGATGGTATTTTGGGTTTGGGATAGAGTTAGAAATAATTACAGTATAACCAAGCACAGCTATCCCACCCCTCTTGCTCTGCCGCTGGGGTCTCTTGTGTGGAGATTAGAGAGAAAAGAGCATCATTTGACTCTAATTTCAAGCTTTGTTCCTCTAATGGTTCCTTGTGGACTGATGTTAAATAATGATAATTATTACAGAGCCCTGTGCTTTGAGCTAGTCTTGTCATCTGCAGCTGTGGCCTGTGGCATTTGCCATTTTTCTTCGAGATTGGATGGACGGGCCAGGCTACAGATGTCTGCAAATCGTTTCCTCTTACACTCGGTTACTGTAAGGTGGACAGTTGTCATCAGATGAGGGCAGGTACTTTGAGCTTGGTATTGTAGGTCCAACCATTTAGGCTTTTCAGAGTCATCTATCATTCCAGGCAGGGAACATCATGAGTCACACTAGCAAACTGCAAATTTAGGGATCAGGAGGGTGACAGAGCGGCTTAAAGGAGGCAAGATCTTACGTCTAATTCTGAGATAAGTATGTTTGTCTGATTATAGTGGTAATCAATGATGAAAGGTAACCATGGTTACAATTTTGGTTCTCCTATCTTTTCTCCTCCTCCACACTGTCTTTCCTCTCTCCTCCTTTGAGGGTGCCTCTTTCATTCGTCTCGCTTCCTCTTTCTTCAGAATGAAATTGAACCTATAACTCTATTTCCTTGTCTCACAACATGAATATCTTGCCTGCCATTAACCATTCCTCATATACATTATTTTTAATGATCTAATAGTTCACCATATGGTTATACCATTGTTTTCTAAACTATTTATCCTACTGAGCAGTTTGCTTTCAGTTTTTTGATGTGTAAATTACGTGGTGATGAACACCAACATAAAACTTTTACCTATATTTCTAATGACTTCTCAGGGTTATGTTTCTAGCAGTGAAATTAAATGGCATGAATATTCCTAATTTTCTTGAGACACATTGTTAATTGATATATATATTTTTTTTACTCCAAAAAGGTTTATATACTTTTTAAAAAAGAAGAATATCCCTTTAACTCCCAGGTAAACATGGCAGATTGAACATGCTAATTTTGTTCCTCTACCCCCAACGACAGTGAGGCAATTTTTAAAAATGCATAAGCTTTCAAGAACATGCGAGGGGAACAGCCGTGCTGTCTGGAAGTCTGGGAACAGATGGGTAAGTGGAGACTACTTCAGCAGATTTGAGAGGGCTGAGTCCCCAGCCGGTGGCTGAGAAAATGGAGAATCAACTCAGTGTACACAGCTGAATCTTCACCACATGCAGGAGTGAGTGACTGCAGGTGAGTATCAGGGACAAGAAGGGCTGTTTCAGAAGCAGTCAGGTTCCCAGACCACCTTCCATTCTGTCAGCGGGGGCACCCTGCCTTGTGTACACTTGGGCATTTTTGTTGAGAAGGTAAAACTGAGCAACTCTGAACCTATGCAGGCTGACTGCCAGGACCTCCAGCAATCTTTTTCCAGACCCGTGGAATGCTGGTATCTAGAATGGAAATAGAAGGAATCAGTTTCAGGGCATTTGTCCAGCACAAGAGGACAGACCATGAGAGTACACATATACAGGTTTACCAAGTGAACTTACAGGGACTTTCATAGTTGACTTCCGGTACCCACACACTTGCAGTTTCTAAGCAGATTTTTAGTTCTTGTTTAAACATGAGAAGATGACCAAGAATTGTGAGCCATCTGAAGAAGTTCCCTTATCAGAAAGAAACAGACCAAAGGCAACTATTAAAGAATACTGACCCCTACTTATACCACACATGAAGTCAGTTTGTGATTGAGGATAGGTGAGTCTAAAAGTGAAAAATAAGAGAGTAAGTCTATTAGAAAACAGAACAACATTGTCATGACCTTGCAGTAAGCAAAAATTTCTCAAACAGAATGGAAAAAAATACCTATTATAAAATAAAAGATTAAATACAAATGACAAATATATGAAAAAATATTCATCATCATTGGTCATCTGAGAGATGCAAATTAAAACAACACTGAGATTCCTTCTCACCCCAGAAAGAATGATTATCATCAAGAAACCAACCAATAACAAATACTGGAGAGGCTGTGGGGAAAAAAGAACCCTTCTTTTATTTGACCTTACTATTCCTTTTCTGGGTATTTTCCTAGAAAAATTAAAAACATTGCATGTGCATCCATGTTTATAGCAGCATAATTTGTAATAGCTAAATCTTGGAAACAACCCAAATGCCCATCAACTGAGGGAATGGATTAAAAAGTTTTTTTTTTAAAAAATATATCTATAATGGAGTACTACTCAGCAATAGAGAAGGTTAAACTGGAGAGTTTTATGGCAAATGGGTGCAACTCAAGACCATACACATAGAGGGGACTTAGGCCCATGCAGCTGCAAGGGAGTTCCAACTCCCTGGTCTTGGGTCGGGGGAGTTTGGGACATCGCTCCCAGTTGCTGACCTTTATTCAGCCAGGGGAACAAGCCGGCTCTGAGGGCAGGTAGGCCCGCTTGGCTGCAAACAGAGTTCCAGCTCGCGAGGTAGCAAGGGCACGGGAAGTCCCAACTCACTGGCCTTAGTTCGGGGGAGTTTGGGACATCACTTCTGGCACTGGGGTGTCCGCCCAGCCCCCTAGGTCACTGAATTAGCCTGGAGACGTTTTGCGGGCTTGAGTGGACCATGCCCAGTGACCTTTATTCAAACAGGGGAACAAGCAAGCTCTGAGAGGGGAGGTGAGTCACGCAGTGGCAAGCGGAGTTCCAGCTCCCTGGCTCTAGCCTGGGAGAGTTTGGGGCATCACTCCCGGTGCTTGGGTGCCCACCCAGCCCCCTAAGACACTGGACTAGCCTTGAAAAGCTTTGCAGGCTTGAGTGAACCACGCCCAGTGACCTTCATTCAACCAGGTGAGCCAAGACCCATGAGTCCCAGGAGGTGAAGGCACAGGAGGTGATTCCCAACACACTCAGGGAAAGTTTTGGAACATCACTTGAAACAGAAAAATATAGGAAAATGACAAAATGAAAGACCAAAATGCAAATCTCAAACCTCCAGCCCACCCCAAGAAAGCCTGGGAGCCACATACATAGAAGAAAATACTAGTCATACACCTGAAGTACCTGAAATGACATCAACTGAAATAAAGAAGCAAGTAAAGGAAGCTATAAAGGAACTCAAGTTAGAAATAATCTCCCAGGTAAAAGAAGAAATGATAAAAGTAGTGAAAGAAATAGTGAATGCATCTAAAGAAGACACAGCTAAAATACTAGAGGAATAAATTAAACAGATAGAATCCCTGAATGAACATTATAAAAAACAAACAGAATACATGAAGCAGATTCAAAGAGATATACAGGAAATCAAAAATTCTATTGTAAGCTGCCAAAACCTCCTCAATGAAAGTGAAGATAGAATTTCAGACCTCAAAGATAAGATTGCAGCTAGTAAACAGGAAAGGAAAGATCTTTTAAAAACAACAAGGAATCAAGAAATAACAATTCAACAGTTGCAAGATGATGCAAAGAAAAACAACATAAGATTAATAGGGATAAATTAAAAAGAAGAGGACAACACAAATGATATTAAAAGGCTATTTAAAGAAGTAATAGCTGAAAATTTCCCAAATATGATAATGGAAACTGACATTCAGATTAGTGAAGCATATAGAACTCTAAACAGCCATAACCAAAATAAAACTACACCCAGACATATAATATCACCATCCCAGAAATCCAACATAAGAACAGAATATTAAAAGCTGTTAGAGAGAAAAGACAGATTGCCTATAAAGGAAAACCTATCAGAATCACAGCAGACTTTTCAACACAAACAATGAAGTCAAGAAGAGCATGGAGTGAAATATTTCAGATCCTAAAGGAAAACGACTTCCAACCCAGACTGCTATACTGTGAAAAACTGTTCTTCAAAATGGATGGAGAAATAAGATACTTCCATGATAAAAAACAGCTGAAGAACTTCATGATCACCAAACAATCCCTGCAAAGAATACTCAAAGACATTCTAGATACACATAGGAAAAAACCACTAAGCAAGACAGACAATTAAACAGAAGGGAAAGATAAAGATATAACAGCAGAAAGATAACATGTCAACAATAAACCAATATATAACAGTTATAACCACTAATGTAAATGACCTCAATTCACCAATTAAAAGAAACAGACTGGCAGAATGGATCAAGAAACAATGTCTAACCATATGCTGTCTATAAGAAACCCATGTAACCCAAAAGGAAATTGATAGACTAAAAGTCCAAGAATGGAAAACAATACTCCATGCAATAGGAACTAAAAAAAAAAAAAAGCAGGGGTAGCTATTCTGTTTGCAGACAATGTGAACTTCAAACCAAGAAAGGTCCAAAGAGATAAAGAAGGTCACTACATACTAGTTAGGGGAAACCGTCAATATATATATGCACCAAATTCCAGAGCACCTAGCTATACAAAGCAAGTATTAATATAAATGAAAAATCAAATAAGCAATAACACAATTATAACAGGATACTTTAACATGCCATTGACACAAAGGGACAGATCAACTAGACAGAAAATCAGCAAAGAAATAACAGAACTGAATCACACCTGTGAACAAATGGACTCGATAGATGCATACAGAGTGTTTCATCCAACAACATCACAATATACATTCTTCTCAGCATTACATGTGACATTCTCTAAAATAGACCATATACTAGCACACAGAACATATTTAAGTAAATGCAAAAGAACTGAAATTATCCCATGCATGATATCAGATCATAGCACAATGAAACTGGAAATTAATGATACAAAAACTGCAAAAACCTCACAAACACATGGAAATTGAATAATACACTCTTGAGCAATCAATAGGTCACAGAGAAAATTAAAGAAGAAATTAAATAATATCTACAAGCAAACAAAAATACAAATACAACTTGCCATAATCTGTGGGATGCAATGAAAACAATACTTAGAAGAAAATTTATTGTACTGAGTTCCCACATTAGGAAAACAGAATGAACACAAATAAACCTGATACTACCCCTCAAACAGCTAGAAAAAGAAGAGCAAGCCAAGCCCAAAGCCAAAAGAAGGGAGGAAATTATAAGGATCAGAGCAGAAATTAATGCAATAGAGACTAAGAAAACAGTACAAAGAATCAATGAATCAAAGAGTTGGTTCTTTGAAAGAATAAATAAAATTAATAAGCCCCTAGCCAACCTAATTAAATAAAGGAAAGAAAAGACTCAAAATCATGTAATACTGAATGAAAAGGTGAAATAACTACTGACTCTGTGGAAATACAGAAGATCATCAAAATCTATTTCAAAAACCTTTTCTTTCATAGGTTTGATAACACAGAAGAAATGGACAGATTCCTAGAAACATATGAACCACCAAAGCTGGATCAAGAAGATGCAAAACTGCTGAATAACCAAATTTCTATTAATGAAATTGAAAATGTAATAAAGTCCTTACCAACAAAGAAGAGCACAGGCCCAGATGGAGTCACTGCAGAATTCTACAAGAAATACAAAGAAGAGTTAATGCCGACACTCCTCAAACTGCTCAATGAAATCGAAAGGGAAGCAATTCTCCCTAAGTCATTCCTGGAAGCAAATATTACTCTAGTACCAAAACCTGAGAAAGACCTAACTAAAAAAGAGAACTACAGGCCAATCTCCCTAATGAACATAGATGCAAAAATTCTCAATAAAATACTGGCAAACAGGATACAGCAAATCATCAAGAAGATTATACACCATGACCAAGTGGGATTCATGCCAGGCATGCAGGGATGGTTCAACGTATGTAAATCAATAAATGTAATCCACCATATCAACAGGACCAAAAGTAAGAATCACATGATCATTTCTATAGATGCAGAAGAAGCTTTTGATAAGATCCAACACCCATTCATGATAAGAACCTTACAGAGAATTGGAATAGATGGTCTCTACCTCAATATGACAAAAGGCCATCTATGACAAACCAACAGCCAGTGTCATATTAAATGGCCAAAACCTGAAAGCCTTTACCTTAAAATCAGGCACAAGGCAAGAATGTCCCTTATCACCACTCCTATTCAACATAGTACTGGAAATACTAGCCAGAGCAATTAGACAAGAGAGAGAAATATAAGGAGTAAAGATAGGAAAAGAGGAAGTTAAACTATCATTATTTGCAGATGACATGATACTCTACATAGAAGACCCCCAAAACTCCATCGAAAGACTCCTAGGTATGATAAATAAATTCAGCAATGTAGCTGGATACAAAGCCAATACTCAAAAATCAATAGCATTCCTATACATTAACAACAAAATCACTGAGAGAGAAATAAGAGAAACCATACCCTTCACACTCACATCCAAAAAATGAAATACTTAGGAATTAATCTAACAAAAGAAGTAAAAGAGCTATACAGGGAAAATTAAAATACCCTGAAAAAAGAAATTGAAGAAGACCTCAGAAAATGGGAAGACATCCCTTTTTCATGGATAGGAAGAATAAATATTGTGAAAATGGCCATTTTCTCTCAAAATTGTGATACAGATTCAATGCAATCCCAATGAAAATACCACTAATATACCTCATAGATCTAGAGAAATCACTCCTAAAATTCATCTGGAACCAGAAGAGACCTAGAATAGCAAAGGCAATTCTAAGCAGTAAAGCCAAGGCAGGAGGTATCACAATCCCTGACTTGGAGTTATACTAGTTATACTATAAAGCTACCAAAATAAAATCAACATGGTACTGGAGTAAAAACAGAACTGAAGATCAATGGAATAGATTAGAAGATACAACTACGAACACACTCAACCACCTTATCTTTGATAAAGGGACCAAACATGTTCACTGGAAGAATGATAGTCTCTTTAATAAATGATGTTGAAAAAACTGGCTATCCATATGCCAAAAACTAAAACTAGACCCATGCCTATCACCATGTACTAAACTGAAATCTAAATGGATCAAAGATCTAAATATTAAAACAGAAACACTAAATCTGTTGCAAGACATAGTAGGTAAAAATCTTGAAGACATAGGGGTAGGTAAAGAATTCATGAATAAGAACCAAAATGCACGGGAAATACTTCCCAGAATCAATAACTTGGATCACATCTTATTAAAGAGTTTCTGCATGTTGAAAGAAATCTCCAGCAGAGTAAAAAGAAAACACACAAACTGGGAAAAAAAATCTTAGCGAACTGTTCCTCAGACAAAGGACTTCTGTCTAGAACTTACAAAGAATTAAAAAAAATCAGACCCCCGAAATTCAAAGACCCAATCCAAAAATGGGCATCTGAGATGAACACAGTTCTCAGATGAAGAAATACAAATGGCAAATAAATACATGAAAAAATGTTCATCATCACTGGTCATTAGAGAAATGCAAATTAAAACTACACTGAGATTCCATCTCACTCTGGAAAGAATGGCCAGGATCAACAAAACTACCAACAACAAATGCTGGAGAGGCTGTGGGGAAAAAGGAACTCTTCTGCACTATTGGTGGGAGTGTAGACTGGTGCAACCACTGTGGAGATCAATCTGGAGATCCCTCAAAAAGCTGGGGTTGGAGGTCCCATTTGACACAGCTATTCCATTCTTAGGCATGTTCCCAGAAGAACTGAAGACATCATACCACAGTGATATATATGCACCCATGTTTATAGCGGCACAATTTGTAATAGCCAGATCTTGGAAACAGCCTAAGTGCCCATCAACTGGGAATGGGTAAAAAAAATTGTGGTACTTTTCTACAATGGAGTCCCATTTGACACAGCTATTCCATTCTTAGGCATGTTCCCAGAAGAACTGAAGACATCATACCACAGTGATATATATGCACCCATGTTTATAGCGGCACAATTTGTAATAGCCAGATCTTGGAAACAGCCTAAGTGCCCATCAACTGGGAATGGGTAAAAAAAATTGTGGTACTTTTCTACAATGGAGTACTACTCAGCTATAAAGAATGATGACATTGAGATATTTATAAATAAATGGATGCAACTTGAGACCATACTCATAAGCGAAATAAATCAAACTCCCATGTATAAATATCGCATAGTCTCCTTAGTGTAAGAAAAGGTAAGAATACATAAGATTCTGTGGTAATAATGGATCCCCATTATATTGTTTTGAAGTCTTGTAATGTTTTCATTCATTGGTTGGAATGGTTTTATTCTGTTTTATTTGACCTTATTATATGTGATGGTATGAGCACCTACTTTTTGAAGAAAACAAGACACTATTTCAGCCATTGCTGAGTTAAAATCACCTGGCTTTGAAGTCCTACCATGCTTTTGTTCTTCTATTACCATTGGTTCTATCATGTTGTGTCTTAATGGATTTTCATATGGGTAATAATATAAACACATTTTTTATGAAAAAATGAGATATAATAGTAGCCATTGTTCATTTTCTGTTATTTGGTTCAAAATGCCTCATAACAGTTTCATTCTCTTGAATGCTTATATTCTATTTTGTTATGTTTGATATTATTGTGTGTGAAGCTATGCTCAACTATTTCAAAGAAAGAGATATTATGGTAGCTACTGTTGATATCCAATTGTCTTGTTGTGAAATGTTGTGTTGCTTGTATTGTTCTGTTCTGATCTGCATTGTTCTGTCCTCTTTTGTTTTATTCTCTGTAAAATAAAGTAAAATAAAAAGACCATACATATAAGTGAAATAAACTGAACAAATAAATAAGATCCAAAATGTACATAGATATTGTGAATTGGCAAGAAACTGTTCAAAAGAAAAGAGAAACTGTGATGGGGACAGGGGAAAGGAAGAAAGGAAAAAAAATATATATGATAGTTAACAATAATAGTACTAGTTCCTCTTAGTTCATTTAAAACAAAGATTTGTACCAATACTTCATGCCTATATCTTGTACTCTGAGTCCCTAACTACTCTGAAGAAAACAGAATGCAATGTATTACTTATTGTCGTTCTCCTACTATCTTATTTTGAAATTGTTTTATTTTTCTCTTTAAAATAAAAAAGATTAATTATTTGAGTTTGATTAAATTTGAAATATCTATTTCTCAAAAGACATCAAAAACCTATGGAGTAGTGTTAGTTATTTAAAATTTATCCCTTAGTTGAATGCTTCTCTATTGATTATATAAAACTGCTATAGAGCAATAACTAAAAGTCAGCCAAAAAAAATCACTTGAAGATTAAATGTATTCTATAAATGAAAAATCCAGAGTAAGATTTTTGAAGATACAGTTGAGGAAACTCACAAATATTGAAAAAAAAGAGATTCATAAATGGGAAGTTGAAAAGATTAGAAAATTAGTAGATCAGCTGAGATAGGAGGAAGAGAGAAAATGGAAAGGAGAAAATGCTAAGTGCTAGCGTAAGAAAAATGATCGGAACAAAATGACTCAGGTTTCAATCAAAAGGACTTATGAATTTACAATGAATCAAAATAGAGTCTCATAATGAGGGTTCAAAGCACCAGGGACACTCAATGTGATGAGCAGGGAGAAAAGGAATAAAGCACAACCCCAAACCAGAGAACTATCATATTTGAAGGATCAAGTGTCAGGCTAGCTTCAGTCTTTTCAGCCTAGAGCCAGCTCTGGAAGCTAAAAGACAATGACCAATATCTTCAGACAGCAGAAGGGAAAATATTCTTCAACCCTGAATTCTACTCAGCCTAGCTAGCAATCAAATTTGAGAGTGGGGTAAACAGACTTGGAGAATCATACAAAACTTACATTCCATGCATCTGTCTCTCGGGAAGCTTTAATAGTTTATATTTTACCAAAATAACAAAGTAAACATAGAGAAAGTTATAGGAGACAAAAAACCAGAGGAGCAAGAAGCAGAAAAAGGGAAGGGTTCTTCAGGACCCTGTGAAGAGCCAGCTCTGGCCCTAGGTGGGTGGCAAATGGGAAGCAGTGCAGGTTGTCACCAACAAGATGCCCTTTGTTCTTCCCTAGTTAGTTTTTATTTTTTGGCATTAAAAAATTATATGAATGACTGGGCCATAATCCTCGAAGACTCAGTTATGAACACCACAATCCTGAGTGCTGGAATCCTGAAAGATCAATACTGATTCTGAAAAATTCATTTAGGAAATTCTTTAAAAGACATTTATTTACATTTTTAATAGGAATTTATTGGAGAGACCTAAAAACATGGCAAAAACACTTCAGAAGCCACTTCACACAATAAAATAGGCAATAACAACATACTTTGATTTTTGAGACAGTGTCTCACAATATAACCCAGCTGGCCTTGAGCTCACTGTATGACTCAGCCTGCCCTTGAATTTGTGATCCTCATGCTTTATCTACCCAAGTGCTGGGCCACCACACCTAGGATAGCATTCAGTATTTTGCAAGCATAAACACCCAGGTATACTGATGACAGTTTTACAGCTATAACAAGTATGAGCTAATGAACTGCATTCATAAAGAAATAGCCAAAACATGAAAGGTATCAACACAGATCACTATGCTCGGTAACTGTGCACGCCCAGCTTATAAATGTAATCATCTAGAACAGAACACTGAAGTATTATAACGAGATCAATCAGAAACTAATATGGGTCATCACTGCATATATAATTGCCTGAAAAGGAGAGATCTTGAGAAATTTTATCTTTCATAAGTGAAGATGTGTAAAAAAAAGAGATATCTGTTTTTTGAGAGCTTTTACAACTTTATGTACACATAAAATACTTATACACAAAATCAACATTGTGACAATGTGCCTTCTTAGAATTCAATTTGCAAAAAAAGGGCACACAGTGAATTAGAACGCTGAACGTCATTCAAATTTTTATCTTTAGTATTGGAAATGATGCATAGCCATGAAAGATGAGGTGCATAGCACAGTGAATTGTAAAAACAATAATGCTGACACAATAGAAGTGTGGAACAGTGCATATTTAGAAAAATGATTTAAATTCATTTATAAAATATTTATTGGAGAGCCTACTCAGGGATCAGGATTTGTTAGGGATGAAATGAAGAAGAGCAGAGGTGAGCTACCTGCCCTTCATAGAGACTGCAATCCTGAGGGAAGAAGAGAGGGTCAGGCTCTGACAGTCATAAAAGTGAATACATTGTTACAACCTTGATGAACACCATAAAGAAGAATTTCAGGTTGTAAAAGGATTGTAAAACAAAAGAACTGGCCTGCACATTAACATTATATCAGTAAAACATTTTCACAAATTGTTACCTATTTTATTTCCTTCAGCTTTTTTATTCTGATAAATTGGTAACAGTGTACAGAAGTAGATACAAAAGTAGCTATTTAAATTTCTAATGCCAGCTGTAGAATATGTTTGATTCTTTTGGTAAGGTTTTATCTTTATGGCAATGTAGAAAATAAAAAATTTACTCACATTGTTGCAGTGCTGATCACAGTATAACTTTTCTTCGATTTTCAGGATTTGGGCTTTCAGGATTTCAACATTCAGGATTTTAGCCTTTTGGGGTTTTTGAGGTTTTAGATTTTAGGAGTTTCGATCGTTTTGGATTTCAACATTCAGGATTATGGCTTTTGGGACTGTTGTTTTGGTGTTATGAATATATGTATTCGAATCAATGGTGTGGACTACAACCACAGTTTTATTTTCAAAGATTTTCATCACTTTTAATAGACTCCTTTAAGTAAAAACTTATCATTTTCCTTTACCCTAGCCCCTGGTAACTTCTATGCTACTTTTTGTTTCTGTAAATTTGCCTATTCTAGGATCCCCATTTAAGTGGCTACCTTATTTGTCCTTTTGTGCCTACCTTATTTCACTCGGCATAATGTGTTCAAGGTTCGTCCACTCTGTGACATGTGTCAGAGCCTCATTCCTTTTAATGTGTGAATTCTACTGTGTGAATATAACAATTGGTTTTACACTTCACTGTGCTATGCAGTGCTGTGGCTTCCTTTATCTGTTGATCCCCATCTTTGTAAGGCCCCCAATTCCCTTCCTTGGCCCTTGTGCTGATGAGGTGGGAGGCTCTGCTGTCCCTGGAGACCATGCTGTGGCATCATTTTATTTCATAGACTGACCTGCTGTGACCTATCCCTGACAGCCTGGGGTGTGACATGAGACCCTCGGCAGAAAGCTCTGAGAGCAGCACCATCTTCCAGGACCACCCCGCAGGGTGTCCCCTTCTACCCACACCCCACACCTCGCCTTCTGTCCATAGCAGAGTGGACTCTGCTTCCCACAGCTCCGGGTGGCCTTTCCTGCTGACTCCTGCCACCGGACTCGATCATTTTTAGGGAAGCTGGAGCCAGAATGACCCAGAGCCCTGTTCATCTTGTTTTGGGCAGCAAGTGTAACTTACATGTCCCTCAGGAAAATGGGTTGGCTCTATAGTATATATTTGTTAAAATTAAGTTTGCTGGGATTTGACAATAAGATTAAAAATGTTTATAGTATGTTGGTAAATAACAGTTAAACAAAGCACACTTAGCTTAATGTTGCAGTCCAATAAAAGAAATAATCCATACAGAAGGAAAAAAGGAAACGCCATGAGGTGTCATGTGGGTTGCTAATTCTAAGTGGGAATGCTGTGCCCATGTTTTCTACAGTCTCTTTTTTTTTTTTAAAGGCAGAACTACTATTTATCATGATGAACATAATTCATTAAAAATAAGATTTATGTAATAGCCAAGATATGGAACAACTATAGTGCCTAAGAATAGATGAGTGGATAAATAAAATGTGGTATACATGCACAATGGAATATTCGTTAGCCATAAAAAATGAAATTCTGTCATTTGTAGCAACATGGGTGGAACCAGAAGAAAGAAATCAAATGAGTGAGGCACAGAAGGAGAAATACTAAAAAAAGAAAGAAAGACAAATTCTTCAGGTTCTCACTTATATGTGGAAGCTGAACAGCCGTTCTCAAATAAGTGGAGCGTGGTTTCCAGAGCCTAAGGAGGGACAGAGAGAGGATGGTTAATGGGGATAGGTGCAGCCAGACAGGAGGAATAACTTCTCGTACTGTGTGGCACAGCAGGAAAATTATGGCTGACAATCATTGACTGAATATTTAAAAACAGCTAGTAGAGGGGATTTTGAGCATTCCCAACACAAAGACATAATGCCTGAGGCTTTAGGGATGCCAACTCTCCTGATTTGATCATTGTATATTAAATATACAATATATTGAAATGTCACACTGTCCTCATAAACAGTCACCATGTGCCGATTAAAATAGAAGTGTATTTTCAAAAAAAGAGATAAGCTATATGTAAAAAGCCCTGCATTTGGTAACAGTACTCGGAGCTGCCACCTTTCCTGAGCCCGGCTCTGCTTTTTCATACCCAGATGCGCAGATGTGTTTGAAAGCAGACACGGGTTCCTTCTCTTTGCTTCTCTCCCTTGCTCAGACATCAAACAATCGGCATTGTGTGCAGCACATTGTTGTTCTTAATGAGGCAACAGACCTTTTGTGATGGGATCCTGGGCACTTTTTAGAGATAAAGATTACTCTCAGGAAGTACAGGGAGGGAATACTGGGGAAGGAACTGGGAGGCCCGTGGCTTCTTGCATTTCGTAAAAACTAGCCAGCTCTCGGATTGCAACTTGCTTTTATGTTTGTTTAAAAACCAGACCAGGTTAGTGTGCCAGACACACGGATTCTCTCACTTTGCTGGCAGGAGTGTGAATTAGCACAATCTTTCTAGAGGACAATCTGGCGGCTCTCAAGAAAAGCCTTATGGTTCTGCACATCCTTTGATGGAGCAATTCTACAAATAGAGATTTGTTCTGAGCAAAGAATCCTGGCAATTTGTAAAAATAGAGGTGTCAAGTCCATCATAGTAGAGCTTATAATAATAAGCAATTGGAGACAATAAGAGGAGATTGGTACCGAAATAAATTATGGTACATTTGTGGGACGATGTATTATGTTTTTGAGGAATATTGAGTGAAGAGAAAATTATTCAACATATATTGTTACATAAAAAAATCTAACTATAAACTGATATGTAACAGCGTGATTCATTTTGTTTTGAAAAGCTGTATTTGCTAATTAAAAATAATAGAAAATTACATATGAAATTGATGACTACATGTTACTGTGCTTCTAGATAGCAGAATTAGGGCGTGATTTAGTTTCCTCCTTTTGCTTGACAGATTCTTTCACTTATTCGACAAATCGCCTTTGCTGTTTTGCTCCATGGAGTGGCTTGAGGTCAGTGAGACCTGTCCAGGCCTATTGTGCTGGCCTGGGAGCTACTCAGAGTATGTGGCTCAAAACCAATGGCTTAGGCATTGGAAAAGAAAGTGACACATTAGGATGGTCAGTATTAATAGGGCTTTTAAGTGGATTACTGCTTACTTTAATGAGAGTGAAGAAGAGAAAGAAGTTCACATTTTGGCCTTCTGGAAAATAATGTGCCTTGAAGACTTTTTTAAATCACACTCTTCAGTGTATGACCCATCTCTCCACCCTCCACCTACCCTTCATTTACTTATCTCCATTCTCTCATCCATTCACCTACCTATGTATCTGCCCACCCAATTAGTTACTCATATAACTATCATTAATACTTTCAGTCATCCATCCACCAAATCCACATACCTATCCACTCATCCACACACCCACCATCATTCATTCATCCCTTCACCTATCCATCCAATTATTATCCATGTAGACATGCACCCATCCCCCACCCATCCATCCATCCATCCATCCAACCAACCATAACCTATTTATCCAATCATTCATGTACTTAGATACCATGCGCTCACTCATTCACTCATTACTCATCACTCATCAATCCATTCACCCACCTTTATCAATCCATTTAGCCATCCCTTGGACCAAGTACCTATCTACTCACACAAATACCTGTCATTTATCTATCCATGAATCCATCCATGTGTCCATTCACTCACACCCATGTGTCCAAGCATTTATGTATCCATCCATCCTTCCATCTTTTTTTTTTCATTTATTCCTCAGAAATGGACTGAGCATTTACAATTCACCAGACCTCATACTTTGCTAGTGCCAAGATAATGAACATTCTGAACTCCCAAGAAGTTCTTGTCTCCATCACTCAAGCAAAGGATTGTTGGAAGGCCTGCAAATAAATGGCAAAGCAGGTGGCTGTACTTTTGTGAGGTAAGGAAGGAGCCAGGAAGCTCTGCAAGGTTTCTTTGCAAAGAGGTAACATTTCATACTTTCATCAGAGTCCCCATACTGGATGTGGTAAGATTTTAAATTTTGGCTGTTTCATGGGCTAAAAATCTCATAATTTTAAACGTGAATGTCCTGAACTATCAATGAGGTTGAGGTTTTTTTCGCATGTTTATTATTTGCTTGCACATTTTCTTCTGTGGCTTATTTGTTATAATTGCAGATGGCTTCCTTTATGTTCCTGGGAAGACTTTGTCAAAACCTAAAAAACAAAGAAGCAGGCCTCCAAACATTATTAAATTTATCCGAGAGTAGCATTGCAATAGGAATGTGAGTGCTGTAGCAAACGATACATGTATTGAAGGAGGTGGAAGCTAGAGGAACTTTTTACAGGCAAAATGAGGATTAAATGAGTAATTATGTGTCAGCAATTCTTGGCAACAAGGATTAGTAACAAATATAGTGTCAGTCCAGGGTAGGATGGGCAGTTATTGGACAGAGAGCCATGCAGAAATATTTTCTGTATAAAGACTTGGTGGCTTTTGTGCCAAGTCATGTCTGGCATAGTCCTTTGTGACAGTTCCTATCAGGTACACATGCATGTGATTCCCTCCTTCATAATTACCTGGTTTATTTACTACTCTATGTAGTTTTACCTCCTCAGGGTTTGACACAAGGAACTCCATTTTTATTCTGACAATGCTCACACCTTTCTCAGTCATTACATTTGGAATTAGAGGTTTGCTCCCTTGGTGCCTGTGGTAATCAGGTTCCTGCCATATCTTTAATTTTGTTTAGCTTGTTATTATGAAAAGTTCATGACTTTGGTCACTTTCTGTTTCCTTCCACAGAGTATGAGAGGAGGCTACACACATGTAGGTGTTTATCTGTGTTTTCCAACAAACTAAACTTCATGAGAGCAGAGATTGGGACCTATTTGACCTGTGCTTATCTCTTTCACTATTTAACCAAGTACTTTGAATTGAGATTTCAAAGTGTTTCCCTACATGTTATTTATTAACAGTAAAGGCTTTTTTAAAAAAAGTTCTATTACTGTGGAGATATTTGGCAGACAGAACCTTTAAAAGTGATTGGAGCTAATGTCACCCATGAGGGACTGAAATACACATGTACTGATTTATTTGTGTGGCAGTTCTGGCCATAATGCATGGCCTGAATCTAATGTCTAATCCAATAAATTCCAATTGAGAAATATGCTGCAAAACAACTGACCTATACTTTTCAAAGCTGTCAGGGTTAGGAAAGGCAGATAGGTTTCAGATCTGTCCAGACTGACAGAAACTAGAGTCAGGGCAGTTAATGTAACACACATTCACAGGTTGGATACTGAGTCAGAAAAATATTTTCCTAAAGGACTTTCTTAGGACAACAGAATTTGCATATGAACTCAATGATTAACAGTGTTCTGTCAAAGGTAAAATTCTAGGATTTGGTAATATACTGTAGTACAGGAATGTTTGCATGAAAGTCAATGATGAAGTGTTTAGGGGTGATGGCTCATGATTCTGCAATTTATTCTTAATTAGCTCAGAAAAAATCCATTAAATATGGGAAGGGGGGAAGGAAAGAGAGAAGGCGAGAATGAGCACAAACATGGCTACATGTTATTAATTGATGAATATAGAAGAAGGAGATATATGTGCTTTTTAAAAAAGTAGGCTAGGCATATTCCGAAACAAAGTAACTTTTATGTGTTGAGCAAGAAAATCAAGACCTCCACGTTCCTTTCAAGTTCTATTGAAATCAAGTGTCTTTACTGGAAAGAGCCAGACAGGAGGACAGGTTTTAGCACCTACCACAACATATCATTCGTGATGTTAATGGCGATTCATAGTAACGGCTCTTTGCATGAGTTTGTAAGGGGGCTTCGGGATGCATTCTAGCAGTTCTTTTAACATTATCTCAATCAAACCAGCATCCATTAATCTCAAACCAGTTCAAAAACAAGGCTGTTTCTGCTGCAATCAGAGGGTAAGAACTTGGCCTTTTCCCAGGAAAGCTCACCAGCCTCAGTGGCTATTCCCTAAAACACTGTCCCAACTCTTATATTTGTGTCACAATCTGTTTTTGGGTTTTAGTGACTCATAGTAGATGTCTATGCTGATCAAATCAGTTGAGGAATCCCTCTGCTCTTTACACTGAGTTATGTAGATATGGTACAAAGAAAAGTCATTGTTTGCTAAATGTGGAATTAACATAAATGAAAGAGGTGTGGTTTCTGATGCACCAACATGCTATGTACCTGACAGGTGACAGGTATCACATGGAAAAGCAGAAGGTCCAGCATCTATGTGTGTCTCATCTTGAGAGTGACTGGAAACACTAAGCACATTCACTGAAATGTTTTCTCAGCTTCCTGGGACTGTTTTTAAAATACAGGGACTGTATCTATACCTGTGCCTTCAGGAAACTGTGTGGGATGCAAAATGGAATTTAAGATGCTTTTCCATGGGGTTAGGATGGCTGAGGAGAGTGGGCTGGGGAGAACAGGAAAGTTGATGGGGGCAGCTTAGGGGTAGTACTGGTTATTGAGCACCAAAGAGGATATGTGTGGAATTCTAAGTCATAACTACATCCAGAAAGCACCTGGAAGGACAGTCAGAGCCGCAGAAGGTGGTGGGCAAAGAGCTTTCCTTTGGAGCCAGGAAGTTGGCCAGCTAGGACAACCAGAGCAGCTCTGCTGTGCACAGGTGCCTGCCCTGGGCTTAGCTCAGAAAGTGTACTAGGACCTCCAGGACTCACGAAGAAGATGCAGAGATTTCTAGATGAGTCTGAAGGGTGGATAAGAGGCAAGAGCTAGAAAATAAGGACTTGGATAAAGGGTCCTGCTCATAGAATACTGAGTCTGGAGAAAAGTTGAATATGGGATTTGGTTAGATAAACCAAGCCTCTGGATCGAACCTCTTTTGGATGCATAGGGTGAAGGCGGACATTTCCGGGTCCCTCCCCCCACCAAGAGGAGATGGGGACATCAGTAGAGTCTCTCTTGCTGTAAAAGGCAGACATAGTTGGTGGCTCCAGTTGTGTGGATTTCACAGTCTCTTAATATCCAGAAACCACAGTGATGGGCACTGACATCAAGTTGCTGATTTTTTAATTATGCAAGTCAGGAAGACACTTAGAGACTTCACACTTGCCACTGTGATCACTGACATTTTAGAAAATAGGGAATTTTCTTCTCCATAGCATCTAGGAGTCCTGGTTCTTAGAAGAGAGGACAGTGTTGTATCCTGAATTTCTTTGGTTTGTAAGAGCATATTGCCTTACTTTTCTCTTTTTTGCTTCAAACCAATCCAATACCATCTTGATACGGGTCAGTGGCTTCACTCGTGTAATTAACCCGGAGGCTGAAGGACCCTCACCTGTTGAGTCCTTTGTCACCAACTGGAGAGTCCTCACTTTGTAATTAATAAAATGGGAATGGCTTTATCACGTGTTAACAAAGAGACTGAGGTGAAGGAAAGCAGGTGTCTCCTAGATTTAATTCAGTGATTTGATTTGATTTGTGACCTTTACTCCCCATTTTAAGCAGAAGAATGAACAACTATAATTGTGTACGGTGTTATTTTTTCCTGTATTTAACCTCTGACATCACCTCTAGGTGAATGTATGTTCTTCCCAGGAGAAGGCTACCTTGGTTACTCATGTAATTCTCAGTTCTTCCTTCCCTTCCAGAGCTGATATTTTTAGCTGAAATGGAAAAATTGGGAGGGAAAGTATAGCTAAAATTCAAGATCCTTTGTGTCTTGACTCTGGGTCAAAGAACTTTCCTTTTGTTTCGGAAGAAACAAACCTATCTGGATAGAAGGATTTCAAAATTCTGACCCATTCCCTTTCATTCACTGTTGGAACACACTGAAATTGACTCTCCATTTGCCAATCTACCCACTCCCATGAGATAGCATGGAAGGGAGAAACTGACTCAAATCAAAAGGAGGCAAGACTGGGCTAAGGTTAAGGATTTCTTTTGCCAATGACTAGGTAACCAATTCTGGCTAATGATATTTGAGGTTTTCTTCTGGAAGCTTCTGAGAAAGTTCTTCCTTACTCTTCAGATAGCAAAAATTTCTTCTTCACTATAAATGTGGAAGATGATGCTTCTCTCTCTGAATACTATGGTCATCTGTCTTATAAAAGTGAGCCATTTTTAGAATGAAGCTGATAGAAATGGAGCAATAGGAAGATACAAGATTTTAGTGACATGGTGGGCATTCTGGTCAGCCATCTTTGATAGCTCTTCTACCTTGAATTTTGTGGTTTATGGGCCCTTCTGTTTAATCTAGTTTGTGCTGGGATTATGTTTCCTGCAGCCAGAGCCTCCAGAGTGATATCCTACCCTCTTTCACCTCCTACCCTATTTAACTTGAATAAATATATTTTCTTCTGCTTCTTAGGACTTCCTCCACCATCCCTTCCCATCTCCTTTAGGGGCTTGTGTTTATCTCTTTGTGTGCATAGATGGAATCTACAAAAATTGATGAATGCATTGTTTCATTATCTTACTGAGTCTCGCAATATTTCTGGTCTCCAAGTTGGGATGTCTGAACTCCAAATCTTCCAAGTCCTCACTGGAATATCGCCTTCTTTGAAGAACCTTCCTGAGGGCAATTGATTGTACACACATTATGCCTTGCTGTGCACTGATTAAGGGGAAGCCCACTAGGCAGCTTCTAAGGAAGCAATCTTAGTATGTCATTTCAGTTGTGTGTGAAAAGATCTACTATCATACCTTAAACCAAGACAGGTTATCTATTTCTCACTTATGTGAAATTCTGAGCAAGAGTGTAGTTTTGCCCCATGAAATTGTCAGTGTATAGCACCTTCTCTCTTGTGGCTCCACAACTCTAGTCGGCTACCCTTGTGTGTATGGTGTAAGATGACTGACCATCATGTCCTTGTTTTGGCCAGCAGGAAGAGACAAAGGGAAAGAGAGAGTCTTCCCTTTCCCTTTAAGGACACAGCCTTAATTCTGCCCATCTCATTGGCTAGAATTTAAATCAATAGCATTGGCTAGCTGCAAAGGAATCTGGGAAATGTAGCTTTCATATTCAGGCATTGGGAGTCTAGCTAAGAGCTTACTTACAGTGGCAGAGGAGGCTTAGGTATAGGGACCAATTTTCTTTTCTGCAAATGTCATTGACATCAATCACAGATTGGTGCTAGCTAAGGCATGTCTCCACAAACAACTGCTTATACAGCAGGTAGAATGAATTAGTTCCATTCCCACCATTAGAGACAGCCAGTAGAAATGGAAAACGCCTTGCTGATGCCAACCCAATGAGTGACTCTGCAGCAGACACAAGCAGGGCACAAATCAGTGTCAGGCTGTACCTTTTAGCCTGAGACTCTAGTAACAGTGACCCTAAGCTGACATCTCAGGAGATCAAAATTCTGAAACTAAAATAGTGCAAGGCAGAGTTCTATTTACTGTGAATGAGGAATTTCTTTCATTATCTGTATCTATACAGTGTAATATAACTCCACTCTCCAAAAAAATACTTGCCTGATTTGGTAAATCATAGAACAAAACAAAAAGGAAAAAAAATTAACACAGTGACATAAAAAAGTCCCATTGGCAAGAAAACCTGCATGAAAACTTTCAGTTGCACTTTGCATGAAATTTTATGGCTAAATGCATGCAGATTACCTCTATCCTTAGTGCAGATGAAACACTGATGCTCTCTAGTTTAGGGTGTGAAAAATTTGTTGAGAAAAGACAGCACCAAGCAAGCTGTGACATTTCTGCTCAGTACATGCAACACATTGTTTATTTCAGCCATAAAGAGAAGGTATGATGTTTTTGTTAATAATAAGAAAGATAATTTATTCTACTGCTCTAATTATTAAATAAGTATTTAAACATGTTACCTTGAAAGGGTGGGGGAGGTTTGGCAATTAATAAACCTGCTCCCAGGCCAGCCACTGTCTATGTTGGATCCTGGTAGACTCTGGATTATTTGTTAATAGCTCTGTCTCTCCAGTGGGACCTAAAACCACTGAGGTCAAGAACATGCTTTGAATTACTGTCCTCCAAATACTAGGGGCTGTGTCAAGCTCTGAGAAGGCTTTCTTTGTACTGTCTTCTTGTCTACAGCCTTTCTTTACTCACTAATTTCTAAGAGGTGAGATGAAATAGGTACCTGTTGTTCTCATCAGTGGGACCACAGTGCCTCTTCTCCAAGTCAATGTTGTAAAACATATCTAGGCAGCACTAGGATGTGGGTGAAAGTATCGATGGTCAAGTCCACGGGAGTATCTTTGTCTATGACATTCATCCTTTGGAAATTCATAGCATGAATGTGAACACCAGAGACTCACAGAAAACCTGTTGTAAATAACTTGACTTACCCTTATTCACCACAGTGTGTCCCATCCTTACATAACCATACTTTTCTTGAGTTATATTCTGTTTTATTTTATTTGTTGTTTTGGTACTGGGAATCGAACTCAAGACCTCATGCTTTCCAGGCAGGCACTACTGTGCTGTATCCCCAACCCTTCTGTTTTATTTTAAAAGATTATTATTATCACATGTTTTGAGCACCCAGGGAAGTATAAAAGACAGTATTGTAAGTACTCTGGTCCTCTTTTGTGTCATGTTTAGTCTTAATATTTGGTCATCTGACTTCAAACTTCTAAAAAACTTCAGCACCCTCACACACTTAGAAAGTGCTAAGGACCCTATAGTGGACAATGCTGGACTACTAAGAGGGCTGCCCCAACGGACTGGGTTCACATTCATGCCCCACACCGCTGCCTATCAGCCTTCCCCAAACGTTGTCATGGCAACACTGACTTTCCTCTGGGCAGTTTTCCTGGCTCCCCATGGCTCCCCAGGAAAAGTCTCCAGTTCTTCTTCCCTAGGGTTCCCATGTTCTGGTCTCAATATTTACCTTTTGAGTCATGAGACTTTCTTGTGGGGGGTGCATGTTGTTGCTCAGATTCCATGGCTTTTTTTCAAACTCTCTTGTTCACCTCTTTTGTCTTTAGTAAAGTCAGCCCTTTATCAAGGTCACCATACAGTGGCTCCCTCCTTCATGACCCTACACTGGATCATCTAATCCCCAGCATTGCTTGATGCTTGCTTATGTCACGCCTCTCCAGATACCTGTGGTGTTATGCAGTTTTTGGTCACTCTTACATTCAAGGTCTTTGAAGGCAAGAACTCTGTTTCCTACAGCTTTGTATTGTATAACTCTGGTTACAGCTACAGCCTTGTTAGGTGATGGTTAAGTGAATGAATGAGTGCATGCATAAATGAATGAATGCATGCATTCAACACATTCTGCCTTTGGATGGTCTTGAGAGCTAGGATGGGGAGAACGGGGTGAATGACAAAAATCTAGAATGACTATGAGAATTGTTTGGTGAATAGTTTCCTATGGCAAGCACTTTAGATAAGAAAAACGTTGGGTCTGTGGCTCATGTGACAAGAGGCCACCAGCAGATGCACAAGCAAGCCAGGTTAGGGAGCAAAGTAATTCCAGACCCAGCAGGATGGGGTAGCTTTTGTAATCCACAAAAACAAAGGTGGATGTTACATTTACTGATGGGAATCCAGAAGACCAGATTTGGGTTGCCAAGGGGATTTGGAGGGCGGTGCCTCAAAAAGCTAAGCCTAGCATTGTTGTAGGACTCCACAGTTCTACTCCTTGCTATACACCCCAAAGAATTTTAAGTAGCTATTCAAATAAAAATATGTACCCATGATAGGCAAAAGGCGAGACTAGCTCAGATGTTCGTCTACCTCACATATGGATAAAAAATTTATGATATAACAATACAATGGAATATTGTCTGGCATTAAAAACAATGAAGTCCTGACACATGTTACCTTACGGATGGACCTTGAAGATGTTATGCTGAGTGAGAGAAGTCAGACACAAAGACCATGTGCTATGTGATTCCATTTATATGAAATGTCCAGGATGGTAAATTATTGAGATGGTAAAGATATGATTGTCAGGGGCCAGGGAGTAAGGGATAAGATTGACTCTGGTTGGAGAGTCTCCTTTGTGGGTGAAGAGAATGTTCTGGAACTTGATAGAGCTCATGGGTACACAAAATTGGAAATATACCAAACATTATTGAATCATACACTTAAAAATGATTCCCACTGAATCTCGTATCATTGAAAGGAATAAGTTAATTAAAAAAGGGGAGTAGATTTGGGAATCTCCAGTCTGTGGATTATGATGCTTCTATCAAGATAGCATCAAAGAAGAGAGTGACCAGGAATCTGAAAATGGCAGGGAATTCAGAACACCCAGGAAAGAAGGAGATTCAGAGGCTTTGGGAGCTGGAGCAGGTGTGGGTGAGGCATGGAAGAGCAGTCAAGGCAAACAGAACTGCAGGAAGCCTTTGTGTTGAATTAGCACATCCTTACGGAACACCTGGTGTGTGTCAGTGTCTGTACTGATCACTAGGATTCCCATATTTTTTGCAGAAAAGGCATTAGCCCAGGGCTAGGAGTGAAGCCAGGTTATAGGCACTCCTGGAAGTGACCTATGCAGAGGAAATGAAAGCCCCAGATTGAGGGACAGGAGACTAGAGAATGGAGGACTGCAGGTCAGATGAGAGTATCCATGTTAAGACAATGGATTCAGAGGATCATTGAAGGTAAAAAAAAAGAAGCCCCTAAATGAGGAGAATAATGAGAGAACCAGATGCAGACGGATTAATTCAGAGAGGAAGACCTCAAAGTGCCAACTGAACCCATTCTGGGATGACCCAGTGGGCTGATCTCAAGGTTGCTATTTTGGACAAGGCTGAAATGTGGCAGCTACAACCTTATTGCTTGCTGGCTGGCCCTGAGGGGAGGTGGCCCAGAAGGACGAGTTGAACATGAAATGCTTTCAGTTCCTCTAAGCTCCTGTTGGTGCCTTCACTCCTAAATTACCTGACTGGGGGGGGGGTAGACACCTGGCAAATTGTAACCATTGTTATCAGATCACTGAGGCTCCAATTAAGCTCAAAGGTTTGAAATATGTCACCATAGTTTTGATGTTTCACTGCTACCACCCTGCTGGCCAACAAGCACTGGCATATGTGACTCCATTCTGTCCAAAACTAATTCAGTGCTTAAGAACGGGAGCACTTTCCAGAGACCATCTGTTTACACTTCTGCTTAAGGAACTACACTCTCCAACAGCCTCCTAGGATTGTGTTCAATAAATCCTGACACGGAGGGATGTTTTTTTGGCGGGCCCAGAAATTGAATGTTTTCCAAGTGGTACATTATTGATATTAAAACTGATTTGTGCATCTCTAGCCATCAAAGAAATGCACTAAATATCTCCAGGAATGAAGAGGGAATTGAAAAAAACCTGTCCGGGTGCATTTATCAGCAAAAACACCAGCTTTGACTGTTAAATGTAGCAAATAAGGACTTCATGAGTCTACAAACAAAGCAAAGCTCTTCAGGTATATTCAGACTTAAGTCTGCTTAGACTCTTTATGTAAACTGAACTTTCTTCTGTAGCCTTGGCTCTGTATGCTGCACCCACAAGGGACCCACAAGGAAAAGACTTAGGAATGAGAGAGGTTTGGGTTTGAATTCTGCCACCCCTCCTGCCGGTCCTCATATGGAAAGGTATGTGTGTGGTCTTACCCAGGTTATTCAAATGCTCCCAAATCTGTTTCCTTATTAGATTTTGGCACATAGTAAGCAGCAGTGCATTCAGAAAGTCTATGTACATCTTTCATTTCTATCTACTGCTGTGTGCTCCCTCAGCCTTTCGTGGGTTTGCTGATACAGTACAGTATCAGTTTTTCCTATCTCAATAGGGCTCCGTTTACTTACTGTCTGTTTGCTGACTCAAAGAATGTAATTTCCTAAACTCTAAACAGAGTCGTGGGTATTTAATCAACGTTTTTCGTGAATGCATAAGGATTGCATACAATATAATTCCATGAGTAACTTAAGTACAGCAGTGACATAAATATTTAAAGGCTTGTTGAGGATGCAGCTGCAAATCTGTATTGACTGCTGATGCGTGCTTTATAGAATGTTCTAAGTTTCTGTAGACAGGCACCATGAAGGACAGATGTCTCTGTGTTTTGAAGACATGATCTCCGTTGGTTTGGGGAGTGCAGTGTTTATCTGACTTCCCATCAGTGGGGCTTCAGGTTGGTCCTGGGGCTTTTGGTAAACTTCCAGGGTAGAAGACTACAGCAAAGTTCTTCTGAATCTCACATATCATGTATATACCAAAATTATATCAGCATTACAATGGTACATCAAATGTTTGTCTCGCTTTTTATCTTTAGAACATATTTGTACCAAATGTTTTGGGACCATGCTTTTTTAAATCGTCATGTTGTTGCTTTGGTTGAATTTAATCAATTGGGAGCTATTGGTTCAGTCACATGGCCCAATCCTGGAATAACATCCAATAATTGATGTGGCACTGTGATAGAGATTCTGGTTCAGTCATGGCCTCTTTCTGCATTTAAGGGTATATACCCAGTCACGAAATCCACATGTTTGCAAGTTCACGTGTATCTGGCTGACACCTATTTCCATAAAACAAATTTAGTCCAATGATATGCTGTTTTATGACAACTATAAAGCTGTCAAATTTTAAGTGCTTATTGTCCAACTCTCATTTGACAAAGCATGAAGGCATTTTAAAAAGGAAAAACATTATGTTACCTAAGGGGGGGGAAAGTATATCTTCATGATAATGATTTAGACAAAATATGCTGAACAGGATGCAAATGCTCTCAAGTACTATCCACAAAAAAGGTTGCAAAATTTCACCTCATTCAAATTAGGAATTTCTCATCAAATATAATATTCAGAAAGTAAAAAGGCAAGCCAAAGATTGGAGAAGATACTTGCAACATGTATATCTTGCAAACAACTTGTACCTAGAATATATGAGTCACTCATACAACCCAAGAAGACTGTGTCTTAAAATGAAATAAAATAAGTTGGAGGTGTAGCTCATTCTGAGGTAGAGCAGTTTCCTAGCATGTGCAAGGCCCTGGATTCAATCCCCAGTACAAAAAGAAGAAAAATATAGCAGAGCAAAAGTCAAACTATCCATTCATTTTAAACTTCAGAGGGCTGTAAGAATCATGTGTATCTGCTTTTAGAATTGGCCAGAATTAACAGCCTGAAGGAGGGGGTACCATTCAGGAAAATACTGTGGCTGGTGATGCATTTTGGTTTCAGTGAGGCTTCAATCTTGTATCGCTAAAATTTAAAATAATTTGAAGCAACCAGTTCACTGCCCTGGTAAGTGACTGTGACCTGGCAAACCGCGGCCAACCCAGGGTGAGAACCATCAGAGTAGCCTGATATCTGTGCCATATTGGAACTTAGGGTGCTGGGAAACCAAGCAACCAGCTCGCCTCCCTGGTAAGCGGCTGTGAGCTGAGATTCAAACATTCATGTTCCCCCCACTCCGTTAGCAAGTGGGAGCCAGATATCTGAGCATCTTTTGTGAGGCTGACTATATGCAATATAGCAAATAAGGGGGATTTCCTTCTACTATCTCTTTGAAGGCAAATATTTTTAATCATTGTTTTGCTTTGTTCTGATTAATGGTATTGCTCTATTCAATATTCTGTTTTGATAAGTTCTATAATGTTCTGTATTTCCTTTGGTTTTGCTATACCTGATTGAAAGAACAGCTATTGAGAAGAAAATGAGATATACTATGTACCTATTACTGTTATCCCGGTAACCTGCTGAGAAGTTCTGTACCAGTTTTACTACACTGTCTCAATTGGCTTTGTTTTGTTTTGTTCTGTGGTATTTTGCTACTTTAAAAATAAAAAATATTTTAAAATTATTTTATGTGGCATAACCTAAATCTCCTATAACCTACCCTATCTCCATTAATCTATTTAAAATATCCTTCCCCCTCTTATAATTACCTTGCTCACTATACCATATATTTTATTTATTTATTTATTTATTTATTTATTATCAGTACCAGGGATTGAACTCATGACCATGCACTTGCAAGGCAGGTGCTTATGCTAAATCCCCAGCCTTATACCATATATTTTAATTAATCAGTTTACAGGGGTTGGGAGATCTATATAAGTGGCATCACCAGAATGTTAACAACCTATTTACCAGTTCTTTTTGAAAACCAAAGGCTTAAGAATAAGTTTATGAAGTATCTAATGCACATATGATTTCCTCAAAATGTTTCTGTTCTATTTCAAGCATTGCCATTGTCTAAACTGGTGGATTTTAATTTTAATCAGTGTTAAATTCCAGGAGACAGTTCTTAATGTATAAGTTGATATTGGCAATTGACCAATAATAAACAATGAGTCTGCTCTTCTTGGAGTGACGCTGACAGGTACACAATGGTCTCTGGGGATGCAGCCTCAGTTAGACTTTGTTGTGTCATACCTGGCCAATCAAACTTCCTGCTGCCACTTCCTTCCTCCCTCCTTCCCTTCCTTCCTTCCTTCCTTCCTTCCTTCCTTCCTTCCTTCCTTCGTTTTTCTTTCCCTTCCCTTCCTTTCCTCCCTTTTCTTTTCATGACAATGAAAACAGATGTAAATCAGGACAGAGAGAACTTTCCACTGCACTGGATATCAGACCCAAGCAACTTATTTGCGGATATTGAGCAACTAATAGTGAAGTTTCTATGGAGAGGTGAGAGATCCACAATAGTCATTGAAGGAGAATAAAATTGGAGGACTAACTACCTGCCTTCAGAGCTCTGGCTGTAATTCAGTGGTAAAACACTTGCCAAGGGTATGTGAGGCCCTGGGTTTAATCTGTGTGTGTGTGTGTGTGTGTGTGTGTGTGTGTGTGTAGGAAGAAGGGGGGAGGACAGAGGGAGAGGGAGAGGAAGATGGAGAGGGAGAGGGGAAGGGAAGAAAAGGAAGAGAACCAACTTCTATGCACTTGTAATGGACAAAGCCAGCTTATTACATATTAGGAGAAGAGAATATCGGATGAGAGGCCAGAGCAGAACTGCCAATGGGAATGATGACTTCCCGGGTGAAATCTATAAATAAGAAACCCTGCCTAGTACCAGGAGGTTGGCACAGCCTGTGAAGGGTCCTGAGATGCTGGAATTCTATAGTATTTTTCACTTCTGATGAGACTGCCTCTGCTGCCCTTTCTTTCGGTACCCAGGGGTGATGCAAAACAATCAGAATGTGTCAAGTTTTATTACAACCAACCATGGCTTCTGCTCCAAGCAAACAGGAGTGCAAAATAAATACTCACTGGCTTTGTCCGGGCTTATCTAAACAGGTTTCTTAATGGTTGCTTCCAAAAAAATATATTTCACCTTTGTGAGTAGAGGAAAATCAATAATAATATTAGGTTTATGTGAAGGTCAGTGGGTTTGGCACTTAGCATCCCTTATCCTCAGGTTTTAAAGGAAGATGTGAGGGAGCGTTATTTCTGACAATCCTGCATGGGAAATGCCTTGACTGAGATTCTTGGACTTAATAAAAGATCTATGGGGAAAATTCTGCAAGTAATATCTTGTTAAAATAACTTCTGTGCTAACCTCAAGTGACAAGTGATTGCTCAAACTTGTTCCTGTGGCCTTCTCTTTAATCTTTTATTAGCTCCTTTCTTCAAACTTGAAATACAAGGGACAGCAATTGTTTGGGTCCATTATCTTTGATATGAGTGTCTCTTTGCTGTATTTGGATATGTGTTTTCTTTTTCTGAATTACAAATGAAGTAAATGTCACCATTTGATGGTAATGGATGGCATTTAAATGCACACTGAATGTCACATTGCTTAAAAGTCAAGACCCTTGTGAGCACTATTAAGTGATAGGCAGAGAGTGTTTTTGGGGATGGAAAAGACAACAGGGAGAGTTCACAGCTCTGATGGTGAGAACCAGGAGTCCTGCAGAAAATCCAAAGTACCAGGACCTCTACTGTATACAGAAAGCAAAGAGTGATAGAAGTGTGTGTACATATTAAGCCTGCATGACTCATAGAGGAACAGTAGCCAAAACTGTCTCCAAAACTACTCATTATGGCATACCATTCTGATTATCTGCTATGGACTTAATAAAGTCTCCCAGTCATACACTGAAGCCTCCTAATGCGATTGTATTTGGAGGTAAGGTTTTTACGGGCAGTAGAAGTTAGATGAGGTCATGAGCGAGTGTCTGATTCCACCCGACTGGAGTCCTTATAAGAAGAGGAAGAGACACCAGGAGTGCCCCCATAGAGAGAGGTCACACAAGCTCACAGGAAGGAAGCTCCCTCTGGCAGCCAGGGAGAAAGCAGAAGCCAAATCTGCCAGCACCGTGATCTTGTTGTTTAAGTCCCTCAGTCTGGAACATTTTGTATGGCAGCCTGAGGTGATCAATACATCTCTCCATCAGTCTCTTGCTCCTGGTTGGCAGCCTCTACTTCCTATTACAGGACGGAAGTGCTGGCTACTTGCTTCCCCAAGCCATCTTTGCAGCTCAATCTTAGGCAGCAAGATGTAGAGGAAGGCTCTTAGGATTTCTGGGAAAAAGGAGGGGGTAGTGGGGAGGGGGTAGGAGGGAGAGAGAGAGAGAGAGAGAGTACTCTGCTGGAAGTCCCCCCCCCCCAACCACTCTTTCCTTCTTGCTTTGGGCATTATCCTGTGAGGAGGTGAAGACGGGAATGGCTACAGCTATCTTCAAACCCTTGGGAAGTTCCCAGAGAAATGTGTAGTCCCAGAACCCTCACTGTGGAGCCACTGGACCAACTCTGGAAATTGCCTTACGATATGTTCTGTGACATGTGAGAACAAGAAACCTCATGTTCAAGCCATTTTTCCTTGAATATGCACTGCTTGGGTGAAAAAACATTAAGGGATTCAGTGTTTTTCTTTTTAAAGTCTTTGGAAAAGTCCGTCATTCCACATGGTAGCATGCCAGACAGACAAGTCGTCTCACTGTAGAGAATTCTAATTAACCCAGGCCATCTGCAAGTGAGCACAGAGGTTTTCCGGTGTTAACATTACCTGTTGACCATGAGCACTTACAGCGACTGTGTGTGATTCTAATGTAAGTGGCATAAATTGATACTCAGTAGTCTCCAGTTTTTTCAAGTATTCCTTCTGAAGATCACTTGAGTTTTGCCCTTCCCTCACTCTGCTATGAACAACACAGCATATCACCCGGCTCCAGTATAACCCATAGCTCCCACCATGCTCTTTATTACCCTTTTGATTATCTTTAACATAAAAAATTTCAAATCAAGGTGACATATGTACATGGCTTGACAATAAAGTTGTCCAGAGGGGTAATAATGGGTCTCCTGTTTCATTAACTTCTCCCCTCAATCCTGCTCCTTTAGGCAATCACTTTATTACACCACCATTTCTTAACTTAATATTTCTACCTCCCTTCCTCATATAATGATATCCATACTTTTATCTTTAGTTGTCTAAAGTGATTCGTGCTTATAAAAATATACTTAATTGCTTATAATTTGGAGGTTTTAAAAAATATTAAACACAATTTTATCGTATGATCAAGTAATTTTCCTAGATACCTACAAAGGGAAGGAAAGCCCTATCCACACAAAGACTTGTTTGAAAATGTTCACAGAGGCATTATTCATAATAGCCCCCAAATGGATTTTTACCAAAAAAGGATTGAAAAATGTTTGAGGGAATATATATATTTAACCTCATTTACATAGTGTACACATGTATTGAAACATCACAGAGTAGCCCATAAATACGTACAATTTTTGTGTTTGCATATCAATTAAAAATAAATTTAATTTTAGAAAATATTACCTAACAATATAGAGATCAGTTTAACATAGAAAAAAGTGGAAACAACCCAATGTTCATTAACTGATGAATAGGTAAATAAATGTGAAATAGCCATACAAAAATATTCATCAATAAAAAGGGCTGAAATCCTGGCAATAGCTGCAAACAACATCGAGGAACTTCGAAAACATTAGGCAAAATGAAAGCAGCCATACACATAAGACCATATATGGTATGATTCCAGTTAGGGGAAATGTCTAGAAAAGGCAAATCATTAGAGATAAAAACCATGATTTTTAGGGTTAGGAACAGGGAATAAATGTAAATGGGTGTGAAATCTCTTTGAGATAGAATGTTCTGGAACTGGAAAGGGTAGTCACACAACCCTATACATTTCTTAATAATCATTGAATTAAACATTTAAAGAGGTAGTTTCATAGCATGGAAGCAAAATCTAGAGTCAACGGCTAAAATGTTAAAATATTACATAGGTCTCTATTTCTTGTTCCATCAACTAGAGACAATACTCTTCATGTCCTTCTTTGTGTGTGTGGGGCTGTTGGTGTTTTCCTTCTCACAAACTTTGTCCTTTCTATCCACTTCCAATTTCTCTCAGTTGTGTTTCTCTCTTTGTTTTGTAAAGAATGCTAGCATTTTATTGCCTTATTTGAAAATAACTTCTATGAAATTAAAAGCAATATGCACAATTTACAACAATATGATTTAGCATAATTTTTTTTCACAGAAGAACCAAGTCTTGTGCTATGACTACATTTCCTTTACAATGGCTCCAATGTCACTTTTCCTGGGCTACTCAAATGAGGATGCTCAAAGGAATATTTCATCACCATCATCATCATCATCATCATCATCATCATCATCATCATTATTATTATTTGCTATTGGAAATCAAATTCAGGACCTTGTACTTGCCAGGCAGGCGCTTATGCCCCTGAGCTATATCCCTGGCTGGATCCTTCATTATTATGTTCTATTAATTGCTTAAAATCATCTCATAATTTCTTTTTCTCCTGGTTTGAAAAATATCTTTCATATAAACTTGCACTCTTCTTCTGCTCTTAGATTAAAAAAAAAAAACTTTTCTATTTTAGAATAGTTTTAGGTTTACGGAAGAACTGTGAGGGTAATACAGAATACCCATATACTCCACCCACTTTCTACTATTGTTGACATTTGACACTAGAGAGTACATTCATTACTATTTCTAGAACTGATGTTGATACATTATTATTAAAGTCCATATATTATTCAAATGTTCCTAGTTTTAACATAATGCCCCTTTTCTGATTCCATTCTGGAAACCACATTATACTTAGATTACCATGTCTACTTAGGCTTCCCTTGTCAGTGACAGTTTCTCAGACTTCTTTGTTTTAATGACCTTCACAGTTTTAAGTAGTACTGATCAGGGGTTGTGGAGGGTACTCCACCATGGGATTTTGTCTGATGTTTCTCTGATGATTAGACTGAGTTTCTGGGTTTTGGAGAGGAAGGCACACAGGTAAAGTACCATTGTTATTGTATCATATCAAGAATATCTAATGGTTTTTTTTTTTTTTTTTTTGGAGACAGGATCTTGCTATGCAGTTCAGGCTGGTCTTGAACTCACTTTGTAGCCCAAGCTGGTCTTGAATTCACTACAATTCTCCTGTCTCAGCCTCTCAAGTTCTGGGATTGCAGGCTTGTACCACCATGTCCAGCAAGAGTGTCTACTGTTGTTGTTGACCTTGACCACATGGCTGAGGTAGTGTTAGGTTCTTCCACTGTAACAGGACTTCCCCATCTCCATTTCCTCGCTGGTTGGAAGGAAGTCACTATGGATAGCCCATACTTGAAGAGTGGAGAGTCAAAGTATTTGGAATTCTTCTGCATGGAAGTTTTGAACATTCTTATTTATTTATATCAATATAGACATATGAATAAAGACAGCAATCATATTGGATTAGGAACCAATCATGTGATCTCATTTTAAATTAGTTACCTCTCTTATTACTTCTTTAAAGATCCAATCTCAGAATAGTCACATTTTGAGGCACTGAGGGATGACTTTAATACACAAATTTGAGGTGGAAGGAAATAAACCCACAAAGCTATTTACCTTGGTAGCAAAGTGCATCTCTTTTGCCTACTTTCCAATATTTTATGCCAAAAGAAATAAAGCCCACTGGAAAGGCTTCTCAGGTGGTAGTAAAATTCTATTTCTTTGGTTTTAAAGGTGTGTTCCCTTTATAATAATTCATTATATCATAGATTTATTTTTTGTGTTTTTTATATGTATATCATTTTATAATAAAAAGATTAAAACAATTATGAGAGGAAAAAAAGAATGAGTAGCTACTTAATAAAATCTGGAAAAGCAATATAAAAGACAACCCAATACTTTAGTTAAATAATGTAAGACAGAAAAAATAATATCGAATATATCTATCAAGGACCCCTGCATTGGACCCCAGTCTTCTGCAAAGTGTTCTGGTGCCTGGCGGGGTGGGGGAAAGCAAATGACCAAATGACACTGCAGCAGGGATCTGTTATCCTGGATCTTGTTTCCCCAGTTGTTCACAGGAAACGAAAGGCCACGAAGCAGCCAGAGATCTCAGTATTTATTGATTGCATCTGTGTCAAGGACCATGGGTGGAGCAGAGAGTGTTCCTGGAAACAGTAATGATAATCTTGATGGGCCAGTAAGAACTAAGTATTCTTCAAGGATGAGACAAGGGCAACAAGGAGACCGTAGCCTCCCCAAGGGAAACTTTTTACTATTGCAACTACGTTGCTTTAGAGAATCTTACTGTCCTCAGCAGGTCTTACCTCACCCTGTGAGCGCTACAGTATCACTAACTGTAAGGCCTCAGCTGTGATGAGAAGAAAGCAGAGAGTTTCCAGGTTCAATTGGGCTCAAAGAGCAGGACAAGGATGGCCTTGGACATCCTGTAAACTCAATTTATAATGTGTGACCCCTGAAATATATCATCATATTAATTATAAATGGATTAAACTCAATTACTTGAATACAGAGGTTTTCATATTAGGTGTTAAAGACCAAAGCCAGTTAAGTACAATTTATACATTTTCATATATAAGTGATAGAAAACAGATGAAAATTATGGGTTGATAAAAGTGCTAGTAAACCTATATAACTAAAAAGAAAGCTAGAGTGCCAAAATCAGATAAAGCAGAATCTAAAGAATGACAATAAAAAACTAATAAAGCATGACAGTGACAAAAGCATAATTTAATACTAAGTTATAAACATAACATGTATATTCACCCAATAACTTAGTAAATTTTATGTAAACAAAAATGATTTATTTATTTATTTTTTGAAAAATGATCTAAAATGTAGGGAGGGCTTGGTAAAAATACAAATTATAGAGGGATATTTGAAGATATTTTCTCCAGAGTTTGACAGAAATAACAATAAATTTAGATAAAAATAATGACAAAGAAGAATAAAATGCTAAGATAAACCCAATTTAATAAATGTATTTCCCACACTTGTGCAGAAGAAGCTGAAGCATAGTTTTTCCCGTGTTGTATCCACAGAATATATGCAAAAATCAATTGTATCTAAGTTTGCCATAAAGGAAAATCATATTCTCCAATATTAAAATAATTAGAAATGATAAAAGGGCAATAAAAGAGTTCTAACTTTTAAGCAAGTAAATGATTCACTCTCAATTAACTACTGGAGCAAAGAAGTGAAGAAGAAATTCCATGCCATCTAAATAATAATAAAAAGGAGAATATTCCATAGTGAAATCAGCCTGAAACTGGAACAGTGATTACCAGAGGATAGGAGGGGGTAGGAGGGAGGGAGAGAGTATTAAGGGAGGTTGAAGTGCCAGTACCAAAACACAGATGCAAGGGACTGAGTTCTAGTGTCCTACAGTACAGGGGTGTGATCACTGTATACTAGATAATATTATATATTTTATGATGATCTAGAAAACAGAAATTCAGTGGCTCCTAACATAAAGAAATAGTAAGGGTCAGGAAATGCTAATTATTGTGATTTGACCAGTGTGCACTGTATGCATAAACTGAAATAAAACACTGAAGCTCATTAATATGTGCAATTAATATGTTAATAAAAAATCTATGGGACAGAGAGAACTCTGTATTTACAGAAAATATTAGATCCTTAAATGCCTTTTAGAGTAAGAAATAAAAGTAATAAAATCATTAAATATTTATCCTAAGAACTAGAGGACAATAAAAGAATAGAAGAAAAAAGAATTAATAAAGATAATAGGCTAAAATTATTGGGATAGGGAACAAAAATTAGTATAGAGAGTAAATGATACTGTCAAAGCACTGAGGTAAAATCAGTAAGTAAAATATAAATCCAATATAATTTGAAACCATAAAGTTAATGGAACAGCATACTGAAATTAGATCCAAAGCAGATCTAATGTATAACAAAGGTAATGGTTTACTATGGTGGGAAAAGAAAGATTACATAATAAATTTTGTTAACCCAATCTAGAAGAAATAAAAGTGAATTCCCGACTCATTTTCTACTCAGGAAAAAACTACAGCCACATTATAGAATTAAACACAAGAAGCAAAATGTAGTGTAAAATAACTCCACGTGTAATTGTTTACCATCCTGACCTCTTGGGATCTTTCAAAGAAAAGATAGGTATGTCTGAATATATAAAAATTAAAACCCTTTGTGTGGTGAATATTTAAACAAAAGCAAACAATAGATTTGAGAAATTTTTAATAGGGATGGCAAAGGTCATCTCTATCTATTGCACACAAAGAGCTCTTACAACTTGAAATTAAAACAGTGATAGAAACAGCCCACTAGAACAACGGAGAGAGGACGTGAATGGGCCATTTATGGGAGTGCAAACCAGAAAGGCCAGCAGATGCATGAAAAGAGCCTTCAGTTTACCAGTGGTGAAGGAATTGCAAATTAAAATACTAATGTGATATCACTTACACTTACCAGAGTGCTTCAATTAAAATAATACTGTGCTTGTAAAGGAAAATGTCAAGCAGGGTATGGTGTTGCATGCCTGTAATCCCCTACTCGGGAGGTTGAGGCTAGAGGATCGCAAGTTCAAGGCCAGCCTTGGTAACTCAGCAAAACCCTGTCTCAAGAAATAAAAAAGGGATGGAGATATACATACATGGTGTGCACGTATACAGTCATGTGCTGCTTAATGACTAAGAGAGAGCCTGAGAAATGTGCTGCTAGCCAGCTCACTGCTCTGGTGGGTGGCTGTGAGCCTACCAGCCCCCGGGCTAAGAATCAAACATCCATCTCATCCTCCACCGCCCCAGCAAGTGAGAGCCAGCGATCTGAGCATCTTGCCAGTTTGACTATATACAATATAGCCAATAAGGGGGATTTTCTTCCGCCATCTCTTTGAAGACAAATATTTTTATCTCTGTTTTGCTCTGTTCTGATCAATGGTATTACTGTATTCAATATTCTGTTTTTATAATTTTGGTATTTCCTTCAATATTGCTCTACCTGATTGAAGGAACAACTATTGTGAAGAAAACCAGATAATACTATTGTACCTATTGCTGTTATCCTGGTAACCTGCTGTGAGGTTCTGTACCAGTTTCACTGCACTGCCTCAGTTGGCTTTGTCCTGTCTTGTTCTGCTGTATTTTACTACCTTCAAAATAAATAAATAAATAAATAAATACACAAGAAAAAATTTTTAAAAAGTAAATAACAACAACAGAACAGATCAGTAAGGTACTGAACAACCTGAAACATGATATAACTAAACAGATAATGGACTTAAAAAGCAAAAGGAGGAAAAGAAAGTGCTCTAAAGGATATAACTGCATGTATATTTAAGTGTGTAGGACTGATAACCATGTTGCTAAGTTTTTGTTGGATCGGTGAACAGAACTGTTTGCAGTCTCACTGTTTGAATGTCCACTTTGCATGCTTTAATTTTGTAACTTGAACAATTACATGCAAGAAGATGATATGTAATGTATCAAGTAGTGATTTCTTACTGTTTTTTTTTTTGAGATTCTGTATTGTTTCTACCCTTTTTCTGTTTTGCTTCCCCCCTCTTTAAATTAAAAAAAGATATTAAAAAAGGTAACGTGCTGCTAAACAATTTTGTTTTTTAAGAGCATCACTAGTGAACTTGTGCAAGCCTAGATGGCACAGGCCACTCGGTCCCTGTGACCTTGCTATGCAATCAGGAGAATGTTGCAGGTGTTGCACACCATACTGTCGCATGGTAAGCATTTTTTTGGTTTTGTTTTGTAAATAAATAGTATACTCTAACTTAACAATAAAGAGCATAGTAAATGCCTATACCAGTAACATAGTAATTTGTTATCATTAGCAAGTGTCATAAACCTTGTCCATGCCATTCTTTGATACACTGGCAGGGTGCTGAGTTTCTCCCCCAGCATCACCCGTACAGGTGAGTGAAGCATCAGGCTACAAGGTTAGGATGGTCCTGACATCACTTGGCGACAGGAACTTTTCAGCTCTCTGTGTGCATGTTTATATCTGTGTATCAGTTGATGAGTGTGGGGAATTAAGATAGATTTCATCCGAGGTTGCTGACTTGTGTTGGTGTTGGAGGCCAACAGGAAGTCAGAAAGAAAAGGAGAGGGGCACAAGTGAGTCAAGAAACAAAGGAAAATGAACACGGAGAAGGTTTTTAAAAAGGTACCAATGAAAACAGGGTACAGTGGTACATACTTCTAACCCCAGGACCAAGGAGGCGGAGGCAAAAGGATTACTTCAAGTGGGCTACATCATGAGTTCCAGGCTGGCCTGAACTATACAACGAGACCCTTTCAAACAAACAAATAAACAGAAACATCAATAACATGAATATATTTATTCTTTATTTGAAAGTATATATATATATGATCAAAACATATAGTATGTATTTAAATTTTAAAAAATGTATTACAATTAAAAATAAAAAATATATTGCAGCTGGGCATGGTGGCACATGCCTGTATCTCAGCACTTGGGAGGCTGAGGCAGGAGGATTGCTGTGAGTTCAAGGCCAGCCTGGGCTGCATAGTTCAAGGCCAGGCTGAATTACACAGCAAGGACCATTTTTTTTCCAAAAAAGAAAGAAAGATGAAAGAAAGAAAGGAAAGAAAGAAAGAAAGAAAAAAAGAAAGAGCACTATAGTAAAAACCACTTTCCTCAAATGGATATGAAATTTTTTCTGTCAAGTAAAAACTTTGTAGTATATTCTTGTCCACCTTATTCACCAGATCTGGTATCATGTGAATTCTAACTCTTTCCTAAAGTCAAAATGACCATGAAAGTTAGACGTTTTGATCAATGCAGGAGGCTGAGGAGGGCATGACAACCCAACAAAAGACACTCACAGGGGAAGATTCCAGAACTGTGTCAGGAATGGGAGAAGTGTGTTTGAAATGAGGGGGAACATTTTCAGGGGCATTAACTGCAACATGCCTTTTACTGTAATATATTAAGCAAATTAACCATTCACTGTATTTTTGATCACATCTTTCACAAGAAAGGCCAGGCTGAATTACACAGCAAATTCCCTCAGGATCTTGAAGTCATTAGTCCACTGTTTCCCTTCCCATTTTACCAAAATCTTATAAAAACATGGAAATACGGAAATGAAAGCATGTTACCAGGATATCCTTTGGTTTAAACCATGGACAACAGGTTAATATATTCGCTTTACCTATGAGTGTGTGCGCATGTGTTTGTGACGTATGATTATATCAGTATCTACCTATCTTTATACACATTTACTTATATTCTACTTGAAAGTAAGTTGCTGACAAATGCCACTTTATCCCTAAATACTTCAGCAGATGTCTCCTTAAAACATTTCTCCAACATAACCATAATATTATCATGCTTAAGAAAACCCACATGAATTTCATAATGCCATCGAATATTCATCCCATAACCAGTTTCTCCAGTTGTCCCCATGTCACTTATATGCTCACTGGATTTCTTGTTTAGAACCGGGATGCAAGGAAGTTTCATACATTGCGTTATATTGTCATTCCTCTCCAGGTCTTTTCATTCTAGATTTCGTGTAGTTGAGTGTCTTGCACAGCCTGGATTAATCTCCCTGTTCTTCTTTGACCACATATTTGTTTCCAGACTTGCATGGGGGAAGAGTACTGATCATCACATTTCCTATGTTTTCCTGCTTATTTTCCATTCAATCTTCCTCAAGCAGTTTCTGGTTCTTGGACTTTGGGGTCTTTGATAGTGGTCCATCCTCCCTGCTTCTCACTGTGCCTCTGCTCATCACTCCCGCAGCTGGGCTTCAGCATCCACCTCCTCGCTCTCTGTTCTCTTCTCTATAAATCCCATCCTGAGCTGTCCTAAGCAGAGGAAAGGCCAGTGAGCTATCACCTTTCAGGAAGTACAGTGACAGGTAGGTGCAGGATCAGGCTAGAGAAGGCACATGGAGCAGAGCCATACACTCACTGGTTAGTGAAGTACAGTGGATTCTCTGATTCTCAGAGTCCCATCCTCTGAGGGGCTCAAGAGTTTATCCCATGGGGCATTAACCTCTGTACACTTGCAGGGCCATGTGTGCAGGAGCCTGAAAGGGCCTAGAGCAGCCCAGGCCTTAGCATCAGGGAAGCCTGAGGCAAGGGACAAAGCTTGGTCAGGCCTTGCCTGCTGCAGGTTGGCTGGACCTGCAGTGGTGGCTGGGACAGGAGGCCAGGCTGAGCTCTGCAGCAGTGGTTCTGGGGAGGTGCACCATGCGTGACAGGTTGATGACCTCTCATTCATTCTGCTTGTGATCATTGATTTACAACTTTGTTGTTGTTAATGAACATAATTTGAAGTTATGACATGAGGGGGAAGACAGGTCTACATAGTCAAATCTTCACTATGAAAGCAAATAGAGAGTGGGTTTTCCACAGATTTCATATGAAGGTGTGAACTCAGCGGTACATTGCTAAGTGTTTAACACTGGGCTCTCTCTGGGGGAAAGCCTTGTTTTGTAGCATTTCCTGATTTCTGAGCTGTACATGCTCCTTCCATGGCCAAAGGAATGTCACCAACTGCAGAGCTGGGAGAGGCTTCATACAATTTTCTCTGAGCTGGTACAGCCAATTCCAGCTCAGCATGGTGTGGACTGGGCAGTAAAGAATGAGAGAAAGCAGCGGGAGGTGCAGGAGGCCTGCTGTGTGGCCAGGTTGTGAGCAGCAGAAAAAGTTAGCAAGACAATCAAACAAAACAAAACTGAAGTCAAAAGGCAGTCCTCCAGGAACTGTCCCCTCGTACAGGACAAATGAGCAACTTGCTGGTGAAATCTTAAAAAGCAGCTTCTTCTTCAGATGAGGACATAGTGCTTACATTTCTCGGTTGTGACTTTTTTGGGTTATTTCCAAATCCAAATAAAATATCGCTGACAGCAGTAATAACAAACTAGAAATGGTTTGAGGACATGCAGAGAAACAGCATATCCTACTGGTTGAGGCCACTAGTGCTGCAAGCGGACAGACCTGGGATCTGGTCACACTCCCGCCAAGGAATGACAGGAATGAGGACCCAGCCCTCTCAGTAACACACCTCGTCATCCCCACCGCACCTCCACTCTGCTTTGGGACTCATGTGACCTATTTCCAAGCAAGGTGTTTTCTCTTTTGAATCACACTAATATTGAGAATTATTGCCCCTGTTGGTGTATAAACAAGGTTTCACTTTGGTAAATGGGATGGCCCTAAAGTCATGCCATTTCCTAAGACCAGTATGTCCGATGGGATAAGGTGCAGAGAATCTTACTGATGTTTTGAATCCTGGCCCTATGGAAGTCCCCATGCATCCTAAGCAGTCTTGATAATTGAGCTAGACTGCTTCCCTAGGGCTCAGGCAACCAACACCACACAGAACTCTCAACTACTTGTGCAAGCTCCTGTTTCATGTTGCTGCCTTTGCTGCCCTGCATTTCAGCACATCTGGCATTCAAATTCACTCTGATCTTATCAGTGATACCTTTTCCTAACTGATTTTGGCCATAATTACTCTCAGCTATTGCCTTTCCAGACCAAAGAGAGCTAAACCTTGCAGGCTGTACTCCTCAGTGACCCACTGTCCCTTTATCATGTGTGAGGCCTTCCCGGGCCTTAGCTGAGGTCACAGAGGAAGAACTTTATAAATATGTGGATGGTAATTACCATCCAGTTTTATTTCATCACTCAGACCAATTGGATGTTCTTGGAAACAACAGAAAATCCTACTGGATGTGATTGAAGCAGAGGAAAAGTTATCATCTCATGTGCCCAGAATTCTGGAGGCGGGCTGATTAAAAGCTGGGTTAATTAAGCAGTTCAGATACCATCAGAGACCCAGGTGCTCTCTAGTTTTCCACGCTGTCATAACCCTTGAGCTGCATGTTGTTCTCAGATTTTCCCTGTGTTGCAGGTCGGTGCGTCAGCTCCATCTGGGGCAGTCACGATGATGTGAATGGGAGGGAAAGAGCTTTTCTCTTTTGTGTGTTTCAGTCTTTAAGGAAAATCTTGCACAGGAGCCTTCCTGAGGCTTCCCCCTAATATATCCCCAGCAGAATTTCATCCTATGCTTATTCCTAACTGATCACTGACAAGGGAATGGATGAATGGCTCAGACTAATTACTACTTAATCTTCTGAGATGCCTGGCTAAAGCACTCTGCCGTCTTGTATTGAAGAACGTTGGGGTTTGTTAGCAAAGGGAGTGGGGAGAGAAGACCGAGAGCAAGCAACAAGCTGCCCCTGCACCCTATGCATCTCGAGCACAGTCGTGCCTTAGGAATTATGCCCATGTATTCCCTGGGGAGTTCTCTGGAGCTTTGCCCACCATATCCAAAGGTATCTCTATTTGATGCCCCCTCACTAGTATTTTGGCTGCTTGTAGACTTTTTGGGGCACAGCACATTCCTGCAAAACTTTAGGCATTGCCCACCATTTCGAGCATACAGAGGCCTGCTGAGAAGTCCAAGGTGAGCCCAACTCTCAAGCCTGTCCAGGTAAAATGCTTTCTTCTCCTTGGAAGAGATAAAGAGGAAGTTCCTCTTTATCTCTGGAGTTATTAAATGTCACCCAAAACCTAGGTATGGCTTTTCTTTCACTCCTGCCCCTGGGTGCTCTGTGAACTCTTTGAATCTGAATATTTATATCTTGACTTATTCCTTTATTTACTTTTTCTTGCTGCTTCTATAATTCCAGCTACACTAACATTTTACCTTCTGGGTCTATCAGATTTGTTTGTTCATGTCTGGGTTCTTTCCCTGTTTCTCCCTGCTGTGTATTATGTGAGGTTTCCTGTGATAGATCATCTAGACCAGTGATGGTGAGCTTGTGCTATGTGTGTCCCGGTGGGCATGCAGAGTCCTCTCTTGTTGGCAGGAAAGCCAAGTTGCCCCAGAAGCTGAGCATCAGATAACAACTTTAAAAAAAAAACAAAAAACAAACTAAAACCTCAATATTTAGACATAATTACACCATTGGCACTTTGTGATAAGTACGTGGGTTTTGGATTGCGACTTGGGCACTTGGTCTCTGAAAAGTTCTCCATCACTGGCCTCAGCCCTCATGTCAGCAAGCTGCAGCCCATGGAGCAAGTACAGCCCACTGCCTTGTTTTTATATGGCTCATGAGAGAAGGATGGGTTTTATGGTTTTCATTGGTTGAAAAAAAATATTAATGTATCATGGCAGGTGAATAATTGCATGCAATGCAAACTTCAGTGTTGAAAAATAAAGTTTTATTGAAACACAGCCATGCCTATCCGTGTATATCTGCCCATTGCTGCTTTGTGCTACAGCAGCAGAGTTTAGCTGCTGTGATAGAGGCTGCGTGGCCCACAACGCCCAGAATAGTAACTCTCTGGCCATTGATAGGAAAAATTTGCCGATCCCTCTCCTGGATTATTAGCTTGGGTTAACCATGTTCACTCTATCATTTAGGCAATTCACTGAATGCTTTTTAAAAAAATAATACTTCTTTTAATTTCTAAGACTGTTGTTCTCTGTTTATTCTTTTACCACACAAATCAGTTATTTTTGTTATGGATTTAATATATTTTTTATTTAAAGAAAACTTTCCTTTTATACAAGTATTTTGTTGAGGGTTAATATTCATTTTTAAAACCTTTGTGTTTTCTTCAGTATTTGGGGCAGAGCCTTCAGAGTGAGCTACATCTTCAGGCCTTTTTATTTTTATTTGGGACAAGGTCTTGCTAAGTTCCCTTGGCTGATCTCAAAGTTGTAATTGTGCTGTCTGAGCCTTCTAAGGGTCCTGGCCTTCAGGCCTGCATTACTATCTGTCTTAAAGTAAACTTTTATAGATACAAAAAAGATAAATTATATGTGTAAAAGTTAATATATTTTCCCAAAGAAAATGGAAACGTAATCAACCAAAATTTAGTGAAATTAATAGTACCCTAAAAGTGCTGTCTGCATTCTCATGTAGTCACTGCCCTCCACAAGGCAACCACTAGCTTGACTTCTAACCTGGCTTTGAATTTAATGAAAATAGAATCTTTCGGTATGTACCTTTGTGCATACACATTGTGTTTTACTCAACATCATGTCAGTGAAATTCATTCATGCTTTGGTGAGTAGCAATCATTTGTTCATCTGCATTTCTAAGTCCTATTCCATTGTGGGAATATGTCATAGTTTATTTAATAGTTCTACTGGTACAGTTGCTTCCAGAAATTAAAATACCATTGAATAAATAATCTGGTGCATGTATTAAGGAGAAAATTGTGTACAGTTCTAGTAAGCAGGAGTAGATTGTTAAGACACAGAATATAGACATATTCAACCAGAGTTGCGACTGTCCAATTCCTGCCATCCACATACGAGAGTTGCAGTTGTTCTACATCTTTATCAGCACTTGCTAGTACCACTTTTTTCAATTTTAGTCACTCTGATGAATGATACAGTCTTGTGTCACTTAACAATAGTGCTATATTCTGAAAAATGCATGCTTTGACAGTTTCATCATTGTGCAAATATCATAGACTGCTCTTACAGAAGTTGAGATGGCTACAGGGTCCTTAGGTGACATAGTCTAATGGCAGCAAACTGAGCATGTGGGCTGTCCTCAGTTGAAGCGAAACAAGCACCATAATTTAATGGGAAATACAAACCCTTTCCTCTGAGATTAGAAATGAGACACAATTGTCCGGTATTATTTTTATTCAGTGTTGCACTAAGAGCCAGTACAATAAACAAGTAGGAAAATGGAGGCACCTTGAAACCATAATGTTAAGTGAAATAAACCAGACACACAAGCTTAAACACCATATGGTTTCTCTTATAGGAGAACCCCAAAATACAAGTAAATTAAAGTGCAAAATAAAAGATAGATAAAAGGAATCAGAGAGATAGAGTTTCTGTCAATGGGAAGGGGACCAGGAGATGGGGGTAGGAGAGGAGAGGGGGAACATAAGAATTAAGATGTGTCAGGTACATGTACCCAATACCCACAATGAAAGTAAACATTGTGTATCACAATAGGTACTAAAAGAATAATAGGAAAAGAAAAAAACACACAACTGTCATTATTCAGAGTTTTTTTTTTGTTTTTGATTGATACTGAGTTTAAAGAAGTTCTCTACTATTTCTGTTTTTATTATGAATGGATTTTGAGTTTTATTAAATGCTTTTTCTTCATCCATTGAGATGATTATATAATTTAGTGATGTGGTGCATTATCCTGATTGCATTTAGAATGTTAAAGCAACTTTGCATTCTTACAATAAGCCCTAGTGGATAATGATTATTTATCCTTTTTAGAAAATACATTGTTGAGTTTAATTTGCTTGTTTGTTTAGGTCTTTTACGTCTATGTTCATGGAGGCTATTGGACCATACTTTTCCTTTCTGAAAACTTCATATTCTAACATACTCTATTTTATACCAATGTTTCTTTATTTTTTACTTTTATTTATTTATTTATATTTTTTTGAGACAGGATCACACTATGTAATGTAGGCTGGCCTTAAACTTGCTTATGTTGCCCAGACTGGCCTCAAACTCATGGGAATCCTCCTGCCTCAGGCTCCCAGGTGCATTACAGGTGTGTGCTACCTTGACCAACCTACACCAATGTTTCTTAACCAAGAGAAATTGCTGGTTTTCTAGAAAGACTTTTTGGGGACTGCACCCCTATATCAGTCAAAATGTGTGTTTGACTAAACTCGAGTCTTTTGTGTTCTAGTAAATAGTGTCACCATCCATTAATTGATCAAACCAGAATTTTATTATTCATCAATAATTGCTCTTCCCTTCATGCCTTGCATCCTTGCATTTCCTGTTGGTGACACCGCTACATATTAGAATTTCAGCAATAGCATTTCTTGCATCTTGGCTGCTCTGATTTTATCCTATACATTGACTTTGGACTATTGAAATCATCTCCAAACTCACCTCTCTACTTCCACTCTTGTCTTCTTCCCTATAACACATTCTGTATCCAGAAACCAGGGTCTTTCAAACATCTGTGTCAAATCATGCCATTTGTCTGCTTTTGTCTATCTGTTTACTTTCCGTCTCAATTAGAACAGAACCCAAATTTCTTACAGAGATGCAAAGAGGACCCAGCCCTGTCTACCTTGCAAGTCTTGTGTCTGGCTCTCTTTTCACTTATGATTATGATCCATTTCCCTAAGTATGTGATCCAAGTACCAAGGCTTATTTTCTTCATAGCAATTGTGTATAAAACAATGCTTATCTGTCCTTGATTTTCTACTCACCTTCCCCACAATCTTTGGAAGCCGAACATTCACTGATGGCCAGATCCCAGCACTTAAGACAGTGCCCAGTCACTGAAGGTTCTTCATTTAGCCATTGTCCTGTTATCCTTCAGAATTTCCTTTAACTCTCTGATAAGCTGCAGATGCCCTTTCTTGTTTATCAGGATTGCTTTTTCTTTTCTTTAAAATATAGATTGTTCTTATGTATAATGGTTCAACTTATTTTATTTTATTTTCAAGACAGGGTCTCACTGTACCATTCGGGGTGGCCCAGAACTCACTACATAGCCCAGCTGGCCTCTAACTCATGGCGATCATCCTGCCTCATCCTCACAAGTGCTATTTGATTTTATGATGGTGCAAAAGCAGTGTGCACTGAGAAGAAGTCATACGTTTTCAGTTTTGGTTTTTGATTTTTCCTGGAGTTAATAATCTGCCATCCAATGTTCTGTTTCTCTCTGTCACACCCCTTTGTGCCATCGTGCCCTGGAGTGAGCAACATGGACTGTAGATATGAGCCAAAATAAACCTCTCTCCCTTTAAATTGTGAGTATTGTCCCAAGGATGAGAAAGTGACTAAATAAACCACAAACTTCCCAAATACTGTGTTGCTCAGCTGTGATGCTGGGTAGATTAAGTGTGTTTTCCACTAATGTAAATTTCAACTCATGAAAGGTTTTTTAGGACATAACACCATCGAGGGTCAAGAAATGTAGTTTTCAGTCCATAGCTGGGTAGCTCCAAGGCAGGACGGCAGGGAAAGGTTCTTGTTGAAGGAGAGCTGCTTAGCATAGGGCAGCCAGGGAAGTAGAGAGAGAGAGAGAGTCACCTAATCACCTGCCCAAAGCCCAACTTTGATCAGCCATAACAAGGAATATCTGTATCTCCTTTTTGTCATTTTAATGGGAACTTGAAAGGGAGGTAGACAGTGTATCCTCAGCCTCACCACGATTTTGGTAGTATCGAGCCTCACAATTATATGTCATTCCTCTAGTAGCAGTTAATGTATTTTTTTTTTTTCTTTCAGTGCTGGAGGATTGAACCCAGGGCTTGACACATGCAGGCAAGTGCCCTAAAACTGAGATGTTCGCTCTTCCCTGAATGTATTCTTTCACTGCCCACTGTACGCCAGGCCTGGAAGACTCACAATGATTAATATAACAAAGAGGAAAATGACACAGCGTTAGCACACCAGGTGACAGACCATATACAAAAAGAGGAGCAGAAGGAGGAAAAGTTGAAGAGAGCTGCTCCGAGGGTCTCATGGTGGTGGTGGTGGTGGTGGTGGAGGTGTTTAGCACAGTCTCGGGGGAAGGTGAGATTTGGGGAAATACTTGGAGGAGGAAAAGCTAACCATGCAGGTGTGGGGAGAAGTGTGTCTAGCAGAAGCAATACTGGGTCCACAGCAGGGGTACGGCCGGAGTTTGGAGAACAACAAGGAGTGAATACAAAGTAGAGAGACATAGGAAGGAGCAAGGCCACATCACGTGAGGCTGCATTTCCACAGTAGGGCTCTGGCTTTTCCTCTGGATGAGGTGGTTGCCGTTCCAGGGTTTCAGCAGAGGGCTGGTGTGAGGGAATTTGCTTTCAGACGGTGTCTCCAGATTGCTGTGTTGGGAGTACACTATGGCAGGCAAAGGTAGAAACAGGGAAATATTCTTGCAGGCCTGTGTAGTCTTCCTGGCAAGAGATGCAATAACTTTAACAGGGCAGTGACAGTGCAGGTAAAGATGGGATCTGATGTAGGAAATGCATATTTTAATATTTTCCAACATGCTATTATGACTGTTTAATAAAAAAGATGTTGATCAGCTTTTAAATTGTTTTTTTCTCTTGAAAAGTTATACCTTCCTTACTTTTAAAAAAAAGTAATATTAGATTGTACCCTGGACATTGTGAATGCTATGTTAGGTTCTATTATAACACTTTGTGGCTTTCTTTCTTTTTTTGTTCTTTTTTTTTTTTCAGTTTTGAAAAGGTTTAATTATTTGTGTTTGGTTCTTTTTTTATTTTAAAAAGTAAAACAGAAAAAGGATAGAAATGATACAGAACTTCTAACTTTTTCTTTCTTTCTTCTCTCTTTCTTGTTATGGCTTATTTCTAGATAGACGCCTCATGTGCTCCTTGGTGGGGAGTTTTGAAGGTGGGTGAGTTAGGGTGCATGAATGTGGATTAATGGGTGACACCTGGATTAAGGGTGTGAATGATGGAAACCCCACCCTGGGTATGGACAGCACCAATCAATAAGCTTATTGCCTGGGTGGAATAGAAGGGAACAGAAAGAAGGCAGACTTGCTGCTTCCCCTGCTGCTTGCTGCTTCCTGCCTGCCTTGCTATGAATTGTTTCTTCTCTGTGATGCCCCTTTGCCATTCTGCCCTGCATTTGAGCCAGGTGACTATGGACTGAAGCCTCTACAAAATATGAACTGAAATAATTTTTTCTTTTTTAACTTTGGATGTCAGGTATTTTGTCTCATCAATGAGAAAGGTAACTAAGACCTTTTTAAAAAAGTTTCTTTTTCTTTCTTTCTCTTTATTCTTTCTTTTCTCTTCCTTTCTTGGAATTGAACCCAGGTCCTCACATATGCGGGGCAAGTGCTCTACCACCGAGCTATGCCTCAGCACTTTCTATTTTTGGGATAAGATCTTGCTATGTTGCACAGACTGGTCTTGAACTTGTGATCTTCCTGCTTCAGCTTGCCTTCCTGCTTCAGCTGGGATTACAGGACTGTGCAAAACTGTGCTCATTTAGTGCTTTTTTTTTTAAAGGAGGCATATAATTTGAAACAGACAGCTAGTTCTGTCTCCCCTGCAGTTGGTAGCAACTCAACTTTCAGTTCTGTTTTTTGCCATCACCAGCATTTTTGGACTTCTCCTGCATGGTTTGGTGTCAGCCAGATATATGTTGAGTTCACACCCCAAATTTGGGGCTTCACTTTTCTGGTTTTCTCCTTTCCAGTAATTATCCCCTCATTTTCTATTCAAAGCAGGAAGACCACAGGTTTTCTCCTGGATTTTTAACCATCTCACATGGTACATTTGAGCCTTCATTTGGATAACACCTCTTAAAAAACCCAGAAACTCCTCCAATGTCATTCCCTTCTTTCAAGTAGTTGCTGTTTTCCAGAATCTGCCACTCTGGGTTGCTTTCTGTTGCTTCAACCAATTATCTTTTTTGTATTTTTATTTACCTAAGAGTCTGTTTGTTTGAGATTTCTCAGTAATAACCAGAATTGGATATATATTGAAGTTATATGACATTTGAGAGAAATTTGGTTCTATGCCAAAGGCTTGACTTGGAAGTTTGTGAAATGGGACTGAGGAGGTGCAAATTTTTGAGAAGTATAACCAGAAATTTGGTTTTGAACATATTGAGTTTAAGATGTTTGCTGAGTAGTTCACTGGACATGCAAGTATTGAGTTTTAGGAGGAACCGTTGGGCTAAATGCATACATAGCTTTAGAATTGTCAATGAATTTTGTCTAAAGACATGAATAAAACTGGGTGAGCTTATTGAGAGAGTAAATGTGGACACAGAGCTAAAGACCAAGAAATGACCCTTGGGGCACCCTAAAATGAGACTGTATGAAGAAGAGGCAAAAGTTTAAGAAGTAACGATCAGTATGGAAAAGAGACCAAGGGAGAAGGATACCCTAGGGCCATATAAAGAGAGTATCAAGGAGGAGGAAATGCTGCCATAGGGCAAACAGGAACTGGCTTAGCAGCACAGAGGTCCTCAGTAACCTGGATGAGAACATTTTCAGTGGAGGCATCGGTGAAAACCCAGCTGGACTGGGTTTATGAGGAACTAGTGGGCCAGACTGGGGCTGGGGATAGTACAAGATTTATTTAGAAGTGGTCCATCAGCAGGTGTGGTGTAAGCTTGGGAACATGTGATGCCTAGAACCATCAGGAATGGAAAGGAATTCAGGAAGAGACTTTCTATCAAAGTCCAGTCAGTTCCTAGGTTTCTGAGATGTGAGAGGAAGGAATGAGAAGGCTGATTGTGTCAGAGAGGGATCCCTGAATGTACTTCTACATTGCAGCATTTCTGCAGAAGGAGTCGTGGGAATGGATGGCCACAGTGGATGGAGGCCAGGGGTTGAGGCAGGGAAGGAACCACAAAGCCTGAGTGAAACGGAGCACCCAGGTACAAAGTGAAAGTTCCCAGCATGCTGGAATGCAGGGATTGCTGTGCAATGGAAGGAGAGACTGGATCACAGGGTGAATGTGTCATCTCCAGATGAATGTGGGACATACCTGTTAGACAGCAGGAGAGTGAGACAGGGACTGCAGAACAGAGTGGTGAGAGCCTCGTGAGAGAGGACACACAGAGAGAAAGGAGAGATGGTTGGGAAGCATTGCCCTTATCTTTCCTCCCGGGGTGTTGACATACAGGGAACAAATGTTTTCAAGTGACCAGGGCTTTTAGAGAGAGCAAGACCACAGATTTATTACTCTTAAAATCATCAAGGGGATTATTTCCGCTCCATCATTTAAGCCATCAATAAAGCTAGTCAATACCAAATACTTTTCAGTCTCAGAGCTATTTCTACTTGGCATTCTGTACTCATAATGTGTTTGTAAATTGATTGTTTAGTGTTTTGTTTTACTTAACTTTTCAGGGTTAGTAGTAAGCTTTTGAGCAAATGTGTTCCCACCAAAAAAGTTTCTTACTCCCAACACTGTTCAGCATGTGAAATATTACTACCTCCTGCCTCCTGCCCTGCTCCGTCTCCCCTACTACTCAGCACCCTGCAGCATTAAACCCTCCTCAGCATCCAGGACTCAGCCTAACACCACTTCTGAGACAGACCTTTCCTGATGATTGTCTTTGATGAGCCTACTATCTCTCATCCCCAATCTGCTCTGTAGTTCAGCACCCTCTTCTTTTCCTTCATAGAACTTACCTTAGTGTACAGTTAATTTATTCAGATATTTTCTTTTTAAGCAATTTACTTCTCTCATTAGAATGTACTTTCCCAAGGAACCAGGCCATCTTCCTGTTCACTGTTGTATTTCCTGTAATTGTCACAGCTCTTGGGAGACATAGCAGACAACTAGTGAAAATTTGTCAGGAAGGTATTCATATCTCTGTTTTATAAGTGATAGAACTGAAACTCAGAGACTGTAGAATGCCTGGATTTCAGCCCATGTCATCCCACCTGCCCTCTTAATTCCTCCTGGAATCTGGGAACAGCGATTTTATTAATCTATCATAGTGGATTAACAATAGCTGAAAATTGTTACTTTTTCTATTGCAAGCAAATGCTTATTTCCCCACCCTTAGGGTCTGGGTTAGTTCTGAGGCTGAGTTGCCTCATAGGACACTGTGTCAAGAAGCTTTACCTGTCAGATGTGACCTCCAAGAGCATGGGCAGCTTTGGCTTCCCCTCCCTTGGAGTTTCTGCTGTTGAGACTCCTGATAGCCACTTGAGATGGGCTCTCTTTCCAGAGAGATGGGTGGTATGCCAAATGGAGAGGCCCTGAGACCACAGTGTGGAGAAAGACCAAGGCCTAGCTGGCCTTGCATTCCAAAACAGCCTCCAGGGGACTTCAGACCCAGCTGCCAATCAACCACAACTTCAAGTGATCTAAGGGAGACCAGCAGGAGCTCTAGGGGAGCTCTAGGACCCACAGAATCATGAGTGATTAAAACTTTGTTTTTGAGTCAGGGTCCTGCCAGCCCAGGCTGGCCTCAAACTGGAAGCAATCTTGACTCAGCCCCTTCAGTGCTGGGATTATAATTATGTACAGCCACATCTAGCTAAGGGGTTTTATTTTAGAAAGGGAGAGGACAAGTGTGTGATAAGAAAGGCACTCAGTGCACCAAATTCAAGGAGATGGTTGCTTTTGACAGGGAGCCTATGTTTGCTACACCTTGAGAGTGAGCACCTCTCTAAAGTTTGTGCCCAAGCTCCTCACTGGCCTCACGTAGGCCTGTGCCCTGGTTTTCAGTCATTATGCTTGGAGTGATGTTTGCCTGGCCAGGATAGATAACAAAACACTCACGTAGCCTGGCACAGAGCAAGAACTCAGTGACCACTCTGAACAATTCCAGATAAGGTTCTTTTTAGGCACACTTGGCCCTGGAATGCTTTATGTCACAGCATATGCTTTACGGTGTCTCTACAAGTCATTCTGTTGGCTTCTCATTTCTTTCTCTGGAGCTCTGAGCTCTGGCATTTTTTCTCCTCTATCGATCATGGCCTTGGGGCTTGGCACTGACCCAGGTGTGCTGGATGTGTGTGGGGACATGAAGGAGACACAGAACGAGCAGGTCATGGTTCCTGCCTGCAGGAAGACTGATGCACTTGCTAAGGACAGCGGAGGGAGTGAAAGTCACCCAGTTTGGGCCTGATGGAAGCCGAGCACCATAGGAGTTTGGGTGGTAGAAGGAGCTCAAGGTAGTGACAGTCAAATCAGAAGGTAGTAGAAGTCTATGGATGGAGCATGTTAGCACTGAGTGTGAAAGGACAGGCAGAGAGAGCGGGCAGGACAGAGCGAACAAGAGCTGATGAGAGCCATGACTTTACCAACGTTCTCACACTGACCTTTTATCTTTTGCTTTCTTGTTCTCCTCTTTCATCTTCTTCCCCCATTGCTCTGGATGGGTCAAGTGAAAAAGGTGTGCACGTGGGTCTGCCCACCTCCTACCTATGATGAGGAGAGATGTGGTGGCTCATGCCTGTCATCTCAGGAAGTTGAAGAAGGATGCTCATGAGTCTGAGGTCAGTCTCCACTACATGGTGAGAACCTGTCTCCAAACAAGAAGAAAAACATAAAAACAGTCAGATATAGTCCATGGGCAAGGTAGTGATGCTTCCCAATTAGCGGCTAGGTAATGAAGTCTCCTCTCATCCCATGCCCAGTTCCATCATCCTTTAATAAGATGATCTAAAGAGACTTGATCCATTGCTCCTGATCTACAGATGTTCTCTAAGGCCAGCCTCATTCAAAGTTAACACGTGACAGCCTTCTGAGTTCCTGGTGTCCCTACTTTGAAAAGCACATCCAAAATTCCTTGCAATTGTTGCTGTTAGGTGCTCAGTTTTTCAGAACAGGAGCCCAAGTGGAAGTTCAGGTTGGACCTGTTTTAATTGAATTCTCTATGATTAATCCATGGGTCATTTGTAGGAAAGATGACTGGGATCTTCAAATGGAGTGATCTCTGTTGTTTAAACATTTATCTTCTGCTCTGCTAACACAGTTAATTTGCCGAATGTATTCCCTTTCTTCACGTTGAGTGTGGTGGTAAATTGCTGTCTGAATTTCTAATAAATTCCGTTTAAATCCTGAGGCTTTGGCTACATATGGCTGACTTTGTTGGTGAGGATGGGAGGGAAGGGGGTGCAAAGATAGGTCAGAATTTGATGGAGGGACAACTGGTACCTGCTGTCCAGGAAGATGGAAAGCAGTGGTAACCTGCTGCCTGCTACGTGGCCACCTGCTGGGCCAGGAGAAAAGGTCAAGAAATTATCTTTTAAACCTTTATGGCACAGTCAGAGTATTAAGTTCCCCTAGAAAAGAATCCCCATGTTCTGGGGTCCACGTTTCAGACTCAGTAAAAGTCCTATGGATAATAAATGTTGCTTATAATGTAAACATAAATATACATATTATACTTAAGTTTTATGTTCACATCGTCATTTCTTTCCTTCTGCAGTACTAGGGATTGAATCCAGGGTCTCGTGTATGCTAGGTAAGCGCTTTAGTGCTAAGCTACATCCTCAACCCTTTTTAACTCTTTATTTTGAGACAGGGTCTTGCTAAGTTGTTCGGGTTGGCCTCAAACTTGCGACAGACTGTACTCATTATTACGTTCAATGTTCAATTGCAGTATGACCAGGAGTAACTGTTACCAAGTTTGGGGTGCTGGAGTCTCTTTCTAGAGGTGATTTCTAGGTTGTTTCTGTCCTGAGCAAAGAAGTGGCCAAGACATAGGCAACTCTTAGCAAGGTCTTACATTTTTTAAAGGTCAGAAAAGAAATAGTTTTTGTAGTGTGAATTTGTGCCAGATAAAAGTAGGAGAAGAAGTGCACCCTACAGCGTGAGGGGGGACTACTGCAGAAGCACATAGTAGTAAGAGTTCAGTGGCGACTGTATCTTTATATCTATTTCCCTCTCCTAAGGCTGACACCAGGTCTTGGCCATCCTATCTGAAACTTGCTAGACTTCTGGGGAGAAGTTCACCTGCAGAGCTTTGGAAAATGTTCTTTGCATGTGTCCTTGGATTTTGTAATTTACAAATTTGTATTAACATGTTTCCCAGCTAGTGTTACTCATGCCTTAGTCTCTGCCTCATAACCAGAGAGTAGACTTGGGGACCTTCCTCATTTGGGACCTGGGAGGTGGTTAGTGGCAGTTCTCTCTCCTCTAGCTTCTCCTCCCTTAGGCAGGGACTTCAAACTCAGCCTTCAGGGCCAGGCAGGTGGCAGAGGACGGGCCCATGGCCAAGGGAGCCCCTCAGCGCCCAGTGAAGGGAGCGATGACTCAGCAGATTCCTCCCTGTGGGAAACACAGGGTCAGGCTCCTGCATGACCAGATCTTCTGATTATAATAAGAAAAGGTAGACTCCTGGACTTATCCTTAAACTCAGGAGGAAGACATTGATCGATGAAGCACAGCATGTGTGGGGTTCCCATTGGGTACCAAGTTAAAGTCAGAGGAAGTCAGGAATTTTGATTCTTGCCCTGTCAGGCTGCTGGTTCTGCCATGTTGGCTGAGTCATGTCCCTTCTTGTGCCTTATTTTCTTCATATGAGGCTCAGGGGTCTGTCTATAAGATTCGGCCTCTAAGGTGTTGTTCAGCTTTAGGGTTCTAAACTTGTAGCACACAGTGTGACATACATACTGCTAGGTGGTCAATACATTGATGTTGAACTAGTAAAAGAATGGATTATTCAGCTGGCCTTCTTGCAAAGATATCAGCTTTGTAAGACAGTCTTAGACCTGCCCTTTTGTTTTCTTAACAAATTCTGCTATATGCGCTAAATCCTATTTTGGTTTTGTTTGTCCCTGAGACTTTGATTTCTCTTTTTCTCATTAAACCCCAGCTTTTGGAAAAGCAGAGTCTCAGATGACACTGTAGAGCACCTGATTGGGAGCTCCAGCGTGGACCCTCCACACTATCCTTGGCAAAGCTTCTTGGGTGGTCCTGATGTGGCCCCATGGTCAAGAGCATTAATGTATACCTTTTCCACCTCAGTTGGACATGAATTTACCAGAACAGGAATCTCCTGAAAAAGCCCAGGGCAAGAAGAATGCTGAGGCTCTGGAGATGGTATTAGTGGCCTAGTGCTCAGGAAGGGACTCACTGGACTGGCTCATTTGTTTCGTGGAAGGGGAAACTAATGGTGGAAGGACAGGTGATTTACCCACACACATCCCATCCAGCTTATGGCACGGCATCTGCACCTTCTGTTAGGAAAAGAAGGAAAAGAGGCAAAGGTACAAGCTCAACAGGACAAGTTTACTTCAGAATAAACCTGAGGGACCACTGTGTCTTGAGAATGTACTGGATCCTCTCGTACAGGCTATGGGGTCTTTCCCAGGGTCATGGTGTGTGTGGGGGTGTCAGTGAAAGGGGGTTCTGGCTACCTGCCAAGGACAAGTCTTGAAAAAGTGTAATGGTTGCCCAAGGACGAGGCTTGGGAATGTGCAGGGAGTAGGGGTTGCTATCAACTGCAGGGTTGATAAAGATACGAGTCACTGAGCACAGCTGTGCTGGGATTGGGGGACGGCATAGAGCAGTCCCTGGTCAGACTAGAATGGCGGTGATCGGATTCCCTCACCTTCTCCTTGTAGAATCCCCTACATGTGCAGATAAAACCCCAACAAGACTGCACTCCAAAGATGTTACAGATGTAAATGGGTTTTCCCAGTATACGTGGAACTGAAGACATTTTAAACTGATGGGACCTGAGGAGAAAGGACAGGACAGAAACTTACCTCTCCTTTCCTACCCTGTCTTCTGAGAGCCTTATTCCACTTCATCCTCCTTTCAAAGGAGGCATTAGGATTCTGTTTTATCAGAACAATGGCTCAGGTGAGAAAGGGAATTTCCCCCAGTCAGAATCCTTGCAGAGCCAGGACTCAGACTCACAGTCATCAGACTCCAAGTCCTCATATTTCTTGAGAATCCTTGGCACAGCATGTCTCCTGGCACTCTCCCACTTGATAGGTGCACACAGGTGGCCTGCAGAGCTAAGTTGTATTGCCCAGATCAAGAGTGAGTGTGTTCAGGATCTGGGGCCATGTATTTCCCTGTCACAGGGTAGCCTCCTGGAGTCCTTTATGACATGTCCAGCTCTGGGTGACACTGAGATGGGCAAGGCAGACTCCTGAGCAGCAGTGTTGGAAACCTCCATACCACTTCTCCCTCTTTATGGCGTCCTCGATCCCAGGAGTCATTTCCCCCTCTTTTTTTTCCCCTTCTTATTATCTGTCTTTTATGTCACATTTTGTTTATATATTGAGTTTTTGATATAAGAGAACTGATCCAATATTTAAGTTTGTGTGCCTGATTTACTTTACCTAACATTGTGATGGTCTCAGGGTATATCCACTTTCCTGTAAATGACTCAAATTTATCCTTTACATTAGAGTAGTACTCCATTATGTATAAACACCACATTTTCTTCATCCATTCATCTGTCAATGGACATATAAACTGTTTCCAAGATTTAGCTGTGGTGAGCTGTGCTGCTAAAAACATACATACAGCATATGGTATGCATATATCATTGTGGTATGACGTCTTTAACTCTTTTGAGAAGATATCTAGAAGGTGCGTACCTGGGTCAAATGGAATTTTCATTTTCAGTTTTTTTGAGGAATCTCCATGCTGATTTCCACAGTGGTTGTACTAGATTATGTTCCTGCCAACAAGGAAGAAGAGTTCCTCCCCTACTCCCTGAGGCCTCGCCAGCATTTGTTACTAGTTGATTTTTTGATGATAACCATTCCTTCTAGAGTGAGATAGAATTTCGGTGTTATTTTAATTTGCATTTTTCAGATGGCCAGTGATGTGGAACATTTTTTAATGTATTTACTGGCTGTTAGTATTTCTTCATCTGAGAAATGTCTATTCATTTCAAAAGCCCATTTTTTGACTGAGTCTTTAAATTTAGGGGTCCAATTCTTTTGAGTTCTTTACATAGTCTAGATACTAGTCCTTTACTAGAGGAGTAGCTGCAAAAAGTTTTTGTCATCCTACATGTTGTCTCTTCACTCTGTTAGTGGTTTCCTTTGCTTAGCTGAAGCTTTAAAATTTGATGTGATCTTGTTTATTGACTTGGTATTATTTCTTGTGCAACTGGGGTTCTGTTAAGAAAGTCTTTACCTACACCTATGTCTATCTATTTTGTCTTCTAACAAACTAAGTGCTTCTGCTTTAATACTTAGATCTTCGGTTCATTTTGATTTAAGCTTAGTGCGTGGTGAGAGACACGGGTCTAGGTTCAATCTTTTAGCACATGGATACCGAGTTTTCCCAGCACTATTTGTTAAACAGGCTATTTTTTCTTCAGAAAAAAAGATTTGGCCTCTTTGTCAAAGACAATGTAGCCGAGTGCGCCTGGAGTTGTTTTTGCATCCTCTATTGTCTTCCATTGTTCTTGTTTTTTGCCAGTGCCAGGCTGTTTTTATGATTTGAAATCTGGGATTGTGATGCTCCCTGCCTTGGTTTTGTTGCCCAGAATTGCTTTTGCTATTCCAGATCTCTTCTGGTTCCATATGAATTTTAGAATTGCTTTCTGTAGTTTTGTATGGAATGTTAATGGTATTTTGATTGGGATTGTGTTAAATCTGTATATCAGTTTTGGGAGTATGGCCATTTTGATAATATTGTTTATGCCTATCCAGGAATAAAGGATATCTTTCCATTTTCTGATATTTTCTTTTTAAGATAATTATAGTTTCCAAAGTAGAGCTCTTTTATTTCCTTGGTTAGATTGATTCCTAAATATTTCATTTTTCTTGATGCTGATGTGTAAAGTGTTCTTTCCCTAATTTCTCTTTTGGTGAGTCTATTATTGGTGTATAGGAATGGTATCAATTTTTTGAGTGTTGACATTGTATCCTGCAACACTATTGAATTTTATTAGTCCAGGAGTCTTCTGGTGGAGATTTTGGGATCTTTTATGTTGAGAATCATGTCATCTGCAAATAACAATAATTTAACATTTTCTTTTCCTAGCCATATCTTTTTTATTTTTTCCTCTTGTCTGATTGCTCTAGCTGTTTCAAGAACTATGCTGAAAGGAAATGGTAGTAGTGAACATCCTTGTCTTGTTCCTGATTTTAGAGGGGAAATTTACAGCTTCTCTTCCTTCAGTATGAAGTTGGTGATTAGTTTGTCATAGATGGCTTTTATCAGGTTGAGATAAAGACCTTGTATTCCTATGTTTTCAGGGTTTTTATCATGAAAGGGTATTGGATTTTGTCAAATGCTTTTTCTGTGTCTATTGCGATGATCATATGATTTTTGTTCTTGCTTCTGTTTATGTGGTGTATTACATTTATTGGTTTGTATATGTTGAACCATCCTTGCATCCCTGGAATGAATCTTACTTGGTCATGATGTATGATCTTTTTAATGATTTGTTGTGTTCTATTTGCCAGTATTTTATGGAGGGATTTTTTACCTATGCCCATTAAAGAGATTGGCTTATAGTTCTCTTCATTGTTTGGGTCCTTTCTTGATTTTGGAATCAGGATAATACTTTCTTCTAAGACTGGCTTTAGGAGCACCACTTCCTACTCAATTTCATTAAAGAGTTTGAGGTGTATTAGCATTACATTTTCTACAAAGTTCTTGTGAAATTCAGCAATAAATCCATTGGGACATGGGTGTTTCTTAGTTGGTGATTTTTAAATTATTTCTTCATGGAATAATATTGGATTATTCAGGATTTTTATATCTTCTTGGTTCAGTTTCGGTAGTTCATTTGTATATAGAAATTTATCCATTTCTTCAGAATGTTCCATTTTATTAGCATATAGGGTCTCAAAGTAGCTACTGATAATCCAGTGGGCTTTGGTAGAATCTGTTGTGATTTCATCTTTTTTGTTTCTAATTGCATGGGTTTGAATCTTTTTCCCTCCCTTTATTTTCATAAGATTGGCTAAGGGTTTATTTATTTTGTTTACCCTTTCAAAGAACCAACTCTTCAATTTGTTGATTCTTTACATTTTATTTAAGTTTCAAGTTCATTAATTTCTGCTCTGATCTTTATAATTACCTTCCTTGGAAAGTACTAGCTTTGGGTTTGAATTGTTCTTATTTTTTTAGGTCCTTTTGGTGCACCATTAGGTTATTTATTTGACTTTACTCTTTTTCCAACACTGCTATAAACTTCACCCTTACATTTCTTTCATTGTGTCTTAGAGGTTCTGGTATATTGTACTGGCATTATCATTTAATTGTAGAAACTATCTAATTTCTTTAATTTCACCTGCTACCTTTTGGATATTCAAGAGGGTATTATTTAATTTCCATGTGTTTTTATAGTTTCTATGATGTCTTTTGCCATTGATTTCTAGTTTCATTGCATTATGATTTGATAATATGCATGGAATAACTTAGGTTCTTTTGTATTTATTTAAGCATGCTTTATGGACTAGTATGTGGCCTCTTTTGGAGAAAGTTCCATGTGCTGAAGAAAAATTGTGTTCTGTTGTTGTGTGAAACATTCTGTAGCTATCTATTAAGTCCATTTGTTTAAAGGTTTGGTTCAACTCTGATATTTCTTTGTTGATTTTTTTTTTTTGTCTAGTTGATCTATTTGGACAATAGGGTATTGAGGTCTCCTATTATAACTGTATTGGTGCTTATCTGATTTTTCACATCCATTACTGTTTGTTTTATGAAGTTTAGTGTGCTGGTATTTGGTGTGTATCTATTTATAATTGTTGACTTTTCTTGTTGAATTATTCCATTAACCAATATGTATTGACTTTCTTTGACTCTTCTGATCAGTCTTGGCTTGCAGTTCACTTTGTCTGAAATAGGATAACGACTCCTATTTTTTCCAGGTTCCCATTGCATGGAATATTATTTTCCATCCTTTGATTTTTAACCTATGAATTTCTTTTTGAATTAAGTGCATTTCTTGTTGTTATAGATTAAAAACTGGTGGTCAGTGTAATGCCAATGGAATTAAATAACCATGATGCTAAGTGTAGATGTTCCACCTGAGGAAAGTTGCCAGCATAAAGATGTGGAGAAGGAGAAGAGAGGCGTTGAGGCGTTGAGGCATTGAGGTATTGTGGGTTCTCCTACATGTTGCTGTTTGAGCCACTGGTCCTCCTGGAGAAGGTCTGGTCCTTATATTGAGCATTGCTTCCTGGCTCCGGAGAGGAAGACATCCTTATATTGAGCTGGCTTCCTGGCATGTACTCGACTGTTCTCATCGTTGGAGGAACTCGGGACCTCTGTGTCGTTGAGGATGGCTGTGGTGCTTTTCAGTACAACCCTGGTCTTTGTTTTGAGAGTGACTTCTCGGCTCAAGCATAGAACCCTCAACCTGTCAGCACAGCTCCTTCACCTTGCTGGCATAGACTTTCTAGCTTCCACTGCTGACCTTTGGGCCTTCCCAGCACGGATCCGTAAAAGAGACTGGCATGAGTCCTTCTTGTCGGCTCTAGACCTCCAGTTGGACTCATGGGAGGCATTGTCATGAACTCTGGGTCTTCATCTGGACTAATGTGGGACATTGCTGTGGGATTCAGGCCCTTGGCAAAGTATTCTGTCTTTAGCGTTGTAGATAGATTTCCTGCATTTTCTTGTATTAACTCTGGGTGACTATCCTAAAATAATATTATAAATTCTATGTCCTGACTTTAATTGTTCTGTGTACAACCCCTGACTACAACACTTGTATACTGCATACTCTTGGGTTTTGTTTTTTGATCCATTCTGGCAATCTGTATCTTTTTTGAGTAGGGAATTGAGAGCATTCACATTTAGAATTCTAACACAGAAGTACTGACTTATTTCTGTGATTGCATTATTTTCCTCTTGTTGGTCTCCTTATTTTTTTTCCCTTTTGCTTAACTGCTCATCCCACCAGCTGTATTCATTCTTTTTGACTTATGAATATTGTTGGTGTCATTGTCTTTTTCTAGAATATCTTTGAGAATTTTTTTTGTAATGCTAGTTTGGTGGTAATTAATTTCTTGAGGTGCTGCTCATTGTGGAAATACCTTATTTCTCCATAAATTTTAAAGGAAACTTTTGCATGATACATAAGTCAGGGTTGAAGTTGCTATCTTTTAGGGCTTGGAATACTTCACTCCAAGCTCTCCTAGCCTTTAAGGTTTGTGTTGAGAGTCTGCTGTGGTACTATTGGATTTACCTTTATATGTGATTTGTTATCTCTCTCCAACAGCTTTTAGTATTTTTGTCATTGTGATAGACTTATGGTACACTGAGTATAATGTATGTGGAGGGGTTCACTTTTGGTCATGGCTATCTGGGGTTCCATGTGCCTCATTTTTGTTTGTGTGTTTATTTCTCTATATTTGGTAAGTTTTTTGCCATTATTTCTGTGACCAAGTTTTTTCATGCCATTTGTGTTGTCTTCTAATTTTTTTCTTTATTCCAGTTATTCTTAAACTAGTCTTTCTTTGCATCATCTAGCAGGTTTAGGATCTCTTGTTATTTTTAAGGTATCTTTGAGTAGTTGGTGTTTGAAAGTATTATTGTCTTCTGGTTCTGAAACTCTGTCCTCACATTGGCTGGTTCTGCTAACCAAACTTTGAGTATGATTTTAATCTTCTGGATTTCTGATTGAAACCTCTTCATGGACTTTAATTCTTTGGTAAGCTGTCATTTGTATTTTGTATTGTTTTATTTCACTCATCTTGTTTCTTATTAGTATCTTCTGAAAGTTCTGCATCTTTTTGGTTATTACTTCCATTATCTGTTTAGTTATATCTCCTTTAGTTATATCTGCAGAGTATCCCTGAGCTGTTTTCTAACCTGTTCTGCTATCGTCTTGAATTTAATTTGGGTGTGTGGTCTATGCTATTCTGCCCCTTGGTGGTCCTGGGATTGTCTTTAGGGGGAGCTGGGAGTTTTGGGAGGCATTTTGTTACCTTGTCTTCTTATATTTCTATTGTTTTTGTTTTTTGTTTTTTGCTAAGGCTTGTGGATGCTTACAGTTTAAAGACTTTGTTGCTAGTATAGAGATCTCTTTAGCTGTTGTTCAGTTATATACTTTGAACATGACTAACTATAATCCTTTGCCATGATACATAAAGTGATGACCTTGGTTAATTTGGGAGGGGAGGATGTATTTTACTTAGTGAAATAGTTAGCCCAGCTACCGAGTTCTCTGAGAATGTACTCTAGTGTTGCTGACAACACAAAGATAACCTGATTTACAGAGAAATAGTGACAATTATGTAACCTAGCTGATGCAGCAGACAGCATTCACCAGTTCACTGCACTGCAGTGTTTCTCCCTGAAGTCCAAGACACAGTGTGGATTAGACCAAGCCATAGTTCCTTTCCAGAAGAAGCCGCTGGGGTGGGCATACAAGGCTTGGGTACAAGGGTTTGAGGACTGCAGTATGAGTGCAGGGTCCCTGTCTATAGGGTCCCTCATCTTCCCCGTTGTCCTGGTCCTCTTTTTGCTTTAGGGTGCTGAGCATGACCCAGTTCCTTGTTGCCTGGTTTTTTACCCTCTGCTTTCTGCTTTGCTCCATCCTTGATAGATATCACAGTCACCAGCAGCCATCCCATTCTCAGATTATTTCAGCTTGGTGGGTCTCCCTGCCGCTGACCACCTGTCTCCTGAGAGGACCCACAGCCAACACCTCCCACACAGATGGCTGTCCCCTCCTGCTCCTCTGCGGCTTTCCAGTCAAGTCCAGGTTCAACACAAACAGAGAGGATCTGAGTGACCACAGCCAAGGTCAACGTGTCCATCTGGAGGCAGGTAGCAGCAGCCCTGAAGGGCTGCCACAGAAATGACTTTGGCAGGGGAGATGTTTCCCAGGCATTTGCCTCTTAGTTCTCTTTAAGTCTCACTTCACAGTCTGAAGCTGTGCTCAGGTGCAGAATTCCTCCAGCAGGCAGGCGGGAAGGCACCTGAAAAATGCCTTCAAAACTCCCTCTGTTCTCAGAGAGGGCTTCTTCCTTAGTAACCACTGTGGACAACAACCTGGTTTCTCTGGGAGAAGCTGGGCCATAGATGGTCCTGACTCTGCTTACACAAAGCCTTTGGGGATGATGCTTAAAGCAATATTTGGCGAATCTGTTGTATTTCACCCCTACCCTCATTTCCAACCTTGAGTTTGGAGCGCATTTTAGCACTATCGCACCTAAAGACATCCTTTGAGCTATTTACTTTGACCTCACACTGTGAGTTGGTGGTTAGTCAAATTCAAAGGTGTACCAGATTGTTTACAAACTGGCACACTGAAGATGAAAGCATGCTTTGTTTCCTGAACAGTGTGAAACCTAAACAGACTTGCTTCTTTTTAATCCTCTTATTTTTTTGTTTGTACATAAGGTCACTGAGATGGCCTTGCAAGAGCCATCTTGAACCAGATCCTCTTCCTTTAGATCCCATTGTAAGGTATATATTTAGAATTAAAGCAAAAGAAAACAACAGGAAAATATTGCTGCATTTGTGTTTCTAGCTAGCAAAACTCATTTCTTATTCTAAGCAAGTGAGCAAATATTTGTCTCTAGGGCCAAGGTGTCAGCATTAAAAAAACGTTTTAGAAGAGAAAATGCAAACCCATACCTCCAAGCCTGGGCAAGTATGCCTACATGAATTAGCTGATAATTGCAAAATGTTCCATGTTTTTTCCTCATGTCACTGATCCAAAATGGCACCAGAAATGTCTTAAGTTTCCAGTAACGACCCACATGATCATTTTTTCTTGTGAGAGGTGTTTGAGTAAGGCAGTCTTACTTACTTGTGTCTGTAGGGGACTGTGGGTAGGGACGGTGTAAGTGAATTAAAAGTTGAACTTGCAATTCTGTTGGACTTCAAACCTCAGAGCTGATTGAACACTGATTTGCTGGCATTCCTCCATCACAGCTCTACCATCTCAGCATCCCAACTCTTGCAATTTTTTTCCATTTGCTTCTTTATGGATGAGCAAATCACCTGACGGGAACCGCCTGGATCAAGGCTGGCAGTGCAGTTTTGCCACTCTCACTTGGCTGTCATCTGATGCGTGCCATCACTTACCAGTTTCATCTACATGTGACCAATTCTAGGGAGGAAATCAAAAGTAATTTGAGCATGGTTTTATTTGCTCATTTTACTCAAAAACATGAGGACATCTCTATTACACAAGTATTTAAGCCTTCCTTCTTACTGTCTTTCAGCACGTGAGTGCAAAAGACAACCAAATTGATAAACTTACGGTGCCGGAAATATCTTTTCCTCTTATCTTTAAAAGTTGCCAAAAAGAAGCACAAGCAAGACTAGTGGAAGCCACAGTAAAGTCACTGAAAATTCCTGAAATGTCTTTCTGAACAAGTTCATATGGCCCGAAAGTGTGTGCTGAAAGGTGGTGATTGGAATGATTCTTTTATGCTTCTGGTTTGGGCTCCTCCAAATGAAATATTAATATCAAGTCTGATGTATTTGGGAAAGCAATAAGTTCAGTATATAGAAATGTGTGTATTCAGTGCAGGTTTTCAGATCCACAATTTATGTAGTACAGTGGATGTGATTCCCCCAGGCACATCAATTGATCAGGGACTTGGTGAACCCCTTGGGGGTAATCCATTTGCCAAATAAAGCATCACAAGAGTGAATCAAGTGCTGTGTCACAGCAAAATTTTGCTCTGTGATTCAGGATTCAGTTACTCATTGGAGTAACTCAGTTCCTCTTGCTGTCTACATTTTCCCATTGGGTCTGGCTGTAGAAAGGCATGGGCTGGGGGCATTTTTATTTCTCCTGTTCATCGAATACCCAGTCCTCCATTCCTATGGTGTATATCTATACTCTGATACATAGCTCCTTAGATACTGTGTTTCCAAGCAACATAATTGTTCTCAAGAGGAGACACTGTAGGCCAAATAGCAGAGTGATCAAGAGAATGGAGTCAGACAGGCTTGAATGTCACTTGATGTTATTTAACTTAGGAGCCTCCATTTTTTCACCTGCAATATGAAAATAATAAAAACTTGCCAGCTTTGTAGTGTTTTCATGGAGATAAAATGTAATGCTGCAGGTAAAGTCTTGGCACAGTGCCTGGCACACATAAAAGACTCAATAATTGGTCTTGAAGGTCAGTGTATCACTTATGGTACATGGTAGGTCACATGGCGAGTTACTTTAGCTACCATGCTTACTATGAATATACCATTTTGTGTGATGAGCACGATAGACCTAGGGAAGGTGATGTGAAGACACATTCAGTTTACTTTTGTGCAAATGTGTCATATATTGATCCCTGCATGGGCCATTAGATCCCTTCCAAATTCACTACAAATAAATCAAGTTCCTACAGCCAAACAAATCAGAAACAGAAACTTTTATTTTATTTAAAAAAATTATTACTATATATTTGCAATACGTAGCAATTACATTCATCTTGGGGATATATATATATATATATATATATATATATATATATATATATAAAATCTTGACCATTTTTAATCCCCCTTCCTCCACCTCACACCACCTCCTTCCCCGGATCTCTCCAGCTCCATAGAGTCTACCTCATTGTTTCTTGCTACCTCTTTTATTTTGCTCTCATATCATGTGTATATTGGGTCTCTCACATAAGAGAAACAATGTGATATTTCACATTCTGTGCCTGATTTATTTGCCTTAATATTATGGTCTCAAATCCATTCTTTTTCCTTCAGATGACTCAATTATCCTTTATGGCTGAGTAATACTCCATTGTCTATAAATACCACATTTTCCTTATCCATTTACCTGTTGATGGGTGTGTATGCCATGTCTGTGATTTAGCTAGTGTGAGAACAAGTCTCATTCTAAATTAAAAGTTTATTTTAAAAAATTTCTTATCGGGCCAGGGATTTAGCTCAGTGGCATAAGCACCTGCCTTGCAAGCGTGCGGTTGTGAGTTCGATCCCCAGTACCAATTAAAACATTTTTTTCTTATCTCCAAAAGGGGTCCACCCTTGCACACTAGAAGTTTCAGGGGAATCTCTGAGAGCAGCGAAAGGGGAGTCGCCATCTTACCAGGCTAAATGCTCAGTCAGCAGAGGGCAGTACACTGACAGGGGTTCCTTTTCTCCTTTTTGAAGATGCTTGGGGAGATCCTTCCCCTCTTAGGACATCTGTACTCTGGGCTCTCTGCTGCTTTTACTTTCCTTTTCTAGCATACACAGGTCAGAAAACAAGGGACGGTTAGCCAGATCTCAGGACTTAAGAGAACTGGCTTCATCAACTTTGATACTGTCCATCCATCTCATGGAGCCCAAAGACTTTCAAACATTTGTGTTTCAAGCTCAGGGAACTGGAGGAAGAGAATACTGACTTTGAGGGCAGCCTACACTTCATAGTGCATTCGGGGCCAGCCTGTATTACACAGTGAGAGCCTGTTCCAAAAGCAAAGCAAACCAAAACAGCACAAAGCAAAACACAGCACAATACTAAAACTCTTACTGTTATAAATTCATTTTCCTGGAAAAACATGTTATCTTTCAAAGATATTCTCATGTGCCCATGAGTAACTGTTTAATAAATGGTGGTGGAGCTGGAATTCAGCAGGGGACTCACCAGAGCATAGGTGAATGGCAGTGGGTTTAGGGTCCAATTGGAAGTACCTAGCCTCTCTGCCTCTCACTGTGACCTTGATAAATTGACCTCTGATCTCTGGCTTTCCAGATAAAGTTGCTGCCATCTGCTTCACAGCATCTGTTGGTACTGAGATGGCAAACCTGGAGGACAGTTGACATTATTTTCCTTTTTCCTGTTTAATATTAATGTCCCTCCGTTTCTGCCAGGAAAATTTGTCTTAGTGGTTACTGAGTGCTGTCCCTCCTCAAATCTTGGAGATTTTTATGACACCAAGGAAACTAAGAAGGTCTCTGGATTGGCAAGAGCCTTTTAGTGCAGGATCACATAAGGGTTTTGCTGACATACAACCTTTGCCATTAGTCAGTTTACTCACTCATTTATTATTTCATTCATTCATCAGAAACACTTACCGACTACATGTTAGGTGTCAGACATAATTTGAGGCATTACAGGAAATAAGTGCGGGCATCCTTTTGTTTGTTCCTGACTTTAAAATGAGTGCTTTCAGCTTCCCCCAGTTAGTGTGATGTTGTCAGTGGGTTTGTTATAAATTTTTTTTAATCAGATCAAGATAAGTTCCTTCGCTACCTGTTTCAATCAGAATTTTTTTTATCTGAATGCATGTTGGCTTTTGTCAAAGCATTTTTTGCATTTATTGAGATAATCCTGTTATTTTTGTCCTTCTGCTTATGTGGTGTATTATATTTATTAATTTATTTATGTTAAACTATCCTTGCATCCTTGAAATGAAGCTGCCTTTATTACAATGTATGATCTTTTCAGTGATATTTAATATTGTGTTTGCAAGAATCTTTTTAAGGATTGTATCTATGTTCATTAATGAAACTGGCCTGTCATTTTATTTTTATGTTGAGTCCTTGTTAAGTTTTGATATCAGGATAGTGCTAGCTTCTAGGAATGAGCCAGCAGTGTTCCTTCCCTTTAACTTTCATGGAACAGTTTGAGGTGTATTGATGTTAGATCTTCTCTGAAATTCTGGCCAAGTTCTGTGGCAAATCTCTAAATCTGCTAAAGACAAAAAGATAAAATACGTGAAGTTCTACACATATGTAAGGACTTTCTGAACAGAACTTCTTGGAGAAGAAATAATACCAACAATCAGTAAATGGAATAACAAAAACTGCTACACAGCAAAAGAAACAGCCAAAAGAATGGAAAAGCAACTTACAAAATGGGAAAAAATTTTGCAAGTTATTCCTTGGACAGAAGAGTAATATCTAAAATATATAAAGAACTAAAAAAATTAAACCCCAAATAAAATACTGATAAAAAATGAGCAATTGAAATAAATAGACACTTATCAAAAGAAGTACAAGTGATCAATAAATACACAGAAATGTTCAGCATCTTTGGCCATTAGAGAAATGCAAATGTCTGGTTTTTACTCCAGGAAGAGTGGCTGTTATCAAGAACTCATAAAATGACAAATGTTGGTGAGGTTTTGAGGAAAAGAAAACTTCTACATTATCAGTGGGAATAACAAGCACTAGGTCATGAGTTCGATCTCTAGTACAAAAAAAATAGTACAACTACTATGGAAATCAGAATGGTGATTAAAAAAATCCCTAGAAATAATAATTCCATTTGATCCAACTATACCTCTTCTGGACCTCTTCCTGAAAGAGTTAAAGATGTCACGTTACAGTGATATATACATACCCACCTTTACAACAGGGCAATTCATAATAGCAAAATTTTGAAAGTGACCTAAATACCCATCAATTGATGAACATATAATATACATATATGTCATTTTTAGAAAAATGAATGCAGCTTGAGACCATAGTGCTAAGTTCAACAAATCAGACATAGAAGATTAAATATCACGTGGTTTCTGTTGTATGAGAAACCCAAAATATTAATAATTTAAACAGCAAAATAAAAGAGATGATAAGAAACAGGGAGCTAATCTTGTAATCGGAGCAACTACTTTGAAGATAAAAATATGCAATATATTAACCCTTGTTAATGTCCTATTATTTTGTTCTGAAATTCTGTATCATTGTTTTTATTCTTTTATTTTTGTTTTAGAATAAAACATGAAAAAAAAAGAAATGGAGAGATGGGAAGAGAATCTGGAGATGTGGGGAGATGTGGGGAGGGCAGGAGAGGAAAGGGAATTAAAAATGATTAAGATGTAAAATGTGTTTATCAGTTCCTCAAGATGAATGTAATTATTATGTCTTGAAAACCTATGCCAGTAAATAAAAGAGGGAGAGAAAGAGAGAGAGGGAAGGAGGGAGCTGGGCATTTCAAGGGATACAGTGTACCGGATACAAGGATGTGATGCCCAGAACCCCTACCCAGGGCAAGACACTTTTCACTCCAGCTGCAGGGTGAGTCAGCTGTCCCCTTCCAGGAATAGCTGTGGCTAAAGGCTATTATCTTGCTCAAGATTCTATTGCTTCTTGTGGTAGTGAGTGACTGGTTATTGAGGGAGCACAAAAGCCTTGCCCCTTGCCTCAGCTGGGAATAACTCTGAGGGCCACATCTTCAGAGCACTCACAGGGTCTGTTGAAGCCTCATTTGTTGCTGCAGCTTCTTCCTCTGCCCAAATCTGCCCTTTATGCTTATCTTTCTTTAAAGCTCCAGCCTCTTGTCACCTCCACGGAATTTGACCTAACTCAGCCTCCCTGTTTTATGGTCCAACCTCTTTCAGTTGTGTTATCAACAATGTCCAGGTTTAAAAATATTCACTTATATAAAAATAAAGTCTATTCTTTGACTGTAGGTTGATATAAATAATCAAAACCAATAAGCACCATTTCCACTGTTACAACCATATAGCACTCTCTCTCTCTCTTAGGGAACAAATTCATGACCTTGTGTTTGCCAAGCAGGCACTTACACCACTGAGCTAAACCCCCAGCCCATAACTGCATAACTCTTTACAAAATTTTTTTTTATTACTTTGAAGGTAGTGAAATACAACAGAACAAGACAGAACAAAGCCAACTGAGACAAAATACAGTGAAACTGGTACAGAACGTCATAACAGTTTACCAGGATAACAGTAATAGGTACCACAGTATATCTCATTATCTTCATAATAGTTGTTCTTTCAATCAGGTATAGTAAAAGCAAACCAAATACCTATCTAAACAGAGTACTGAATAGAGCAATACAATTAATCAGAACAAAGCAAAACAGTGATAATAATTTTTGCCTTCAAAGAGGTGGTAGAAGGAAATTTCCCTATTTGCTATATTGCATATGGTCAGCCTCCCAAGAGATGCTCAGACCTCTGGCTCCCATTTGCTACTGGGGGGTATGTGTTTGATTCTTAGCCCGTGCACCAGTAGGCTCACAGCTGCTTACCAGGGAGGAGAGTGGGTTGCTTTCTTTCCTGCACCCTAAGTTCCAACATGGTGGGATCTTGGGAGAGGCTGGCTGGTTTTATCCCTGGGGTGGCTGCCGCTTGCTTGAGCCATGGCTGCTTGAAGGTGAGTGGGTTGCTTGGTTTCCCAGCACCCTAAGTTCCAACATGGTGTGGATCTCGGGAGATGCTAGCTGGTTCTTTCCCTGGGATGGCCGCCACTGGCCTGAGCCACGGCTGCTTACCAGGGAGGTGAGCCAACTGCATAACTCTTATCCAGTGCCTGGCTATACAGTAAGTTAAGATGACACTTCCTTTCTGAAGTCTCCAATGTCATGATCTTTGAGACATTCAAAGGAAGATATTTACTTTGTTTCATATATGTTATGATTTTCTTGTATAGTTTGGTTTACTTGTTTTTTAAGAGTTTTGGAATATCTTTCTGTTTTCTTGTTTGGAAAAGAACTCTAGACCTTCTTTACCATAATGTTCTTAGCTTCTTTGTAATTTATTGCTTGGAATTCACTCAAATCTTCTCTTAAAAACATTCACTTTGTTGGTTCTGATTTGTGGTATACTTGGACTGATGCTTTTCTAATTCTACTGTGTAGTATTATTCTGGGATTTTGTAATTAGTTCCACTATTTGCTATATTCACTCCTTTTTCTTCTTTGGTTTTAGCACCTTATTTTTTCCCCCTCACTAAAATTACATTCTTAAGGTTACTTCTCTAATGGATTAGCGATATAGTCTCTCTCTGCTGGGTGTAGTGGCATATGCTGTAATCCCAGCTGCTTGACAAGGTGAGACAGAAGGACCACAATTTCAAGGCGAGCCTAGGTAACTTAGTGAGACTCTGTCTCAAAATAAAAATAAAAAGGACTGGGTATATAGCACTCACACAGCTGGGTATAGAGTACTTATCTAGCATGCATGAGGCCCCCTGTGTTCCATCTCCAGCACCCCCATTTCTATATTTGTGAAAACAAATACCTTTATTAAAAATCCTCTTAATTATTTCTTCTGAATATGCAATGCACTATCTATTTCCAGCCAGAGCCTTGATCAGTGAGTGTAGCAGGTTCAAAATTAAATGCATGCAGAATTCCTAAGGTCACGGTCTACTGACTTCTAGCCTCCGTTTGGTTGGCCATAATAATGTCTTCCATCTGATGACAAACTACTTCCATGTTAGGTCATTTTTTTTTTCCTCTCTGGAAGTCATTAGGTCTCCTTAATGCTGCTGCTATGAAATTTTATATAGGTATATTATTACAGTTGGGAATATTTTAGCTGTAAACAAAACAAAAACAAAACTCAATTAACAGTGGCTTCAGCAAGAAGTAGTCTAGGGCTGGATGCGATTCGGCCAGTAAGGGCCGAGGCCCTTTCTGTCCGTGGTGCCTCCTGGGAAGGAAAGGAATAATCTTGGCATCCCTGCACCCTTTGCCTTGTGGTCAAGAGACAGCTCCTCCATGTGCTTTTGCCCCAGTGAGGAGCAATTCTCTTTATGAGACTGGTTTTATTGTGAAGAGAGACCTCTTTGGGAAACATCCCCTCACTGGCCAGAGCCTGGCCTCATTGTTGAATCCTAGTTGCTCAATGGAGGAAAAGAATGGAATTTATTATATCAGTTAAGATCCATTGTCATTTTTAATTTCTGTGGGCTAGACGAGGGGCATCGTCTAGGATATCTGCCCCCTCCCTGAGCTCTAAATTTGTGGAATACGTAGTCGAAAGTGAGGAAAATCATTTTCAGGAAAGCTATGGGAAATGTCTGCTTAGTATGTCTAGTTGTGGTCTTTTTTACTATCATGCTTTTTCTTTGGAGACAGGCTTGCCGTCTTGCTATGTAGCTCAGGCTGGCCTTGAATGCATAGAGATATTTCTGCCTCAGCATCCCTAATGCTGGGATGACCTATGTGTGCCATCATGCCCAGCTTGTCATGCCTCTAATTTGAAGTCTCACTTTTCCTTTTAGCTCTAGCAATTTTCTACCTAATTATTTTTTCGGTAATGTCCTCCTTGCTGTTTTTTTCTCCTCTCTTTTTTAGACTACTGTCAAATGCAGTCCTTTTATATTTTGTTCACCTTTCTCCTCAATGTCTGGTCTGTCTTTTTTCTTCCTCCTCTTTAAGATTTCTTTGACATGATCTTCCAACTCTTGTATTTTTATTTTCTTTATTATTTTTATTGCAGATCTATGATGATTATGTATTTTTTCAGTTCATGTTTGCTTTTCCTAGGTACAGCATTTTATTCTTGTTTTATAATACAATATAATCTCATCTCTGGGGACATAATAAAGGATTTAAACAACTCTTGTCTATTTCCTGAGTTCTTGTTCCTTCTTACAGAGTCATTTTTGGTGATGTTATTGTTTATATATTTTTCTTTTTAATATTGCAGATTCTCCTTAAATAGCTGGTGTATTCATTTAAAGATGAGGAAATCAATAGGCCTCGATGGGGTCTGGGGCAGATTTGGAGCTTGCTGTCATGAAGGTTTAGCTTTTATTAGGGTGTGGGGCACTTGGGGCCTGTTTTATGAAGCACAGAATGAGGCAACTTCTGTGCTAGAACCAGACATTCTTGCTGGCTGTTTTGTACAACCCAGACTCTTAAGTAGCTCTGTGAAGAGAACAACTGTGGGCTTCCTCCCCAGGTAGTTGAGCCTAGCTGACCACTGGTGGCCTGCAGAGAAAGGATATGGGAGTGTGCATGGGGCTTGGCTATTCTGAAGGAGGCTTTAGCAGATGCCAGCATCTCACTGCTGCCCACTGGACATCAGTGCTGGTCAAGCCTGCAAGCTCTTGGGTACTTTTGGGCAAAACAACCCCTCCTATTACAGTCCATGGCCTGGATCTGTCCCCCTCTGCTCTATTTTAGCAGCCAGGACTCCTGTATTACCTTTCCATCATTGGGAAATTGGCTTGCATCATTTATTCTCTGATCGTTTTCCTTCAGTAGTGTGGGTTCCAATGTTTTAAAAATCCTCTTCTATATTATTTTCATAGAGTCTCAGGGAAAAAGAGAGATACGAGCTGGGCTCAGTCTGCCATCTTGACCTAAAGGGATTTTTTTTTTCGTCTTTTTTGAGATAGGGTTTCACTTTGTATCTCAGACTGGCCTTGATCTCACAGCAATCCTCCTGCCTTAGCCTCCCAAGTTCTGGGATTACAGGCATGTGCCATCACACCCAGTGATCTTTTAAAATTTTGATGTTTATATGTGAGTATGATACATGTGACATAAAATTTATCATATTAACCATTGTAAGCATATAGTTTAGTAATATTAAATACATTTTCATTGTTATACAATCAATTTCCAGAACTTTTATATTTTATGAAACTTCAATTCTATGCCTATTAAATAACAACTCCCTGTTCCACCCTCTCCACTCCCTGGCAACCATCATTTCACTTTCTGTCTCTATGAATTTGACTGCTGTCAGTATGTCTTTTAACTGGAACCATATTGTCTTCTGGTGATCGGATTATAATGCAACATAAAGTTCTTAATGCTAATCTGTGTTGTAGCATCTGACAGAATTCCCTTCCTTTAAAAGGCTGAATACTATTCCATTGTATGGATTTCGTTTTATCCATTTTGTTTATCCATTTATTGTCTGAAGGAGACTTGGGACCTTCCACCTTTTGGCCATTGTGAATAAGGCTGGTTTGCACATGGTACCAGTGCTGTTGAATTTTAAAAGGGCTACTACGTACAAGACCCCACGCCACTCAACTCTAAAGCAGATGTATTTGCACATTAATTTCCCACTGCATAGGGATAAAAGTATCACCATCATCACATTATCATCTGGAAAGTACCCCAGTGTATAGAGGTTTCCTAGACACACTTTCTAGGTCCATTATCATAGAGTAGATGGCATTATATTTGCATCACAGTGGACAAATCTGAGATACAGAGCCAGGCTAAGTGACTTGCCAAAACGAGTAAGAGGCGCAACAAAAAGTACTAAATAATTCTGTCAACCTGAAAGACATTGCTGAAAGCTTCTGTTCGTGTAGACTCTATAGTGGGTTGACTATGTAGACAGGGCCATAAAATGATTATCTTTAATCTAGTAAATTTGATGCAACTTTCCCTAACAGATGAGCCAGGCTGACATTGTAAATTTCATGTGAAAGAGAAAGCTGTCTGAAGCTCTGCCACCTAAGATAAAACAGAATAGCAGATATGATTTAACTATTACAATTATAGAGATTGGTTCCTCTTTATTTTTCATGGAGGGGAACAAGGTAAATGTTTTTGAGTTGTTGGTACCGTTTCTTCCGTTGAAATATTCCTTCTAAACATGAGCATTATGTTGTTTACTCATCTGTTAATGACAGCTGATTATCAAACCATAAATATACATGTTGAATCTAATGGCTTGTGAATGTTAAGCATCAGATAGCAATATTTGTAGGTATTTAGAGGAGAGCTCTATAGCTAAATTCCAATCTCTATCTTGCTTGTCAGTTTTCTGTGGAATTATCTGATTTTTTTGTGCTGTCAGCTCAATCAGGTAGAAAGCAGATTCCCCCCCGCCCATTATTGCTGTATTTTCCTTCTCATCAGTAAACAGATTTTTTTAAAAAGAAAGGAAAAAAAACACCATCCAATTCTCATGTGGAATCTAGGCTGCAGAGATCACAATTGCTCAGTTTTTTCTGGAAACATAGCAAATGTCATTTCAAAGGCTTTTTGTTTTCAAATAATTTCAGGAACATTAGCTCAGTATTTTTGCATTATATGCTAGCAAAAATAACAGATATAAAGATACTAAAGTTCAAATTAAAAGGCCTTCATCCTGCTGCCCTAAAGTCTGTGGTACTTATTAAAATTAAAAACTATTTGGCCAGTAGTGGTGCGTTCGTCATGTGCCAGATACATTTATTTGTTTCCTAAGCAGTGAGTCAGGGTAGCTGAGTGTCCAGGCTTCGACAGTGTGCTAATGTGTGCTGGAGAAAGATGTACTGTTCCCCAGGGTGCATGGAGGAGCCTCAGAGAACTTTCCTTAAATGTCTTCATTCTGCCATTCACCCAGCAAACAGTGATTAGGCATCTCCAGTGCCAAGTCTGCCCTCGGCCCTGGGCAGGTAGAAAATCTCCATGCTGTTTTTCTCAAGACTGGTCAATGGGAGGCAGCAAGGCAGAGCAAGAGGGCCCAGCCAAACCCCAGCCGCCTCCTTGCAAAGGATTTGGGCTTATCTCTCTGTGTCCATGCTCTGGTGGGGATGGAAATGCCACCTAAGGGCCTGGAGAATTAGCTACAGGCGGTCTACGAGGCTCTGGTTTATTTCCACGGCTTTCTCCTTTTTGGCCGCTGCCTGCCTGATTTTTATTCTAGATATGCAACTGTGGACACTTTCTTATCATTCTCCGTTTTTGCGGCCTCATTGGACCATATTGATCTTCACACCTTTGCCTGTTCTTCCCCTACCCTTAGCTCTGTTCTTTTCCTGTTTCTCTGATCCCTTCTTTTCTGGGGATTTTGCTTTCTTTCCTTATCCTCTCTCTCTTTTTTCTTTTGAATGGTGGATTTTTTAAAATAAAATGTCTACAGATTGATAACATCATAATTAGTATCAGCCATATTTTTATATTACTTTTACTCTTTTGACATCACTGATGTTCATTTCCTGGCTTCAGTGATCATCCTTACTCCCAAGTACTTACAGCTAATTTCTAAATCCTTGATATCAGGGTTTCTGTGAAATGACTGACATCTGACTCTTGTTCCTGCAATTTCCCATTCCTTCCTTTTCATATACTTTGACCCACACATGAATGACTGTTTCCTGATAGGTACTGGAACCTTTCTCATGCCCTCTCTCCTGTGTTCATCTATCTAGAGAACTCTTAATTATCCTTCAAAACCCAGCCCAACTGTCTCATCTCTGCAAAGCTTTCCCCAACTCCACCTTTATTATAATAGCTTTTTGTACATGGTCCTTGGACTTATCAGATTGGTTTGGCTTTTTCTGCTTTGGTTTCAGGGGAAATTGTAGAATCTTAGCTTTCAATATCTAAGACAATTGTAGAATCTTAGCTTTCAATATCTTAGAAACCTGTAATCTTTCCCCCGTTTTACTTTATCTGAGCTTTGTTTCAGCTGAAAAGGCTCAATAGCATTTGCTGAAAAAAATGAATGAAAGAATGGACACATCACAATTTATGTGTTTGATACATTTCACATTCGAATATTAGTAAACATAAGACTGTAATTTAAGTGATAGTGTATGAATAATATATGTTGACTTGAATCATTTACATCAGTCTTTTTTATTGGGGGGGTATGAGGGCCTTCTCATGGAGCTACATTCTCAGCACCTTTTTAAGTTTTCATTTTGAGACAAGGTCTTGCTCAGTTACTAAGTTACTCAGGTTGGGCTCAGTCATGATTCTCTTGTCTCAGCCTCCCAGAGTGGTGGGGTTATGTGTGTGCACTACTGCACTCAGCGCCTTTCCTTTTCATGTGTAGTAATGTTATCTTGTATTCATAAATCCCATTCTCATTTATTTTTACTTTTTAAAATTTTATTTAAAGAGAAAAAAAGCAAAACAGAAAAAGGGATAGAAACAATACAGAATTTCAGAAAAAAAAACAGTAAGAAATCACTAGTTAATAAATTATATATTGTCTTCTTAGACATAGTTGTTCAAGTTACAAAATTAAAGCATACAAAGTAGATATTCAAACAGTGAAGCTGCAAACAGTTCTGTTCAATGATTCAATAAAAACTTAGCAACATGGTTATCAATCCTTAAACAGTTATATCCTTTAGAGCACTTTCTTTTCTTCCTTTTGATTTTTAAGTCCATTATCTCTTTAGTTATATCCTGTTTCAGGTTGCTCAGTACCTTACTGACCTGTTTTGTTGTTGTTATTTATTTTTTAATCACCTTATATTATTCTGTTACTTTATTTTTGAGTTTCTCCTCATCCATGCCCCATTGAATCAGCTTTGGTGGAGTTGGGAGTTTTTTAGAGGTATTTTGTTACTTTGTTATCTATTTTTTTGAAGGTAGCAAAATACAGCAGAACAAGACAGGATAAACCATGGGAGGCAGTGCAGTGAAATTGGCACAGAACCTCACAGCAGGTCACCAGGACAACAGCAATAGGCACAATAGTACATCCTGTTCTGTTCACATTAGCTGTTCTTTCAGTCAGGTAGAGCAAAATGGAAGGAAATATCAAACTTATAAAAATCAGAATATTGAATAGAGTAGTACCATTAATCAGAACTGAGCAAAACAGTGATAAAAATATTTGCCTTCAAAGAGATGGTAGAAGGAAATCCCCCTTACTTGCCACACTGCATACATTCATCTTCCCAAGAGATACTCAGACCTCCAGCTCCCATTGGCTAACGGGGTGGTGGTAGTGGTGATGGTGGGTATGGATTGATGTCTGATTCTTAGCCCACGCACTGGAAGGCCCCCAGCCGCTTACCAGGGCTGCGAGCTGACTGCTTGTTCTCCCAGTGCCCCAAGTTCCAGCATGATGCAGAGCTCAGGAAACGCTGATAGTTCTCGCCCTGGAGTGGTGGTGGCTTGTGAGGCCCCCAGCCACTTACCAGGGTGGTGGCCCATTCTCATTTAAAACCAGGAAAGAAACTAAAATTACTGAGTAAATGGCTTTCCTAAATTTGACAGCTGGACTATCTTCAGATTTGTTCATCAATAAAACTTTTCAACTCAGAGAATTTGATGCACCTCAGCTTCTTTGGCTGTAAAGTAGCATCAGTAATAGAACCAACATCTCAGGATTATGATGAGCATTTAGTGAGATCATTTTATATAAGAGGTCTAAACACAGCAGGGACCAACAAATATCAGCAGATTTAATTTACTAAATTTTCATTAAGCTGAGTATAAAAACATAAACCAAATAACAATATAGCCAGAGCTAACCACAGGCATTGCTTAAGATTCGGCAATTTCATTCCTTGGTACATACCTCATAGAAAAACTAACACAAGTGCACAAAAGACAGGGAAAGAATGTCAACGGCCTTAGTAAGTGTAATAGTCTCAAGCTGGAAAGAATCCAAATGCCATGATTAGAATGGATAATGCAAAATGGTCCCACTGTGAAATACTATACTGCAGTGAGAATGAATCAACTGTGGCTGAATGAATGTCCTAAGCACAACATGGGGGAGTTAGAAGTACATTCAGTGTAGCCAGTTCATGTGAGCTTAAATAACAAGCAAGCCAATCTGCATTGATGGAAATCATTAGTGGGAGATAGGCTGGGGAGGGAGTGTTCAGTGTCTGGGATGTTTTGATATTCTACACCTTGAACTTCAGGTGGTTATCTGGACAGGTTACCTTCTTCAAACTTCACGAAGCTCTTCACGAACTGGGTGCTCTTCTGGACCGATGTCACACTTCAAAAAAAGCTTAGTTACAAAGTTGAGGTATCCCTTGGAAAGATGAAGAAGGAAAATACAAAGACAAACAACTGTTTGAATACATAGCAGAGACACAGGGATGCAGTACATGGATGTATCTAGAGCAGGTCCTTAAATCTCTGTGAAAATAAAACTTCAGCCATGAATGTCTTGTTTTCTTTTAAGGATGACTCAGCGAAAATGCTTGTTGCTTCAGAAGATAATTAAAGTAGCCACCTGGGAAAATAAACTTCATACTGTACATTGGGAAAAATTCTAATGAATCCAACACAAATATGTAAAATAGAAAGCCATTGAATGTGCTAGAAGAAAAATGGAAAATCACTTTTAGATGTTGGAGTGAAAAGGCGTCTTGAACTATGACATAAAAGCAAGAAATGATAAATAAAATCAGATACATTTGATTTCATAGTAATACAAACCTTTTTTGACAAACCAACTACAAGCACATCACACAAAAAAAGAGAGTAAATAAAAAAATGCACAGTGTCAAAAAATGAGTGAAATTTGGCAGGTAAACTGGAATTCAATCATAGCAAAAGGCTTAATCTTCGTAAGATATCCAGAGCTCCTAGCAATTAATAAGAACAAACCAGCGACTTAGAAGAAAAATAAGGAAAGACACAAACAGCTAATTTATGGAAAATCAAATGTAAATTGCTTTTAAACATATGAAACATGCTTATGGTTACTCATAATAAGAGAAATGCAAATAAAAATGGAGACTTCAATCCAGGTATGGCAGTGCACATCTGTAATTCCTTCTGGAGGCTAAGGCAAGGGGATCACAAATTCAAGGTCAGCCTAGCTTCATCTTGAAATTAAATATAAAAGTGGCTGGGGATACAGTTCAGTGGTAGTAGCATGCATAAGGCTCTGGATTTGATTCTCAGTGTTGCAAAAACTCCCCTAAACTTAAGTTTTTTCACCTATTCTATTGGAAGAAAAATACATTTGATAATAGTCTGTTGGTGCATCCGTGGGAAAACAGATTATCATCTACCTGTCTATCTATCTATCTATCTATCTATCTATCTATCTATCTTTCATCCATCTATCTATCATCTGTCTCTATCAATCATCTGTCATATTATGTATCTATGTATTAGAGCCAATGGTCTCAATGTGTTGCTTATGCTGGCCTTGAACTGCTATTCTCAAGTGATTCTTCTGCCTCAAGTCACTGGAACTACAGGTTTGCACCACATGGCTGGCAAAGGGCACATTCACACATTGTTATTGGATGTATAAATTGGTGCAATCTTTTTGGAGGCTGTCAATTTTTATGAAAACTAGAAAGGCATATCTCTTTGATCCTGAATTCCAGTTTTGAAAGTTTGTTCTGCATAGCTACTAACCTCTGTGTAAGATGATGTTTATATTTGGTTATTTCCTGCAGCCTTGTAATCACAACAAACTGGGGATAATCCAAGATATCCATGGGTGGCTGGTTCAGTGCAAGAAGCATCCACACAGTGGAATCCTGTGTAAAAAGAAGGAAGCTTTCTGTGTTGATAAATAAAGATCTGTGAGATACACTATTATGCTGGAAAAAGCAAGGGAGAAAGTATATATAACAGTATTTCCCTATGTTCTCTGTTGCTTGATCTATGTCCAGAAGCCAAGAGGAATACATTAAGAATTTGAAAACAGATTTTGCCTGAGTGTGGAAGTGGAGGTAGCATGAAAATTGAGTGAGATGGGGTGGGGTAGGAGATGTTTCCCTAATTAAGTTTTTATATTAAATAAGTTGGTCTTAGTGAATATTTTAACTATTCAAATAATTCAAAACAAGCGATCCCATTTTAGCTTGCATTGGGTGTATGTTTACACAGTGTTCTGCCTCCTTCTTAAACTGTGATTTTAACAAAGAGACTAGAAAGACAATTTATGTTCTTCTATGGTTTCAGTCTTTTCATTAATAAAAGAGCAAACAGAAGTTATAGCCTAATCCAGGACTCATGTTTTTGTTCAATGGCTTTTGGTGAAATAAAGGGATTTAAATGTGTTGTCGAACCTACTTTTGAGTTCCAGTTGAAAGGATCGAGTTAGAAGTATTCAGCCTAGCAAAGAGGCACGGTCTTGAATTTCTTCTGTAGGTAGAGACCAAGTTGGCAGAACAGAGGTAGCTACCTACAAGAGTTGGCAAATAAAATTTTGAAAACTTTTTACTCAATTAAGTGGATTTTTTTTAAAAAAGTAGCTTTTAGGTTAAAATAATTCTGGACAATTAATGTGATTTCTTACTTTATTTTCTACAACTCACAAAGTCCACGGCCCTTCCATGTCCAAATCCATGGACCGACTCTCAAAGGCAGGGACTACACATGTTTACCAACGTGCACCTCCCAGTGAAGCCGGGAAGGAAATGTTTCTTTGTATCTCTCACCTGGCCAAATTGTACAGCCGGCAGGAAGGGTAAAAAGGAAATTAACATGCAAGGTGCATGGGCTGGGGCCACTGTGGCCAGCCTCTGAGTGGCTTTCCATTAATTAAAAAGAACATGAGGTGAAGCTGTTGGACCCTGTAAGTTCCAGACTTTGAGAAATTGTCTCAATAAAGAAGAACTTCATTTGGCCTTAGGTGAGGGCCAATCAATAAATTAGTTGGCGGAGACCTGAGACAAGCAGCGAGAAAAAGTGTCCAGATCTGTGCAAGAACAAAGAGGCAGTATAGAGCCCGCTGGGGGAAGACACACAATTTACAAAGGTGGAAAAATAAAATAAAAGCCACTCCAACCCCAGAATGCTATTCATGCCATTTCTTGGTGCTCTTTGTTAGCCTGGGAGAGGCAGAGAGGATACAAAGTGTGTGTGTGTGTGTGTGTGTGTGTGTGTGTGTTGGCGGAGGATTGTCACAGGATGGTGGCCATTCATTTCCCCTAGGATTGTCTCCATTAGGATAGGATTATCAGAAATCCACCACCACAGAGAAGATGTCCTGGGCCTGTAACTCTGCTAATGGTGCTCTGAGAGGGGTCCTCACCAAGTGCTAGACCGTGGTACAGCTTTGGCTGGGGCACTGAGGTGAGGTGCACTCCTTCAGCGGGAGAAGCGCTGGGCAGGCGACAGCCCTGGGATCCCAACTGGCCTTGTAAAACTTGAGTCATGGTGACAGAGTTCTTTCCATCACCGTTTATGCTGCACCTTCCTGGCTACATTACTGTTATTTAGCATCCTGCCATCATCCCTAAAGTACCTCTCTGCCATTTGTTTTTTATTTCTCACTCTCCTGAGGTTGGCTGTTCTCATTCCCTGTCTGGAGCTGAGAGAGAGATTAAAGGGCTGTCTCTTGGGCTGCTGCACACCGGCCCTGCCTGGGTTGGTTGGGAATCTGGGCCCCTCTGCAGTCTGGCCCTGTGATGGCACCTGTGCGGCACCCAGTGTCTGCCCTGCTTATTTGCACCATTTCAGTTTATGGCCCTGGGCAAATCTTTGTTTCTTTTGTGTCCTGAGTCATAAAACAGACAAATTACAGTGGTTCTTGTTTTCATTACAAGGATGCTATACCAGATGTTATGTTTTCCTCTAATGTAATGAATCTGAGAGGTCAAATATGATCATCAAAAGGAAAACTCACTGAATTCTCAAGAAGGGCACAGGCTAGGTGCTCCTGCTCACCTGGGCCCTCTCCAAGAATGGTCACAGTCTGGGAAGGTGTCCGAAGTTCCTTCCCCTGTTCCTGGCCTGGAGTGCACCCTCTGCTTAGGACTCTCAATGTCCCACATCTTGTGGAAAAGCGAAGCAAGGCTGGAATGACTCAGGTGCTCTGTAATTAGCTGCTCCTCTCCCCCCAACCTCCTTTCCCACTTTGTCACCTCACTGTCCTTCAAACACACATCTAGACCTCACTTCTGACACCTGGCACTTGCTTTTCACAAAGCCATGTGAATGCTCCAGCACCTTCTCCAGGAGGGCTTTCCTGACCACCCTGGATACCCTCTGACTTATTTTCCTCCTAGTTCTTAACCTCCAGCTGTGGCTTGCTTTGGGTCATACCTGTGCACTCTACCTGTGCACTCACTTGTGTCTGTCTTTGCACACCACACTGGAAGCCTTTAAGAGCAGGGACTGTGTTACTTTGTTGCCTGCTATGTCCAGTACCTTTTTTGGTGTCTGGTGTGCATATTTACTAAATAAATGAATACAGCTCTACGTTAGCAACTAACAGGAATAATAATTTGTCTTGCAAGCTGCAAAGCAGTTTCAATGCAAAGCTAAGTAACACTCATGTATCATAGCTACAGTTGTTAGACAGGAACTCAGATGTACAAAGATACTCACGTCATGTATGCTGGGAGCTAACTTGCTTTCAAACTGATAACTCCCCCTGAGAGCAGACTATTCCACTATTCTTTCGAAAAGTATCTTCCTTTTTCTGTCCTCCAGTCAATTCCAAAGCATCAACCTCTGGTTTTGTTATGCACTTCAACTGGTCAAACTCACCCTGTGCTGGCTGCTCTGGGTGGAGGACAGCCCTCACCCCACCCCAGCTATGGGGTGAGGGTCCTGTATTCGTGCTGGTGCTGAGCTGTGCAGGCTGCTGCCCCCCTCGCTTTGGAACTCTGAAATATACCAGGTACTGTGTGGGTCCCTGGTTCTAAGTTACCCCCCACCAAGTTTTTTACTCTTTATCAATACACATTTACATTATAGAACAATTATATTCCCTGTAGAGAATTGCTACACATATGTCACACACCTCAATTCTTTTATCATCCCCTTTCCCTCCCCCTTTTCCCCTCCCTCTATCTCTTGATCCACTTCCCATTTGAAAAAGATTTGTCTTCTGACTTCCTATTATGTATTGTTTATTTTGCACTTTATCTGTATTTTGAGTTTTTCATATAACAGAAATCATGTGATACTTAAGCTTGTATGTCTGATTTACTTCATTTAACATTATGATCTCAAGGTCCATCCATTTTCTTACAGATCATTCTAGCTTGTCATTTTTTATGACAGAATAGTACTCTGTTGGGTATAAATATGACATTATAAGAAATGTATTCATCTGCCAGAGGACATATAGGCTGCTTTCAAGATTTAGCTGCTATGAATTGTGCTGATATGAACATGGCTATGGGTGTGCTACTGTCATATGGGGTCTTTAAATCTTTTGGGGAGAGACCTAGCAGGGGAGTAGCTGGGTCAAATGGAATTTCTAGTTTTAGCTTTTTGGGAAATAAATAGTACCAAGAATCAATAAATGGGATAGTATCAAATTAAAAAGCTTCTGCATAGCAAAAGAAACAACCATCAGAATGAAGAGACTACCTACAAAATAGGAAGAAATTTTTTGCCAGTTTCTCCCTAGAGAGAGGACTAATATCTAGACTAAAGGACCCATAAAAATTAGACCGCTTGGGCTAGAGATTAAGCTCAGTGGCACAAGTGCCTGCCTCTGGCAAGTGTGAGGTTGTGAGTTCAATCCCTGGTACAAAAAAAAAAAAATTAAAAAAATGGGCAACTGACCAGAATAGACACTTCTCAGAAGAAACACAAATGGCCAATAATTACGTGAAAAACCATGTTCAACATCATTGCCATTAGAGAAACACAGGTTGAAACCCTAAGATCCTATCTTCAAAAAGAATGACTGTCATCAAGAAATCAAATAATAACAAATGCTGGTGTGACCGCAGGGCACAGGGGAAGAATGTTCCTATGTCACTGGTGGGAGTGTAAACTGGTACAACCACTGTAGAATTTGCACCCTACACAGGAAAGACAGGGGGCACTGTCCAGATCTCCTGTCTGCTCTGAGGAATTAGGTTCTTTCCTTCTGCTTACAGTAACCTGAAAGCCATTACCTTCTTCTTCTCCTCAAGGCTCTTTCTTCTTAGAATTCCATGAGGGAACAATTTTAGGTTTCCAATTTGGGGTCTCTAGATCCATTGGGATAATCTCAGATGGCACCTGAGGGGCTGGGAGAGAAGAGGATCTCTCACTAGCGTCTGTGCCCCCGCTCTCTAGCCTTTCTCTTGGACCAAGTCAGTCTCCTGCTGTCTGGCTCACATCCTCCCTGTAAGCCAGGTCACACCCCATCCACCAGGTTTCAGTGTTGATGGCTAAGGTTTGAGAAATCCCCGAAGACCTTATTCTCCAAGCTCTTGGCATAGCAAGGCTAGCTGTTAAACGATGGCTCAGGCACAGTTTTTCCAAAGTCTATTTTGAAATTAGAAGGGCAAAAACAGGAACCTCCCAGAAGGGAAAGTACATTGAATAATTTTTCAAAATGTTATCTGCATGCACACTGACTTTTGACTTAAAGTTTACCAAAACGTTTTCACCTATATAGCCGCAATTTCTCTGTGTAATCCTGTTACGGGAGCCTCTTGGTAACATGGGGCGTGAAGGGCACTTCCATCTTGAAACTTCGGGTTTTGGTTTTAAAAATTTGTTTCTCTTTTCTCTGTATCTTCAGACTGTATGACAAGTGTTTGATAACTTGTCACACTGATTAGTCTAGAGACCATGTCCTATTGAGTCCTGATGTCTTACACTTATCAGACTGGAAAAGTAGGAAAAGTGAGATTTAGGTGGATGATGTCTACCCCTAAGATGCAGATGTATTTGTTATTGTGGAAATTCCTCCTTTTATCTCTTCTTCGTCAATTACTGTTTGCCTGTTTCTCTTGTGCTGATGTCTGTGTCTCTTCCCCAGCTGTCCGGAATGTATCTTGTTGGATAACTTTTTGGTGTAATTCCTTGCCTAATACCAGACTAACAGGCATTTTAAAAGACTTTCAAGTAATAAATAGCCTATTAATTTTTCTTGATAATAACTATAGGACAGATAATAAATTGCTATTTTAAACAAAGAAATATTTTACAAACATATAAAATCATGAAGCCTCTTGGTCTCCGAAGTAGATTTTCAAAGCTGCTAAAAATATACAATTATCCAATTATTTTGTAGAGGGCACTTCCTTTTAGGTTTAGTAAATGATATGTGTTTACATAAACAGGAAATTTTAAAGACATATTTGTGGTTTCCCCCCCTTCTGTTAAGCAAATGTCATTGACTAATGGCAGTACTTGTTTTGCTCACATGACCATCTTTTGGAGAGAGGTTGAGCTAAGGAGTTTCCTTTTACGTGCCTGAAAAGTCTGACTATATTTCTCTGGTGGTTAAATACACATTTTTATTCTGTTTGTTGCGTGTTTTTAACACATTTGAAAAGTGCTAAAAATTCATTTTTCCAATAGGTGCTATGAGCCATATTTCCAATTTTAGGAATAGTGACAAATTAAGATAATCCTTAATGGTTGATTATATTGTAAAGGCGTGAAAATTGGCAAAGACAGCATCCAAAGAAAGGGGTGATCAAAAATACAGTGGCTGCTTAAATTTTTTTAAAAAATCACAGTAACTTATTACACATTACCAAGAATGAGAGGACAATTGTTTTCATTTGTGTTTTGAGGGGGTTAATGGCAGTGTCTTGTTTCCCTGATTCTTTCTGTATTTCCCCCCCTCTTTCTTTACCCATTTAATTATTTGTGAATTCATTCATGTTGATCAAACATTTACTGAGCAGCTATTGTGTCCCAAGGCACCCGCCAGATGCTGGCATGCAGTCTGTAGGAGGTGCAGCTCTGCTGTTAGGATCAGAAACAGGTAGGGTCTGGCGGAGACTGTCCTGGTAGGCTTTGGAGAAGATGATCAGGTGAGTGAGATTCAAGGGTGAGAACCTTTGCCAATTTCCAGAAACTACTCTGTTCCTCACTATTACTGCAGATTTTGCTATTTCATGCAAACTCTTTCTTTTGTTAAATTCTCCTCAGATTACCTCCTTGCCATCTGTCTTCTGTCTCTTGCCACAGGCCTGACTGACACAATGGCTTGGAAAGTCATTTACTCTCTGTACCCAGCTTCAAAGCAAGTTCTGAAGTGCATGTTTGTGCCTATGTGAGACAGGGATTGTGGTGAGAGCCTCTGGGTCCCCAGGGTAGGGTGGAATGCTGGAAATGAAGGAGAGGATCCCAGGGTGAGAAGCAGAGAGAAAGAGAAGTGGGTGTTCTAGGGTTTTCAGGAGGTTTGTGGTAACCCCGAAGAGGCCAGTGAGGTGGTCTGAGAGCCCAGCTGCAGAGCCCATATAGGATAAGGAGCTGGCAGTGGGTTGAAGAGAACATGAACTATTTCCAAACCCCCAAAACATGTAGGGGACATAGGAGTTACACTGCTCTCCTGAATGCTTTATGTATGCTTGATTAATGCACTGTTGTTTGATAATGGGCTCCTTTGCCCTTTTATTGCAAAGAAGGCAACACTGGAATTCTTTTTTCTCTCAAGAGACAGAAATAATTGGAAACAACCAAATATTCAACAACTGGGGACATGTTTATATTTGTTCAGTGAAGTATCTAGCCACTGAAAATAACTATGAAGATAATAGTGGACATGGAAACTGTTTTAATAAAACTCTATGTTGAAAATGAATAAAATAGTTTTTGTACATTATAATCACAAATATGCAAAAATAAACACATGCAGATAAGAAGTGGAAAGAAATATGTACAATATTAGGATTACAATGTTTGTATTAGTCAAGGAAAAGCAAGCAGTTGCAAAAGAAAAACCTTGAGATCTCAGTGACTTAACACATTAGAGGTGCAATTTTGCTTACATCATGTCCCAAGTGTTGGGACTGAAGATTTTTCCAACTTGTTGTCATTCTCCTCCAGAGTCTTGTAGTCTTCTCCATTCAGTGGGTAGTAAGGAGCCCCCCTAACTTTGTTTGGCTGGGAGTCCATTTGATTGGCCTGCCTGGGTCACATGTCCTCAGCTGGATGGAAGAATGCTGGGAAGTATGGGTCTGGCTGGGCTGTTGCTTCCCAGTAACAAGCTCACACTCTAGAAGGGCCACTGTGATTCAGTATGCTTTATATATTTTGATATTTTAAAAACTTTGGTATTTAATCATCTGTATCTGCCCCAGTGACTTTTTTCTTTTAAATCTTCTTCAGGTTTTTTGGATGTATTTTTAAAGAAAGATGAGTCGAGTGTGGTGACATGGGCCTGAAATCATAGCACTTGAAATCCGGAGGCAAGAAGATGGGAAGTTTGAGTCTAGTGTAGGCAATTTATTGAGACCCTGAGAGAAAGAACTGAAAGAAAGAAAGAAAGAAAGAAAGAAAGAAAGAAAGAAAGAAAGAAGAGGGCAAAGTTCTAGGGTTTGATTTCTTGTACTACATGGAAAAAATAAAAAAGATCCCTGTGTATTTTTTATTTCAAGAAAGTGAAATAAGGGCATCTAAACTCAAGAAGCTGAGATGTCTAGGGAGTAGAGATGTTGGCAGGCAAAGCAACAACAGAAATTATAGTACGTGTCAGATTCAGTGTGTCTTCCCATTTCTGAGCTTTTGCTGGAATATTACTTATAATGGACTGAATTGTGTTTGCCCTGCCTAATTTATATATTGAAGTCCTATCCTACAATGTGATTATATTTGGAGATAAGGCCTTTAAAGAAATAATAAAGGTTACATGAATTTATGAAAGTGAGGCATGAACCCAATGGGATAGTGGTCATTACAAGAAAACAGACTTTAGGGATTTGTGTGTACACAAAATAAAAGCCATGTGAAGACACAGCAAGAAGGTAGCCAACTGCAAACCAAAGAGGAAAAACCCAGCAGAAACAAAACAGCCAACAACTTGATTTTGGTCTTCTAGCCTCAAAACTGAGAAAATAAATTTCTCTGGTTTCAGATACTAAATCTGTGGCTTTCGTTATAGCAGTTATAGAAAACAAACATGTTGTTTCTCTCTTCATTAACATTACAAAGACCCTTTGTCTCTTACAACTTGGATAAGGGGCCACCTCCTTTGGGAGCCTTCCTCTCACCCCAAGCTGCACTGAGTATCTCTCCGTGGGCTCTGCCCATGCTCTGCAGTTACTCTGCTCATGAAATATTTTGGTAATGCCATCCTCTTGTCTAGAAAGTGAGCTCTACAGGACAAGAGACCATATCTTCTACTTCTATATATCTAGGTATTTCCATGTACCAAGAACAATAGCATACAGTGAATGCTCAATAAATAAGTGCCTAGAAAATGAGTGAGGAAATAAATATATTTAAGCTAACTACTTTTGTCAATGATTTCCAATTTCATTGCTCAATGATCTGATAATATGCATGGGATAATTTCAATTGTTTTATGTTTACTTAAGCATGCTTTATGAGCTAATATGTGTTCTATTTTGGAGGAAGTTCCATGTGCTGTTGAGAAGAATGTGTATTCTGTTAATGTTGAGTTAAACTAACTATAGTACTAAGAAGCAACAGATAATCATCTTGGCTGGTTGAACCTGGCCAGGGTCACTCTCTGAGCCAAATGGCAAAGAGTCTGAGATGCTCTTAGATGCAAGTGAATTTAGAAATGCTTGGCTATTCAGAGTTTAGAAATACAGAAGAGCAATCAAGAATATAATGAATGAGAAAGAGACTCCTTCTCTATAATAGGTATTTGGATATAGTTATTTGGATATAGTTTGAATGTGTCCCCCAAGGGTTCACGTTAAGGGTTAATCTCAATTATGAGATATTAAGAGTAGAAACCTAATCCACAATGGTGTTTAGAGATGTGGACTTTGGGAGGTGATTAGAATTAAATAAGGTCATCAAGGTGGAGTTCCTATGATTGAATTACAGTGTTATAAGAAGAAAACGAGAGACCAGGAGATACAGACATATAGGCATACTCCCTTGTCCTTTGCCACATTGTACCCTGTGCTGCCTTGGGATTCTACCAGCAAGAGGACCACCACCAAATGCAGGCTCTTAACTTTGGGTCAGAACCATTACCCCAAATAAATCTATTTGCTTTATAATTTGCCCAGCCTTAAGCATTTTGTTAAAGTAATGAAAAATGGACTAATAACATGCCTGATCTGGACTGCAGTCTTTAAATGGGCTGAACCAACTTTTTCCAAACTCTGTACTACCAAGAATATAGGTGAATTTATTTAAGAAAAATGACTGGTTCTTGGGATAAAAAGTAAGTTTTATCACAATTTAATTTTTTATTCTAATTGCCCCGTTCTCAACTTAGTAATAGTAACCTTAAAAACCAATGACCTGCAATCGTGGTGAAGATCAACAGCCTGCCAACCACTGAAAAGGCAAGAAGAGTAGGAGCCCCATCTAAACTCCATTTCTGGAGAATTGCTACTCTCTGACTTGTCTACTGGTTTCCTAAAAGATCCCACTCACAAGGGTGTTTTTATTATTTGCTGGGAGCTCTCCCAGTGTGAACAGCCTTTTCCTCAGGGACAGTTATCTAAAACCATCAGGCAGTTGTTTGACTGAATCTTCCCAAGATGGTAGATAACATTTGGGGTAAACAATATACAGACCAAAAAAACTTAAAAAGAAAATATAGGAAATGAGATGTTGCTAAGGAGCTCTGAGAAGCTCTAACATAGTCTTGGGAATCTAAAGAGTCTTGCTTTTGTTTACAGCTGTGCGTATGCCTGGGACCATTCACATGGTGAGGAAAGTCCTGAGAAGGTCCTCAGCTCTCAGTTTTTGCTGACTTTGAGGCTCTGAACAAGCAGGAAGTGTAGGACAGGTTAGATTTTTAAGCCGCCTGACTGAGTATTGAAATAATATCCTAACATACATAGAAGCCTTCAGGAAAAATAGGGAGGATTGCTGGTTATAACCATTTAGGGAAATCTCTGCCCAGTTATAAGCTGGTCACTGAACTGATTGGGCAAAGACTCCAATGGTCAGGTGCCAAAAAGAATAAAACTTCATAGAAATGGCTCAGAAAAGTCACTAAAAACATCTGTGACAAACAGCAACAATAAACCTTAGGGCAAAGGAAGACTCTAATTTATAGAGTTGTCATATTATTCTATTTTTAATGTCTAGTTTGTAACATCAGAAACAACACAAAATGTATATACAAACAAACAAAATGATTTATATGCAGGAGGAAAACTCAGTCAATCAAAATTTTCCCTGGAATCCCAGACATTGAATTTACTTAACAAGGACTTTAAATAATTTCTTTAAAATATTTTCAAAGAACTGAAGAAAACCATGTACAAAGAACTAAATGAAAGTATGAAAGTCATGACTCACCAAATATAAAACATAAAAAGAGAAATTATGAGAAAGAACCCAATAGAAATTCTGAAGTTGAAAAGTAGAATGACTAAAATGAAAAATTTATGGTGGAGGAGGGAGGGGCTAAACCATAGATTTGAGTAGGTCAAGGAAAGAATTTCCCAGTATGAGGACATAAAAATCATCAATCTTGAGATCTGTAATACTTTATGAAACATACAAACCTGCATACTGGCAATGCCAGAGGAGAGAGGACAGGGAAAGGGCCAGAAAAAATATTTTAGGAAATAATCATCCAAATTCCCAAATTTGATGAAAAATATTACATACTCAAGAAATTCAGTGAACTCCAAATGAATATACTTAAAAGGATTCTCATTTAAGCATATCATAATCAAACTGTTGAGGTCACAGACAAAGAGGAAATCTTAAGTTCATCAAGAAAGATGCAATGCATCATATGAGAAGCTTCAACAAGATCATTAGCTGTATTCACATAAGGGACAATGAAGGCCAGAGGATGGTGGATGACAGATTCAAATTGCCAAAAGAAAAAAAATTATCCAGCAAAATTGTCCTTCAAAAAGGAGGGAGAAAAAATATTCTCATATAAGCAAACACTGAGGGATTTTGTTGCTAATATGCCTGTCTGGTAAGAAAGAGGAAAGGGAGTCCTAAAGTTTGAAGTGGTGCAATACTGGACAGCAATTTGAATCCATCTAAAGAAATAAAGAGCACTGATATTCTGTCTTAGTTACTTTTCTCTCATTCCTGAGACAAAATACCTGATGCCCAAAATTAAGGAAGGAAAGGTTTGTTTAGCTCACAGTTTGTGGAGGTTTCAGTCCATAATCTGCTGGGTCCAAAGTAGAATGGCTCATGACAGAGGGCAACAGTTCATGTTGACCAAAAACAGCAAAAGCAACAAGAGCAAAAAGGGATGAGCATGAAAAGAATACTTATTCTATTCTTTTCTATTCTATTCTATGTAGGTTACCTATATTAAGGTGGGTTTAGCACTCACACCCATAATACCAGCACTGGACCATGAATGAATCACAAACTCTAGTAGCCCACCTTCATGACTGCATGAGGCTTTGGGGGGACATCTAGACACAAACCATAACATAATCATTAACCACCTAGATAAATAAAAAAGAAAATAAACATGTACTTTTGTTTATAACTACTCTTTCTGATTTAGAAAAGACTATAAAACAATGCTTATAAATTTGTGTTAATTAACCTATAATGTATGGAAATGTACTTGTATGACAGTAACAACATAAAGTATGGGGAACAACATAAAGACCTATATAGCAGTATAGTTTTTATGTAATATTAAATTAAATTGTTATTAACATGTCAGATTATTATAAATTAAGGTGTTAATTATTACTCTAAGGCAAACACAAAGATATAGAGTGGCAAAAGAAGTGACAGTGGTATTAAAATGATGTACTAGAATATTAAACTCAAAAAAGGTAGTAATGAAAGAATAACAGAAGAAAGAAGACATAAGACATATATGAAATAAATAGAAAAATGGCAGGCATAAAATTTATTCTATTAGCACTAATATTAAATGGAATGAATTAAACATTCGAACCAAAAGAAAGATACTTGCAGAATAGATAAAAAATTGATTCAACTGTATGCTGTGTGCAGCAGATATATTTTAGATTCAAAGATACCACAGGTTGAAAGTCAAGGAATGAAAATGGATATGCCATGTAAAGAAAAAGTCATCAAAAAAGATGTGGACTTGCAGCATTCTGATAAACCCATTGAAGTTGAAAATATTAGTCAAAAATACATTGAATACATTTAATCTACTGTACATTGTAACTTAGCAAATCAGTACCTGTAATCATGTGGTGGATTTGGAGTTATGGTTCTCTGCTGCCAACCAACATTGTGAGATAGTTTCATATTGTATATCGCCAGCCTAGGGAATGATCAGAGTTCTGAATCTGAATTACATGTTCTTCCCAATATGTATCACTTTCACACCATCACAAACTCATAAATTGTAAGCCAAAACATTGTAAACTAGAGTCCATACTAGTATTGGACAAAACAGATTTTTAGAAAAAATTTGTTACTAGAGACAAATATAGAGATTTTATAATGATGCAAATGTCTAGATAGCAGGATTTAGCAATAATAAATATACATATACCTACCACTAGGGTTCTAAAGTTCATAACATAAAGACCCACAGAATTGAAGGGAGAAAAAGTCTAATTCAACAATAATACTTAAAAACTTCAATATCTCATATCCAATAACATAGATAATTAGGCAGAAGATAAACAAAGGCATCGAAAATTTAAGTAATGCTATAAACCAACTAGATCTAAAAGACATCTGTAAAATACTATATTCATCAGTGGAATATATATTCTTCTCAAGTATGAATGTAGCATTCTCCAGTATAGATCATATCTTTGAATACAAAAGTAGTCTGAATAAATTTGCAAGGTTTGCATCTTATAAAGCATGTTCTTTAACCAAAATAGAGTGAAACTGGAAATCAATAACAGAAGAAAATTTGGGAAATTCACAAATATGTGAAAGTTAAATGTCACACTTCTAAATAATCATGAGTCAAAGCAGAAATCACAAGGGAAGTTTGTATCAAAAAGTTTGTATCCTTTGTATCAAAAAACAAAAAACAAACAAACAACCCTCCAAACCCCACAACTTACTATATTCATGGGATACCTAAAAATAGTAATAGAAATAAAGAAAAGAAATGAAATTAAGTCCAAAGCTAGGAAGGAAGTAACAAAAATTGGAGGGAAATTTTAAAAATAGAGATTAAAAATATAGAAAAGTAGTGAAACCAACAACAACAAAAAACTTTACCAAATTTTATATTTACCAAGAAAAAAGAGGTTTAACTTTTTTTTTGTTTTTCATTTTTTAAAATTATTTTGAAGGTAGTGAAGTACAACAGAACAAGATATAACACAGCCAGTTGAGACAATGCAGTGAAATTGGTACAGAAAGTCATAGCAGGTTACTGGAATAACAGTAATAGGTACCATAGTATAACTCATTATCTTCACAATAGTTGTCCTTTCAATTAGGTATAGCAAAATCAAACCAAATAAAGGGCATTATAGAACTTATTAAAACAGAACACTGAATAGAGCAATAGAATTAATCAAAACAAAGCAAAACAGTGATAACACTATTTGCCTTCAAAGAGATGGTAGAAGGAAATCCCCCATATTTGCTATATTGCATATGGTCAACTTCCGAAGAGTTGATCAGACCTCTGGCTCCCATTTGCTAATGGGGATGGGGAGGAGGATGGGATGTTTGATTCTTAGCCCAGACGCTGGTAGGCTCACGGCTGCTTACCAGGGAGGCGAGCGGGTTGCTTTCTCTCCCAATGCCCTAAGTTCCAACATGGCAGGATCTTGGGAGACACTGGCTGGTTCTCTCCCTGAGGTGCCCGTCACTGGCTCCAGCCATGGCTGCTTACCAGGGAGGCGAGCAGGTTGCTTTCTTTCGGTTTAACTTTTTAATATTATTCTTTTTCGGGGTGGAGGGGGGAACCGGGAATTGAGCTCAGATCTCTTACTTGCCAGACGGGAGCCATGCTACTGAGCTACATCCCTGGTCCCAGGTTTAACTTATTAAAATCAGAAGTGAAAGAAGTGACTTTGTTAATGAAATAAAATGACAAAGGAATTCTAGGAACAAAAAAATTTAGACAAGCTAGATGAAATGAACAACTTCTTAGAAAGACAGGAAGTACCAAAACTGACTTAAAATACTAGAAAATGTGAATAGAGAAAACAGATTATTTTGGTAATAATAATTAAAAAAAAACTCACAAAGAAAAGTCTAGGACCAAATGCCTTCACTGATAAATTCTACCAAACTATGAAGAATTAACTCAAACCTTTATTGCATTTTCCAAACATCGAAGAGAGAGAATTACTCCCAACTCATTCTAGAATTCAATATTACCAAACAAAGACACACAAGGAAAAAACCGAAGACACACAAAGAAAAAACTAAGAATTTCTCTTATGAGCATAGATACAAAAATCCTTTACAAAATACTAGTAAACCAAATCCAGCAACATGTGAAAAGGATTATACACCATGACCAAGTGGGTCTTTTCCTAAGAATGTGAAATTGGTCCAGCATATAAAAATAAATCAATCTAATATACCATATAATAAAATAAAGACAAAACCCACTTGATCATTTCAATAGAATCCAATAGACTCTGTATCCAAATCCTGTCCTCTGCTGGCTTCCTTGAGCAAATGCCTTGGTGTCTCTGAGCCTTAGTTTTCTCAGAGGTAAAGCTTCAAATGAGTAACATGACTAGCATGAGAATGTATGTTAATGTTTTGTACTGGAGAACATGAGAAATTCTGATGTAGTAGGTCAGGAGTGGACTCATGCATGAGTATGTGTATTTAACCAATCAGTTTCAATTGAAAAAACAATGTTCCCATGTTAAAAAATTACAAAGGTATAAATGATAAGACTCTTCTCCCCAGTGACAAGCAGTTTCAGCTGTGGCATACATGCTTGTTCACTTGCCCAGGTGTGGCTGGGTTGCTGCTGGAACCCACAGATGCCTGGATGGAGGCATGTGACACATTCCAGTACACAGTAGATGTTCAATGAATGTGACTTCTTCCTGTTTTCTCTTGACACATTTCTTGTGTCTCCAGAATAATTTGGATGTAGCACATTACTATGAATCTTATGAGCTATATATTTTGTTTTCTGAATTCAGTTATAAACTCCTTTGTGTGTGTGTGTGTGGGGGGGGGTAGCTATGTCTTCTGTGCTTACCATAGTGTATGTACTAAGTAGTTGTATGAATTTGCTTTATAAAAACATGTTGTTGAGATCATGTTGGGATTGACAATCCAAATGAATGAAACAATTTTGATTTTGTTTTAATTAGTGACATCATTTGGAAAAGTTGTTATTCTCTAGTAATATTCAGATTCTCTAGTAATATGCTCTTCTGGTCTTTCTAATAGCACAGAACTAACTCCTCTGGTAGTACTTGGGCACTGCACAGTGCAGAGATTTATCTAATACATAGCACTAAGAGCACAGTAGGTGCTTAATAAACAGTCACTGAATTCACCAAAGAGTGGCAAAATACGGGCTCATTTTTATTGATGAGAGAACAAAGAAAAACACAGAACCTGCTTAAGACATGAAAGATGTTAGTGTCAGAATGAGCAATGTGTTCTTACCTATACCAAATGTGCAAAGCTGCTTTTTGAAGACAAAAACAAAAGGTTATTTTGAAGGTAATCAGTTTTGCTTAATTTCAACATGGTTACACTTATGCCAAGAGGTTAGTGTTTTCTTGTTAGCTTAACAACTGGGATATGGCTAAAATATTTGGCAAATGCTTATTTTAGCAGTTAGATGCTCTGCCAACCTTGCTAAATGATCTAGATATAATCTTTAAATCACCCATCCACTTTATGATTGTTTGCATGGGCCTTACTAACTTTTCATCGAAAGAAATTTTTCTTGATGAAAAGAAAGAAATTTTGCTGGATGGAAAGAAAGATAAAGAATTGAAGATAACTTTGAATACTAGGAAAAAGGAACACATTTGAAAGGTAGATTTATCGGATAGTTAAAAAAACAAAACAAAACAAAAAACTACTCCCTAGAGGAATCTGCCACTCTGATTTCTACAAGGGTAAGGAAATGCAGTGTCCTAAGATTACTGCCCTTGTAAGTGACAAGAGTTTGTATTGTTCATGCTGAAATTCCATTCTCTCTTGCCTTTGCTTTTTCCTATCAATTAGAGACTCTTTGGTTAAATGATTATATAATTTTCACAGAACTATGTCATTGCAGACTAGAGGATATTAAGCTTCTTAAATGTGACTAATGTGCTCAAAATTCCTGCCCAGAGCACAATTTCTCAAGGAGGCTTCCTGTAGGCCATCATTTTAAAGTGTAGCGGAGAGATGTGAATGCCCAAGAGACACAAGCGAGGCTTTTTGGCTGAGAGCAAAGGGATAAACCCCTTGCTGAAATATCTGCAGCAGAGGTGGCAGGAACTAAAGCCCGCTTTGCCTTGGAACTTGTCTCCATGCTCAGCCCTCGTCTTGTGATAAGGTTACACTGAATGGGGCTGGCATCCTTCAAGGTTACTGTTCCAGAAAATATTTGCAAATAATTTGATGTGCTGTCAGCTAGCGGGCTGCAGCGAATCCTTATAATTCAACATAGTAATGTGGGTTTTCATGCCTTAAGCTATAAATAAGTTGGATATGCAAAAGTTTCTGTAATGTTTATTTAATAACAACATTTAAAAAATAAATCTTGATTATTCCAGCTTGCTCCAATGGAAATCTTCCACGCTGATGGTTGTCTGTGACCTCTGGCGGTTCCTTCCTTCCTTTGTCTCATTTGGTATCGCTAAAAAAACACACTTGTTTTTCTTTTCAGGCCTTTGGAAATAGCACTCTGATGTCTCTGCCTACATGTTCCCTATCCAAGTCTCTGCTGGTTAAATGACTGCTCTCAATTCAAGTTGGATAATTCCAGTGGGATGACAAGGCCATGGCCCAAGGCCCAGGGCTGGGGACATAGGAAGAATGAACATGCACCTGGACTTGGGGATTGGGGACTGGCTAGCTGGGGACCTACGCTCATATCATACTCAGCTTTAAGAGAACACAGAAGGGAATTATTGGTCAGTTTGCAAGGGAAGCGACCCTCAGTGGCACCTACAAAGACACATACTGTGTATGGTTTCAAAAGGTGAAGGTACACAAGCCCCAGTTGCAGACAGAGTGTACAATAATAGGCAGGCATAGTGTGGCTCACGGTGGCAAGGTAAGTTGCAGTGTTGCTTTTTCTGCTGATGACTTCTTGGAATGAGGTTATTTCAACTGTAGGTCAGCTAAGTGTAGTGTATGACTCTGGGCTTGCTTATAGGAGACCCTCAGGAACTTTACAAGCTGGGTTCAACCAACAGTGTTGAGGTTGAGTCAGGAGTTATAGGATCCCAGAGGACAAAAGGAAGTTGTCCAAGTGAGGGTACTCTTCCGAGGGCCCAGGGCCACATGCCTCTGGGACTTGTGTTTAAGAGGCCTGTCAGGTGAATGAAAGGACATTCAAGGGACAGCTCTGCTTAACTGCACATTGCCCCTTATTCTAATCAGCAGTCCGAAGCAAGGCTGCTGAGAGCTGGCAGGGCAGGGGTAGGGGACAATTTTGTGTCTTTGCTAGTTTTCCTTGGGGTTGTCTGCCCTCAGAGCCCAGGCAGAGCCTGCTTTTGAGAGATATGGGTGAAGGCAGCCAGTGAACTAGAGAACCTTGAAGATCAGGCTGCTCAGCATTTACCTTCTCATCAGTGGCTTCTCAAGCATCTGCGTCTGCTTTTTGAAAGCAGCCTTATTGATATATAACTCACACTCCATACAATTCGTCCATTTAAAATGTCAAATGATTCCAATGCACTGTTTGTTAGCATGTGTACATCTACCACCAGAATCAATTTTAAATCGATTTTAAAACATTTTCATTATCAGTCCCATAAAGAATCCTCATCCTCTCTCCCCTCAGCCCTTGGCGACCACAAATCTACTTTCTGTTTCTCTAGAGTTACTTATTCTAGACATTTCATACAGACAGATCACATGGCATGTGGTCTTTATGATGAGTTTCTTAGTGTTTTCTAGATTCATCCACATTGCAGCTAGACTGAAAGCTTCCTGCCAGCAGGAGCAGAGGTTTTCTTGCATACTCCACCTCTAGAGTATAGTACCCTGAAGTACCTGACATACAATAATTGCTATAGCACATGTGCAGAATGAAACTGTGCAGACTAGCAGCTCTGGGGTAGCCGTGGCTCTGGACTGGCCACCTGCGGGCTTGGGTTCCTTCCATAGTCAGCCACATGCCAAGACCCTGGGCTCGGACCGTTACTCACTTTACCTCTCATCGTATTCAGAGATGGAAACTAAGTTTTGTAAATATTAATGTGGCAGCTAGATTTAGGGGAATATTGTGAACAGAGCACTAAAAATTACAACACGCTTCCAACCTCTAGGCCAGGACCAATTTAGCAGCACAGATAATTTTATCAAAACTTCATAGGTAAAATAAAGGTTAAGTCAGTCTTGAAAATATTTTTGTTGCTTTTTGAGCATATACAATTTTGAGGAGAAAATGTAGTCATTATGGTTATAATCTACTAAGTAGAAATATATCTACAACTGTGATTTCTTTTTATATTTTAAGTAAGTAGACTGTTTTTTTTTCCTCAAGCAAAGTCATAATTGTATTTATTTTAAATTTATACCCTGTCTGCTTCAAAAAGGAATTTGAGGCAGCCAGGAAAATCATAAGCTATAAAGTGAGCAAGCTCCATTTTATACTAATAAAATAAAAGTTAGGATCTCATCAGTGAAACAACTTCTCTTTGTGCTGTACTGTGTGCAAATATTTGGATTACTAAAGTGAATTTATGAAGCAATTACTTTTAATGCTATAAGAGGAAATTAAGTACTCATTGATTCTTGATTTATAAGCTTGAGCTAAAGATCATGAAAAAGCAAATATAACTTAATTAAATGTCCCTTGGCTTTGCTACTATTGAGGTCTTCACTCATAAAGTTAGTAAAACAAACCATTCCTAGAACATAAATGTATATTGGCTCTTCCAGTTGGGAAGGCAAATAATTTACTGGTTAAATATATTCAGTAAAGTTAACCCAAGTGAGAGATTTTCCCAGTGTCCTCTGGGACTTGCAGATATAAAAGCTATTGTAGTTTTAAGGAAACCATTGTCTTGGGAATGATAGGCACTAACATGCTATAAAAAGGAGTAAACAAAAGGTTGTTTCAGTTTTTTTTTTCCATTAGAAAATATATTTTAATATGCTAACAAAATAGACTATAGATCTGTGGAATAAAATGAGCTTGATAGTCTATTTATTGGCTATACACTTGTGGTTATTCATCGCTGACAGTGAGCACATTAACCTGGGGTAATTTAATTGAGTCTTCTAGTAATGTTGCTATTTTTCTACTCTGAAGTGCAAATGATTTTTAAAAATTGGGTCCTAAAATGTAACACCGCAGGTGATGCATACAGCAAATCAAGGAGCTTATGCGAGGCCATCTTTGTGGCCTGTAAATTATTGACAGGAAAACAAGAATAAAGAAAGGGAAAAAATAAAAGAAAGGAAAATCACATCAGTAAAAGAAAGAAAGTCAGGTGGAAACAAGACCCACCAGACAAGGTGTCTGATTGTCAAGAAACTCCATGTCTAATTTTCCTGCCATCCTCTGTCCACCATTCATGCACTGACTTCCTGTCTAGGTTTCCTAGTTAGCTGAGTGTTGGAGGATTTATTCAAATACATTTTCAAGGGGCACAAACATAAAGGATTTAACTTTTTGCATGGGAATTAAGGGTTTTGGGAAAAATCTCTTCCTTGCTATTGGGATAGACTGACCTCTCATCTTCAATGGTGTGTCCAGCTGGTTTTAGGAAGGAAATCACAAGAGCAGGAGAAAAGAGAAGCGGCATTACAGAGGTTGACCAGGAAGGGTTAGGATGACATCGGTGAGAAGCAGAGCACGCTGATTTTAGGAAGAAGGAAGCACCACAGGGCTGGAAGTTGAAGGGTACCTTTCAGGACATATTGGTGGACCATTAGACTTCTTCTTGGACTGACTCTGGGCTTAGGCAAAGATTTCTGCCTGGTGGTTGGTTGGGTTAAGGGGAATTTCCAAGGATGGAGATTATCTTTTTTCTTCATGTCCTGTGACTGAGTCCACAGTTTTGGGCCCATTGGCTGTGTGTTCTAATCATAGGAAATAACTATCCTAGATTTGTATACTTGGTATGGCAGTGTTCTAAATATATATATATATATATATATATATATAAAGATAAAAACAAGATATGTTAGTTTGCTAGGGCTGTCATGACAAACTAGGCGAGGTGGCTAAAAGAATAACACTGGGCCTGGGATTTAGCTCAGCAGCACAGGCTCCTGCTTGGCAAGTGTGAGGTTGCGCATTCGAATAAAAAGAGTAGAACTTGTTTTTTCCCTTACATTTCTAGAAGCTGGAATTATGGCATCTCTTGACTCACATGTGGCCATTTTTCCTCTGTCTTCACACAGTGATCTGTGCCCCAATCTCCTTTTCTTTTTTTTTTTTTTTTTGTTGGTACAGGAGATCAAACTCACAACCTTGTGCTTGCTAGACAAGTGCTTATATCACTGAGCTAAATCCCTAGCCCCACAATCTCCTTTCCTTATGAGGACACTTGTGTTGGAGTAGGGCCTATCCTAATGACCTCCTTTGAACTTACTTTCCTCTTTAAAGACCTCATCTCCACATATTTCAAAGTATTAAGGTCAAGACTTGAATATATGAATTTCTGTGGACACAAGTCAACAACAGAAGAAAAAGCTGTTGGACATGTACAACTGAGTGATTAAAAAAAGAACTAAATAAGTCCTGTCTTTCTCACAACCTGTGTTTTGTCCATTTCTGGCAGTCATATGCATATAAATGGTGTCCAGCCAGCTCTCTGAGGAGCAAGACACTCTATCTGTCCCATTTGTAGATTTCCATGTGGCCTATATCAGTTTGCTTCTGTGGCTTCCTTGGATGTGGAGTTGAAAGTGCACAATCATATGTCAAGGAAGTACAAGCTGACTTTAGAACTGCACTGATTTCAGTGATAAAGAATAGAAGAGTTAAGGAACAGAAATGGAAATCCAATTTGAGTAATTTTGAAGCTATTCTTATAAGACTTGGTTCATAGTGGCTGAAAAACAGAGCAGGGAACAGTGTTAACCAGGAAATGAGCCAAAGATGATGTAGATACACCACCATGACCCATCCCAAAATACCCAGGAGTGTGTTCCACCAATCTCCCTCATGTGGATCTCAATCAGGTTGACACGCCAGCCTAATGGCCACAGACACTTTTTTTTTTTTGTCTTTTTGAAACAGGGTCTCACTATGCAGTTCAGGTTGGCCTTGGGCTCACTTTGTAGCCCAGGCTGGTCTTGAACTTGCAATATGCCTCCTGCCTCAGCCTCCTGAGTTCTGGGATTACAGGTGTGCACTACCACAACTGGCTCACAGACACATTCTTGATTGTCATGGCAGAGAGATGCTGCTGGCATCTAGTGGGTAGACACCAAGGGTATTACTCAATACCCAACAATGCTCAGGACAAGCCACAATACAGAATCATGGGTCCTAAGTGTTTGTTAATGATGATAAGGTTGAGAAATACTGCTCAAAAAGGTGACACTGTTGCTGGGCGTGGTGGCTCACGCCTGTAATCCCAGCACTCGGGAGGCTGAGGCAGGAGGATCGTTGTGAGTTCAAGACTAGGCTGGGCTACAAAAGTGAGCTCAAGGCCAGCCTGAACTGCATAGAGAGACCTTGTCTCAAAAAAAAAAAAAAAAAAGTGACACTGTCAATAAAAGAGTGATCTAGAAATCAAACCACCTTTCTCTGGTCCCCCAAAATGCAAGCAAAATTATGTTGGTGGGTGGTGTTTCTCTTGGATGAGAACACATGAGCACAGACTATACCCCATGTAGACATGCAGTGCAAATTTACTTCTGAGGCTAAGGTATCTCACTTATATCAGGCTAATTTAAAAAGGTTCTGGGCTGCTTGTTCTCCCTGGTAGTCAGCAGAAGCAAACCACCTCCATCCTCTCTGGGAAAATCCACCTTCAACCTTGACCTCAAATAACATATAAATATAGGGCCGGGGATTTAGCTCAGCGGTTCAAGCACTTGCTTGGTAAGTGCAAGGTCGTGAGTTTGATCCCCGGTACCAAAACAAAACAAAACAAAAATATAAAGTTCCAAAAATTATACACACTTATAACACTTGTAAAAAATACAAAAACACCCATATCAAGAGTTAGCACCCACAGAAAGGAGACATAAATTCTCAGAGAGTTTGTTAAAATTACATATAAAATAAGGCACAGAAGGCATATAAATATATAAAAGCTTATAAAATGAGAATAGTTAGCATGCTTAAAGAAAATAGTAAGTAAAAAAAATTGTTAATCAAATTATAGACAATGACTGAATAAGTATGAAAAATAAATAGAATTTTAAAATTGAAAAAAAGATTGATTTTAAAAACTCAGTTGTAAACAAACATATCTAGTGAAAGTTAACAAGTTAAAGGGTAGGCTTAGAGCTTTTCTGCAGCAAAGCACACAAAGATTAAGAAATGGAAAAGAGAGAGGAATAAAATGATGTCGAGGAAGAAATGAGAAGGTTCAGTCTTTAATCAGGATCCTATAAAGAGAAGAGGGAGAAAGTGGTGCAGAGGCGATATTTAAAGAGGTAATGGCCAGATGTTTCCCAGCACCGATGAAGTTCAGCGAATCTTGAGCAAAACTAACAAATGAAAAGCAATTGCACATATTGATCCATCATAGTGAGACCAAGAACATCAGGAACAGGACAATTAAAAAAGATCCAGAGAGAAATAAATTACCCTTTGATCTTCAGAAGAGTAGCAGTTAGACTGGCCACTGGTACCTCAGTAGGAACAAGAGGAGACCTAGTGTACCATAGCTAAACTAGGAGAAAATAACTACCAACCTAGAGCAATGTGCTAAGTAAAATACTTTCTAAGAAAACAGAGACTGTGGCAGTCGATCTCCCACTGAAGGAATTCTGAAAGGTGGACTTTAATATAGGCGGAATATAGTCAGATGAACAGAAAGAACAAAAGGTACGGGAGTACATGCAGCTAGACAAACATGGACTGTTTAAAACTTTATTAACAATTCCCCTGGTCTAAAAAAAAGATAAATATAACACCTAAAATAGTCTGAATATCTAGAGGAAGTGACAAGAAACCAAATATTGTAAGGATTTATATTGCTTGAAAGGAGAGAAAAATAGGCACTTTGGAAAATCTCAGATAACCATCAAAATAATGGAAATGAAATGCATAATCTCTACACTAATAGAAAAAGCGAAGGACATATTACACAAAGTTTATGAGGAAAGTAAATGTATCTCAGTGCAGGAATGGCAGAACTGAGCTTCGAGGATGTTAGAGAAGGACTTCAGAGAGTAAAGAGGTTAGAAGTAACGTGGAAATTGCTGTGTCACTGTTATAGTGGCAGGCACGGTCCCACAGACAGGGCAGCGACTGCTGGGTCAGTGACTGGGGATTAGCTGCACATAGAGGTGGGAATTTAGGAGGCAGTGGTGCTAATAGCACAAGCATTTGACTTGTAGCAAGAGTGAAAGATCAGGAGGTAGGGTCCATTGAGATGCTCTGTATAGGAACTATAATCAACCTGTGAGAGGGTTTATGGACTGAAAATCAAACATGAGAAAATAATGCTTTATGTGACAGGGAGCCAGAGAGAAATAGAAGCAATTCGACCACCACCTATAGATAGGCTGGAAAGACAGGACACTTATGTGCAGTAGAGAACTACTCAGCTATAACAAGGAAAACCTTGAGGCTTTTGTAGGTAAAGGAATACAACTTGAGATCAAGTTCAGGAGTGAGAAGGTTCAGAACCACTTAGGTAAAAAGCAGGTTGCCCCCGCCCAATCTAAAACCTGAGGGAGTTGGTGGGACCCAAAATGCCCAGCACCCTGTGGGAGTGAAAGGGGAGGAATAGTCTAAAAAAGGAAGGCAGAGAATATCGTTAATAGTGCACCAGGATTTAAAACCCACATTACTTACACCACCCTGCTTAGATGGATTATATTCTGTTCCAGTTTGTCTACTTGTACTAGATTTGAGGGCACAGACAGTTATCCCGAAAATAGCAGGACATAGTTAATTTCCTATTAACTTAATCTGAAGCTCTGTATAACTTACACTGTTTTACCATGACTGATTGTAATAGAATCTGGTCTGTTAGATAGTTGTTTTGTATTGACAGATTTTATTCAAAGCTGTTATGATTGATAGTATCAAGTCTGAGAGTATAGGCAACTGCACTGAAGATGGCAAGATCCACTAGAATATCCACTCTGGTTTGATTATTACCTGCCTTTGAAGTTTTATACTGTCTACAATGTTTTATTTTTACTAATGCTGTTATGTACTTCTATATTCAATTATACTGCTATATTCAATTATGCCTGATGATATAGACAATTCTATTGAAGATAATAAGAGACAACACACCTTGTACTGTGGTTTTATATAATTTTTTGGTTTCATGTTTTTATAGGAATTTGGTTTGTTTTGTCTTGCTATGTTTAGTTTTTCCCTCTAGTACAGAAAGGATAGAAGTACATGTAGAGACTCATGCATGTGTAGCTATTTACAGTCTCACTGTTTGAGTGTCTACTTTGTATGCTTTAATTTTGTAACTTGAACAACTATTTCTAAGAGGACAATATGTAATTTATCAACTAGTGATTTCTTATTATTTATCTTTTCTTTTTGAAATTCTGTATTATTTCTACCCTTTTTTATGTTTTTTTTTCTCTCTTTAAATAAAAAAAATCAATAATGGCTACAGAAGTCACACAAAGACATTGAAATCTCATGTCCCGGCAAAGGCAAAAAGTGTTAGTGCAGGTATAGTATCAGTAACGTTTGTCAGCAGAGGGAAACTCCTTCCTTCCCTCCCTCCCTTCTCTCTTTCTCTTTCTTTCTCCCTCTCTTTTCTTTTCTCCTCTTTCCTCTCCCCTTCCCTTCTCTTCTTTTCTTTCTCTTCTCTGCTCTTTTTTCTTTTTTTTCCTTTTCTTTCCTGAGTACTGAACCCAAGAAGTAATAACTTACATTCCTAGTCCTATTTATTGATTTATTTATATTTGGAGACAAGGTCTTTTGCCTGGGTTCCCTGGGCAACTTAGCAAGTTCTTATTTTAGCAGTCTCTGTCTCAAATAAAAAAAATAAAGAGCTGGAGGGTGTAGCTCAGAGAAAAGGCCCTGAATTCAATCCTCAGTGCTGTCCTCCCAAATATGGCAAGCAGAATGAAAAAATAAGAATTATGAAGGTAATGAATTTGTTAGTTGTTTTTCCATCAATATTATGCTGACTCTTCCTTGAAGAATTTGTCTTGGGGTCAAAATGTCAACCTTTCATCTTTGAAATTTTCCCCAAAAGCATACAGTTTTTCAAAAAGACAGAGTAGAAAGAAGGAGAAAAAACAAGTTCTTGGAGACCTCACTAGGGGATGCTAGATCAAGCCTCACCTAAAGCTTGTTCATTAGTTACAAGAATCAGTACATTCCATTTATTTTTAAACATGTTTGGAGTTGGATTTTCTATAACTTGCAATGTAAGAGTTTTTACTAACACAAAGTATATAGTTCACTATTAAATTGTCATAATCTTTGTTAACTAAATAACATGACATTGAAATATATAAAACAAAATCTCCAGTGGTACAGGAGAAAACAAATAGAAGTAAAATTGTAATGGAAGACTTTAAAACTACTCTTCAGGGACCAAGTAGGAAACAAAAATGAGTATGAGGAAATCTGAGCAACCCAGTTCACAAGGCAGAGTTAATGGCTACACTAACTTACACAGCCCTCTTTCAGAAGTGCCAATGGTATGTGCGCACATGTTCACAATTAAGCTGCAGCAAAACTTATTGTGTTCCCTAGAGAAGAGAAAGTACCATGATCTTTGCCAGACAACCAGTCTAGGAGTTAATGACAAATGCATAACACCCCCCAAACCCTCTAAACCAAACCCAAAACTTCCTTCACCATTAATTTTTTTTGAGTAGAAAAAGGAAATCAAACTTGTAACTCTAGACTGAATATCTAGAAAATAAATGCAATAAAAATATGACTTCAAAACCTTTGCGATATACCAAAAGTTGGACTCCAAGGGCATTTTCTGTTAAGCGCTTTGTTAAATAAACAAGAAAAAAACACATTACACAAGCATCTGATTCAAGCAATAAAAAGAAACTGCACTTTTGGCTCAGTGGTGCTATGAACCTAAAATGGTACTAAAAAATAAAGTGTTTTTTCCAAAAAGAATTAATAAATCTTAAGAAAGCAGAGTAATAATTAGAAATAGATAAATTAAAAATTAATAAGTTAGGAGATGACATAATTAGTGAATAAGCACAAGAGATAGCTCTTGGAAAGGAAGGGGCGCCCCCACAGTGAATTTAACCCGCTGGCTGCATGACTTAGTGCAGCACTAAGGAAGGAAGCCAAAAACACCAAACCAGGACACAGCAGGGAAACGAAGCAGAGATACTGCTGTAAATGGGAGCGTCCCGAGGTCATATTTGGCTTAATTTTATGTCAATCAACTGCAACACACGGATGAATTAAATGTTTTTCAAGACCATTATGAACTGAAAGCTATCTGGGAAATCCAAACAGGCTGATGTTAAAGGAGAGGGCTAGGAATGTTTAAGTCTTCACCTATAAAAGTTCCAGACCCAAAAGGTTCCGTAGACAATTCATATAAATCTTCAAAGAGTAGGTAATCCCTATGCTTCTTTAATTCTTTTAGAGCGCAGAAAAGTAAAACAAGCCTGTAACAGAACTTTCTCCAAAAAACAGCAAGAAACAAACTAATCAGTATAGAGACAGATAGACAAACAGACAAACAGCAGGCCAATTTCATGCAGTACTCATACGAAAATCTGAATCTCCCATTGAAAGATAGTATATCAATGCATTTATATTTTATATATGTCCTACTTAAGGTAAATGGCATATTTAATATGGGATGTTAAAGGGATTATGATCGAAAGAAGTTTTAGTACAGGAGTAAAAATGGTTTAATACTAATGAATCTATTAATGCATTTTGCCATATCTTCTTAGCAGTTGCCAAAAATTTCTTTAATGATTAGTTTCAATACCTGCTCCTTATTTGTAAAATGTCCACAGTAAAATAGAGATACGTGGCTATTTCCTAGGTATAATATAATGATTTGCATTTTAGCACTCAAGTCAATAGCCAATATCCTGCTGAGTGATAGAACACTAGAGGTAAGACCCATTGCAGTTAGGAAAAGATAAGCACTATCACTGCAGCTCATAGTGAACACCCAATTTCCATGCACAAGGTCTGAGCACTTTATACTTCCAACAGCTGGCAATGAAAGCGCCTGTAACTAGCATTCTTGTTCACACTATGTATTATTATCCTCTTACGTCTGTCAACTCGATATAGAAAAATACTATTTTAGAGTGGTTTTGTTATTTCTTTGAGCCTTTGTGAGCTGAACGTTTATATGTTTCAAGGCCATTTGTGTTTTTGTGAATAACCTGTGAAGTCCTTTGCCCATTTTCCTGTTTGTTTGATATCCCTTGTTTGACATGGTTTTATTTGTAAATCAGCCCTTGTGTATCTTGAAAATATTTTTCTCACCTAATAGTTTGTCTTTTGATTTCAGGCACCATCTTCCTATACTGGTTTCTTGTGTACCTTCTACTTTGTTTCATTTGCTTGATTGTGGCTTAACCACATTGTATTCATTTGTTTGTTTATTTATTTATTTATTTTTGAGACAGACTGGCCTCAAACTCACTTCAGTCCTCCTACCTCTGCCTCCAGAGTGCTAGAGCTGCAAGCCTTGGTGGGTAGACGTGTTAGATACAAGCATTATAGAGTCTAATATTTTCCAGAGCAAGTGTTCCCTTATTACTCTTCTAACTCAGAAATTTTCTTATTATTCTCAGAAATTATGTCTTCCAAATCAGCTTTTAAATTATTTTTTTCAAGTTCTAAAAAAGTTCTTTTGACATCTATGGAGATTCCATTGACTTCAAGTCAATTAGGAAAACGGTATTTGTAACAATAAAACATCTCTCTACTTTAAGAAACTTTTTATGTCCCTCATAGTATTATAATTTTATTGGTGTGGATTTTATGCATTCTTCTTTTACTTTATTCTTAAGTGTTATATTTGGGCATTACAGTGATTGTTTTATTATATTCCTTTAAATTGTAACTACTTTTAATTGGCTATTAACTATATGTTATGGAACACTGCATATCAATTTTTATAGTGGTTTTATTATTTGGTTGCCTTAGTAAAATGTATTAATTTTTTCTAATAATTTTTAAGTTCATATGAAATCATAGTTATATCTAAAAATAATTCAATTTCAATATTTATGCATTTTATTTCTTTTTCTTTTCAAATAGTAATGATTAAAAATTCTAGAACAATGCTAAATAATCCCCAATTGTATTTGCTAAGCATGAATTATATGCCAGATATCATACTAAACTCTCCACAGATTAACTCATTTGACTCATAAAATAACCTAATAAAGTTAACATTATTATCTTAAGCATGAATTATATGCCAGATACCATATTAAACTCTACACAGATTAACTCATTTGACTCATAAAATAACCTAGTAAAGTTAACATTATTATCTCCATTTCTTAGATAAGGAGATAATAATTTCTACTATTGTAATTTTCCAATTCTAGAATTACCACTTGTTTCTTTTTAGTTGCTATATCTTTTTGAAATTTCCCACATTTTCTCCCATTTTATTGATCTTTAATATCTTTGTCATAGTTACAGTATTTTAAATCTGTCTTCTAATTCCAACATATGCACTGTTTGAGGGTCTGTTTCTATTGACCAATCACCCTCCTGACCGTCATTTCTTTGCTCATCAAATAATTTTTTATTGACTATTTGGCTATATTGATACTGTGACTATGTCAATACAATGCATTAGATGTGGATTCTTTCACATTTTTTTTGAAGAATGCTGAGTTTTCTTGTAGCCAGAAGTTAAATTCCTGACAGGTTATCTTGAATTTATGGATATTTGGCTTCATACTTTCTCAGGGGAGTGCTACTTAGGCATTTCCTTAGTGCTAGAATGAATCTCCACTGGGACATAATTTCTATTCCTAAGGCATGGCCCTTCTGAACTGTCAGTGGGTAGCCCAATGTGTTAATCAAATCTGTTTCACTTGGTGACATTTGAACTCTCAATGCTGTCTCCCATATGTTAAGCATTAGGTAAGATTCTGCTCAACTCTTTTGGTTTCCCAAATGACAATTTTCTCTTGGGTCTTTGGGGCTATCTTGGGGGTGCTGTGCTGAAGGGTTAGTCAAAGATTTGAGGAAAATCTATGTACAGAGTCTGGGCTTTCCTCCTCTGTGGCTCTCTCCTTTTTGGGATTTACCCCTCAATTTCATTCCTGTTAGCTGTCTTCAAATCTGTTTTCTTCCTTCTTGATCTACTAACCCTTTACATTCTCAGCTTGAGTTCTTGTTGTCTTTTTTTTTAAAAAAATTTTATTTAAAGAGAAAAAAAGCAAAAGAAAAGAGGGTGGCAACAATACATAATTCTAAAAGGAAAGAGAAAAAAGCACTAAGAAATCACTAGTTGATAAATTACATATTGTAATCTTGGATATAGTTGTTCAAGTTACACAATTAAAGGATAAATAGTAAACATTCATACAGTGAGACTGCAAACAGTTCTGCTCAAAGATCCAATGAAGATTCAGCAATATGGTCATCTATTTTACACACTCATACATGCAGTTATATCCTTTACAGCACTTTCTTTTGCTCTCTCTCTTTTTTTTTATTTAAAGAGAAAAAAACAGAAAAAGGATAGAAATATTACAGAATTTCAAGAAAAGAAGATAAACAGAAAGAAATCACTAGTTGATAAATTACACATTGTTCTTTTAGAAATAGTTTCTCAAGTTACAAAATCAAAGCACACAAAGTAGAAACTCAAGCAGTGGGAGTGCAAACAGATCTGTTTAACAATCCAACAAGGAGTTCTTGTCTTGAGCCAAGTAAACTAAGGAGAACCTGAAAGGAAAAAATCAAGATAAATATGGAAATCTGCTTGTTCATGGTTATTCTTTAGACCTTTAAGGCTTTTAAAGAACTCTTTGGTCCAGACTTCATACTTTTTTTTTTTTGAGGGAGAATTAGTCTGTATCTATATGAGATACTCCACTATCACCAGAACAGCAGTCACTACCTGGGACACAATTGTAATGCTGTTTTAAATGAGTATAGTTCAAGAGTTTGTGACACAACAAACATTTTAATGTTAAACTATTGTATGTCAAAAATCTGAGACCATCCATTATGTGGTAATAGAAATATGACATTTTATGCAAAACAATAGTATTTTGTAAAAGTAAATATTATAACAAAATAGCATTACTTAGTATTTTTGAAAATCTCTTTAGCTTTTGGCCAAATCCAAGATAGCTTAATTCTGCTATCTGCTGATGTATTCAACCTACTGGAATATCATATGTCATGTGGCCTTTGAAAATTGTACTGTACACTTATTGTATTAGTCACTTTTTTGTTGCTGGGATTAAATACTGAAATACACAATTTAAAAGAGACAAGGGTTATTTTGGTTTACAGTTTCAGAGGTTTCAATCCATGGTCTGCTGGTTTCAAGGTAGGAACATGGTGGAGGAAGGCCATGGTAGAGTGCTGCTCTCTTTATGGCGAGTGGGAAGAAATGCACAGGGGAAACAGCAGCAGAGAGGAAGGAGTCTGGGATCAGATACAATACCCAGATGTACCCAGAAATGTGCTTTGGTTAATATGCTGGGCATCTCTTAATACAGTCAGGTTGACGATAATGACTGTCAAACTTACAGAAAAAATGACCACAACAAAGACATAATATAGTTGTGTTACCATAAAATTCTCAGGACTCCCAGTGGTCTGCAGGATGCATTTTGAGACTACTGCTCAAAATCACTATCATTGATATTATTCACACGGACCGTAAAACAGTTTTAAAACAAAGACTAGTATTTATTGAACAACAACTTTGTGCCTAGTTTGTACTAGATGATTTAAATATTTAGAATAATCTTTCTTTTTCTTGACACAAGATCTCACTATATACTTCAGGGAAGCCCTGGATTCACTATATCATTATATAAGTCCAGGCTGGCCCCAAACCCACAGTGACTTCTGTACCTCAGCCTTCCAAGTGCTGGGTTACAAGTGCATGCTGCTACACTCAGCTAGAACAGCTTTCATGGTTGGAATTGTCACCTGCTGCTCACATCCTTCCCCCATGTTAAAAGAGGCAGCAAACTGAAACACAATGATTCAGTCATTTCCCCAGCATCATACACTAGTAGATGATGGCAGTAGTTGGGTAGATTCTAATCCAAGTCTATTTAACTTCAAACTCACATTCTTTCCATCATCTCTGTCTTCCATGTTATTTTCCCTTACTAAAAATATTATATAAAAATGAATGACATGGTGATAATATATTTGCTCTCCTCCTGGAATGCTCTGTATTCCATGCAACATGCAAGGAGGGTAATTTGTGTAGCCAAGATCTAACCTGCTCCAAGTCCTTTCCTGCCTTCCTTCTATGCAGGACACCCACAGTTCTTTCATGTTTCCCCACTGATTCTGATAAATAGCTCAGACTGTATTTTAGCATATTTCATGGCACACTTTGGCATAAGGATGATTGTTCTGTGAAATAAATGAAAGGATCACCCTTTCTCATGAAGGATAGATAGTGATGGTAGATCAATTCCTTAAAAAAGATTTTTTCTTTATTACTGTCAAGGGGTTAGATCTAGGATAGTGTAGCACACAGATAATAAAGGTGAAATACAAGATACTTTGCAGATAACTACTACCCACTTTCTTTTTTCTGACAGTTATGGAGGGAAAGGAAAGCTACTGATGTCTGATAAGACTCAGAGACATCCTTTCATTATGTGTTTTAGAGATAGGAACAAGTCAGAGGAGCACAGAAAGTAATACGAAAAAATGAGGAGCCTAAAGAAAAAAACTGAGTCCTCCTCCATTATACGGGTGGTTTCTGATTATAACGCATTTGGGGACAATATCTGAGATTTACTTTTCATCTCCAGATTCTTTGCTGAGCTAAAGTTGACGTCTGCAGCTACATACAGCTTCTGTGAAAGGATCCCTTGGCAAATTAAATTCCACCGTTTTGTCTTCATTCATAATGCATGCTTTATACATCTCTTCAAATAACCATTGGAATTTAAACTAGAAAGTGACAAAATAGTCCTGGCTGCGGTTCTAAACAAACCTGGAGCATGTGATTATTATGAAGTCCTCTCTGGTCTCTTTCTCTTTAACATTAGACAAAATTTTCCCCATGGAAATAGTTCTTTTTCACTTTATTATCAACAGACAAGAGTGAAAATGACGGTGCAGCCACACACTTTCTCAGACTATGTCTCAAGATAATATCATTGATGTGAAAATGGGAAAATACCACGGTAAAAATTTAAATAAAAGTGGAGAAAGGGAAATAGAAACACATGACTCGCTTCACCTGCACTGGCCCATCCTTGAGAACAGTGAAAACTCTTCACCAGCGTGCAGACACGATGGTCATCACAGTGCAGTTGAGTGAAGGGTTAACCTCAGGGTTCTCATAACACAACTACAGATCTCTAGGTGTGTGAGTGACTTTCAGGGCAGTACCGGAAGACCTAAGGATTCCTTTCCTGTACAGGTCGATAACTCAGCTGTGACATTCGAGCTACTCTCAACTGACCAACTTCTTAGTTGGTTTGGATATCTGTGAATTATTTCTATTCATTAAAGTTAGATAAAAATGTTTTCTTTTTCTTTACTTGTGTGTAAATGATCAATGTACTGCTTTAAAGAAAGATACAGATTACAAAGAAATAAGAAAGGCCATGAAAATAAACATTATAAATATGTAAACATAACAAAGTAGAGAGAAAAGGATAAGCAATTATCCATAATCTCACCATCTTAATACAACCATCCATAGCACTTTATTCCTTCTGATCATTCCCCCATGTATATATGTAAGTGTATACTTCCTTTTCTTTAAAAAAAAACCTTATTCATACATTGATATCATTTACAGCCAGCTTTTAAAAAATTTACCACTATATCATAAACATTGTCAAAGTTCTTATATAATCGTAATAATTTACTTGGTGACTACAGAACAACTGATTATTCCCTTATGCTTGTGGATCTAAATTGTGTCTAAATTTTGTATAGATTTGTTTGTGTAGAATATCATCATGCATATTGCTTTTTTCTTCGTGTTTCCTGTTTTCTTTCTTCCCAGCCCCATTACTCCCCTTGCTGCCACTGGAACAATGTGCTTGTTTTAGTTTTCTTTGTACTCGTCTATCAGAACATGAATTCTTGTTTTGTGGGAATGCATTATTATTTTATATGAATGTTATTAGGTTACGGTTTTTATTTTGCTTCTTACTTTCTTCACTGAGCATTAAAGTCCATCTTGCTAAAATATATGTCTATGTCATTGTTTTTAATTACAGTAAATGTCCTATGATTTGCCATACAAATTATCTCCTCTTTCAGTGCAGGGACCCTTAGGTTGTTCCTGTCTCCCCAGTACTCCTAATAATCCTATCATTTAATATGCCCCCTTTTGGAACATACTTGTGTATGTCTCTTTTGGGTTTATTTGAGAATTTCTTGGGGATTTTTTCCAGGTGTCATGGTAGAATCACAGTATATATGTATTTATTTTGACTAAAAAATAGCCAGATTGTGCCTATAATGACTGTAATATTTTACATTCTGACCTTTAGTACAAGAAAATTTCTCAGCTTCCATATTCCTCCCAAGACTTGCAGTCAATTTGCTCTCTAATTTTTGCCAGAGTGTTAGATAAAGTGATATCTCATCATTAATGTAATTATCTCACTGATTAGGAATAAATCTGAGTGTCTTTTACTTGCTTGTTAAAAATTTGGGGCACCTCTTCTATAAATTATCTGTTCATATTTTTCTTACATTTTTCTACTGGGGCTTTACTTGATTTTTAGAACTTCCTTCATATTCATTTTTGTCCCTAAGTACAACAAATAACTTCTATTTTGTGATCTTTCTTTAATCTTTGTCTATGGTAAACATCATGGGCAAGAAATCCATGCCTTTAATATAATTAAATTAATCCAGTTTATGGTTTATGATTGGCACTGTCAAAGTTTCTTTTAGGAAATCATTCCCTTCTCACAGGTCATAAATATACTACCATATTGTAATGACTTTAAAATTTTATATTTCACGATTATATTTCAACTCATTTAGATTTTGCTTTTGAATATGGAGCTAGGTCAGAATCTGATTTTGTTTTTCTCTACACGGCCAGCAAATTTTTCCAAGACCATCTGTTCTGTCCATGTCAATTTGTGGTATCCCTTTTATCTCTGTTGGGGTCTCACATATACACAGATCTATCTCTGTTGTGTTAGACTGTTTGCCTGCTCTTACAATATCATACTTTATTTCTTTGTTCCTTTGGCTTTTAGCAGGTTTCAATGAATTCTTCTTTTTCACAGTTAATTTAGCTAATCTTGAGTCCCCAGTCCAGATAAATAAGCCCTCATTTATATGCCACATAAGAATATTGAGTTCCTAAAAAACTCTAGAATGAACTGCTCTGAATTGTTTGGGGACAATCAGGATTTTAATTGTATTAAGTTATCTTGTCCAAGGGCATGAAAGTCATGCCAGTTATGTAATTTCTGATCTGTATATTTTACTAGAGTTTTAAGTTTTCTCATAAAACTTGTTTATACTTTCTTAATTCCTAGGTTTTATTATTTTTTATATTGCAAATGCTATCTTATTTTTAAAATTATATTTTCTAGTATTTATTGCTGATATTCTATAATCTAGCAACTTACTGAATTTTCTTAGTAGTTATTTATTGATTATTTTAAACAACAATTTTATTTTATAAAAAATTTAAAATATAGATGCATATAATTCCTCAAATTTTTAAAGTCATGCTTAAAGATTTTAATTATATTAGTAATTTTGGCCTATACATTTGATATTACACTCTTTTTCTAGGTAGATGATTATACTCCTTCTGGGTAATCACTAATGAATTTCTGTGTCTCTGATAATTTGTGATCAATACTGCTGAGAGGGGATGTTATTTCTGATATAGAAGGAAATGAGTCAAAGTTTCTTCACTAACTATACCTTTTGGTATAAGCTTTTGATGCATAACTTGTAAAAAGCTAAAGTGCTTTTTTATTAATAGTTTATAAAGAACAACTTTTAAAATACCAAATAGGTGTTGTTTTGATCATATAATTTTTAGGCATCAATTTTTATAGTCCTCTGGTTTTTCTCCTTGAATGCATGAAAGTGATGTGTTAAGTGGACAGCCATTGTGGAGAGCTGTCATTGTGTTAGATTTGGCTCAATTATTATGTTGTTTGTCCATTTATGTTCAAAAGTGAAGCGGTTAATGTACTTTCTTTTCATGAATCTTTCTTATCTGGCTTAGGAATCAAGACTACACTAGCCTCATAAAATGATCTAGGCAGACTTTCCGACTTCTGGAACAACTTATTTAAAAGAACAAATTGTGTTCTTGATGAGTATAACCCACTTGTAAAACCATAAGAGCATTTTTTTGGGGGTTGGAGTGAAGAGGAAGATAAAGCATTTGAATACCTTTTCAATTTGCTTAACATTTGTTTCATTAATGTCCTAAAGTATAGTTGCAAGAGCATGAGACAAGAACACACATTTCTGGGTCACATTCTCAGCGACCTACCTCCAACCACACTCTACCTCTTCATGGCACATTCAGTGACTTCCAGAACTCTACAATGGGTAAATCTACTGGTGAACATAGCACCCCTATCACCCAATTATCTTTCAAACACATGAAATATGGGGTTGGTGATTTAGCTCAGCAGTTCAAACACTTGCCTGGCAAGGATGAGGTCTTGAGTTTGATCCCTGATACCAAAAACAACGATAACAAAAACAAACACATGAAAATTTTGGGGGACATTTAAATATAAACCATTACACCATTCTTTGCCAGTTCCCTCAGACACTCACAGGAACCACTAATGAGGTTCAATTACCATGTATAGTATAGTTTTGCCTCTTCTTTATCATTACGTAAATGAAATCATGCAGTATTTAATCTTGTGTCTGGCTTCAGCATGTTTTTGAGAATAATCTGTTTTATTGCATGGATCAGTAGTTAGTTTCCTTTTATCATTAGGAAATATTCCATTGTATAATTAAAACCATGAGTTGTTTATTCATTCACCTGATAAGGACATTTCTCTCTCTTTTTTTTGAGCTCCATATTAATAAGTGTGCCAAGAACATTTTTGCATAAGCCTTTTGGTAGACACATGTTTTCATTTTTGTTGAGTAAATCCCTAGGAGCAAAATTACTAGTGCAGATGCATGTTGAATTTATAAGAAAGTACCAATTTATTTTCCAAAGCATCTGCATCATTTTACTTTCCTACCTCCAAACTAGAAAAGTTCAAGTTGCTCCATGTACTTGTCAGCATTTGGTATTGTCAGTCATTTAAATTTCAGCCAAATTAGTGGGTGGGAAGTAATTTTTTATTGTAATTTTAATTACCGTTTCCCTCATTATTAATGATGGTAAGCATCTTTTTATGTGCTTTTTGATCATTCATATGTCTTTTTTTAATAAAGTGTCTGTCTTTGGCTCATACTTAAATTTAATATAGTCAACATTTTAATATAGTCATATGCCACATAATGATGTTTAGCCAATGGTAAATCACATATATTAGGGTGGCCTCATAATGTTACATCTTCAGTGGTGTCATTGTGCAATTTATGATGTTCACATAACAAAATCCCCTAATGATGCATTTCTCACAACATATCCCTACTAAGTGACACATGACTAGACTGAGTTGTAGGAATTATTTGTGCATCCTAGATTTAAGTCTGTTGCCAGATAAATGTATTAAGTTTATTTTCTCTTACTCTGTGACTTGCCTTTTTTTTCTTGATAATATTAGCGAGTAGAAGTTTTAAATTTTGGTGAAGTGTAATTATGAATCTTTTCCTATCATGGTTAGTGGCTTTTGGGTCTCTGCTAAAATATTTGGGAAGACATTCTCCTGTATATTTTTAAAATTAATTGTTATGCATGGCAAGTTGTAAGGGTGCCAGATCCATTTGTTGAAAAGTGTTTCCTTTACTCATTGAATTGCTTTGGTGCCTTGTCAAATTCAATTAACCATAAAATTATGTATTTTTGGGTTCACTGTTTTGATTAATTGATCTATTTGCTTGCTTTTATACTGAAGTCACATAACTTTGATTAATGTAATTTTAAAATTAGTTTTGAATTATTGTAATATTTTTCAACCTAGTCTGGCTATTCTAGGGCTGTGCATTTCTATATAAATTTTAGAGTCAGCTTGACAACTTATAAGCACACATACTGGCTAAGCGTTTGTGATTGGACCACACCTATACGTTTATTTAAGGGTTCTTAACAATTTTGAGTCTTCTGATGAACAGGATATAACTGTCCATTTGTATAGATGTCAAATTTCTCTCCACAGTGTTTTATAGATTTTAGCATATTGGTCTTACTAATATTTTCTTATTTATAATTAAAGATTTTGATTTTGATGGTATTGTAAGTGGTATTTAAAAAGTTTTAGTTTAAATTGTTCATTGTTTGTGTGGAGAACCTGATTTTTAAGATCTTGACTATGTAATTTGTAAGTGTACTAAATTTAAAAAATAATTCCAGTAGCCTTTTGTGGCTTTCTATGGAGATAAATATGTTGCTTGCATATAAAGACAGCTTTGCTTTTTTCTTTTTGATGCATATACCTATGTATGCACTATTATTATCACGTATTGTATTGGCCACTATATCAGAATAATGCTAAATAGAAGTGGTGAGAGTAAAAGTGTTTAATGCTCATCCTTAGTTTCATATTAGCTGTAGAGTTTCTGTAGATACATTTTATTAGTTTGAATTTTTCTTTCATTCATAATTTGACAAAACTTTCCCTCCTGAATATATATTTAATTTCCTTAAATGTTTTCCCTACATGAGCTGAAGTGATCATGTGATTTTCTTCATTTGGTTTGATACAGTGAATACATTGATTAATTTTTGAATATTTTATTAACCCTTATATTCCTAGATATAAGTGAAAATAAATAAAATGGAGAACCAATAGTGAAACTAAAGCATTGAAACCAAATGCTAGTTGAGTGTTACTTGTTTACAGATCAATCAAGGTTTAGGTCATTTATAAGGCCTTCATTAGCCTTATTATATAATATTGGGCTATCCTGAAAAATTATCTGTTTATATAATGATGATGTACTAATATTTTGTTGAGGAATTCTTGTATCTATATTAGTGAGGATATTTCCATTTCTTCTTACATATTTGCCTGGTTTTGATTTCAGTGTAATTTTGGCTTCAAACAATGAATTGAAAAGTGCTCTTTTCTTCTCTACACAAATTCTATGTTTTTGGTACAAAATCAGTGTTTTTAAAGTAAATTAAAATGAACATAAAGAACCCCTGAGCTAACAAAACCAGGTGTGCTTAAACTTTGATTTGTGAACATAAGCAAAACTCAAATTTAAGTTATTTCTTGTAAATGCCTATATTAAAGAAAAACAGAGCATAAGTCCAACCAATCCTACACAGGCAGCAAATTTAAAATTATATAGCTTGGGACTTTTCAGTGGATCAGACCAAATAAGGCAACTATACCACTGTAACCAATAAAATAACTTTTATTGTGCTTCTGCCTTTTCCTCATAAATACTTGCTTCTGACACTTTGACATCAGAGCACTAAATTTCTTTTGATCTCGTGTTCCCAAATTCATGAAATCCTTTTTACTCAGATAAACTTTTTAAGATTTGTTATGTCTCAGATTTTTTCTTTTAGTGTTATTCTGTCCTTAAAATTTGGATGAAATTTATCAACAAAGGTATCTAGATCTAGAATTTTCTTTGTGGGAAGATTTCTTAAAATTTCAAATTCAATTTAAAAAGTTGTTATAGAGCTGTGCAAATTTTCTATTTTTCCTCCTTGTGATAGTCTTGATAATTTGTATTTTTCAAGCATTGTCAGTTTTATTGAAAGCTTTAAAATGATTCCTTATTGTTGTTTTAATATCTCTTTTTACTTGACTTGTTTTTAGAGAACAATCTTTTGGTTACAAATGGTTTACTTCCACAATTTGTTTGTTTTCCTTTTTACTGGTTTTCATTTGTATTTTTATTGTTTCCTTCTATTTACTTTGGGCTTAATTGACTTTTCTGCTTCTAGATACTTAAAAGGGATGCTTAGGTCACAAAAGTTAAACCATTACTTTATTCTAAAAGAATCATTTGATGCTATGCATTTTCCTCTAAACACTGCTTTAACTTCAACCCCAACAGTTAATGCTACATTATAATTTTTGTTCAGTTTGAAATATTTTCTAATTTGTCCTGTAATTATTTATTTGTCATATGGATTATTTAGAAATGGACTGTTTAATTTCAAAATGTTTGGGCATTTTAAGTATATCATTTGTGTTGATTTCTAATAAGATTCTAAAGTAGTTAGAGAACATATTGTGTATAATTTCATATTTAGCAGGGTTTTGGTTTGGTGAATGTTCTATATCTACCTAAGAATGTATATTTTGCAGTTGTTGAGTAAATTTTGCTAGAAGTGCCCATTAATGTTATTTGTTGGCAGTGCTAGTCCCTATCTGTTTTATTTTGGTCTCCTGGTCTATTGTTTTCTGACTGTGGATTATTAAAATAGTTAAGCGTTCTTGTTTTCCTTCTTTTCCTATAATTATTTTATTTTTCTATGTGTTCCTATGCTCTGTGGTGATTAGGTGCAGACACATTTAGGACTGCTTCATACTCTGATTGATTCTTTTATCATTAAAAAAGCTTCCTCTTTATTGTAATATTTTTGTCATTAATTAGTTTTACAATATGTGGTTAAAATTATGGTATATCTTTCTGTCCATTTACTTTTAATTTACAAATGCCTTCAGAATGTTTATGTTTAAAGCAAAACTCTTACACAGAACAAATAGTTTGGTCTTGTTAGGTTTTTAGTCAAATGAAATTAGATCAAGAAAATCCACCCAGAATAAAGAATGCTTTCTCCTAAATTGAGCCAGAAACTACTAGAAAAGTTCAAATTGTTTTATAACTAAGGAGATTTCTTGATAACTATCCAGATGGCCTAAACTTACCAAACTATTTCTAAACTTCTAATGTCTCATTTTTTGACAATCCTGATTCAAGAACATATCCTAGGAATTGAGATAAAAAGTCACTTCAACCTTCAAATTTGTACCCTTTTAGGATAAAACAATCAGCACCTTTTGCAAAACAAAAACAAAAAATTAAATCAGTACTTTCTGATTGTTTCAGTTTAGACCTTTGCCTGTTACTGAAGATGTGTTCCCTGGAAAATTAAGTACTTTGGTGGTAATCAAGAGGGTAAGATGCTAAAGAAAAGATTTCATTATTTACCCCAAACCTGTAGTCTTTAGGCTGTGATGTTCCTAGGATCAATATATTTATCTCTGTGAGGCCAGCACACATTTGTTTTGTTATGCATCCAACATTGCCAAAGAGGGGATTGTTTTAAACATGACTTTATTTTCTTATTTATTGCAATGAATTGTCCAATGGGCATCAAGCGCTCCAAAAAGTATAGGCTCCTCTTTCAACCAGCATGATTTCCAGAAGTTTTAATGCATTTTGTGAAAAGAAAAACAATCAACCCAACAATTGTTTTTACCATTTCTGCATAAAATTTGAATTTCTGTTAAATACTAATAACCATTATAGGACTAAGTAACTGTCTCATCCTCAGCAACACAACAACTGTGTGTAGGCTAAAATTTTTGTTAAAAAAATCATCTAAAAATACAAATCCTGAGATCATACTAACTGCTAACTTTTATGCACAGATGTTTATTATGCATATATTATATGCTATCTTATCAGCCATCTTATATTACAACTAAGGTTTGTCATAGACTTTTTATATTGTATATGGGAATTTCAAAGTTCACCTCAGAATTTAGTTTCTAAGTTCTTAACCTAATGTGGAAATATAGTTTTTAAAACTTACAATTATGGCATAGGACTGACTGACTTTTTTGGAGAGAGTTTACTAAATGGCAAGAAGAATACTAATTTAAATTCAGGCTTTAAGAAACATATTGTATCACAAATTAAAGTATTATTGATGAAACTCCTTGAATTGTACTAAAGTTTTCTAAATATAATAGGTTTTTGCCATGCTGTGTTTGAAATCTGAAATGCAAGATTTCACTGTTGTTGTCTTCTAACTATATATCCCCACACTTTTAACTTTCACTCTCTGTTTTTTTGAACTTGAACAGTATAAAGGTCTTATTAATATACCACTTTCTGGAAAATGGCCAGGTCCCTCTTGGTAACAGAGAAATCTAGATCATGAACCTTGATGGAGGAAGATGTCATTCCATAAATATGTAAGATGTCCTTAAGCTGAGAGATCTGTCATTTTGGCTTTATTTGTCAGATACCGAGCAGCAGAGCTGGTTTCTGGAGACCCCAAGGCTCCAAGTTGAAGTCCTCTTCTGTGAAGAAGACTTTCACACAAAACTGTCTAAAGACCCTTTCCTTCCTAGTTATGTTGTCCTGCAAAAGTGAAAGACAAAGAAGCATTACTTAAATGCTGCAAAGGGAAGATCCCAGCAATCAGCTTTTTCCATCCCTAATCTCTACTATGGGTAAGGCCAGGATAGAGGGGTACGAGGTCAAGTTAGATATGTTTTTGGTTTAGAAGCGAATTACATTTTAATTCTATTGTGTGGAATTTCACCTCTTGCTGTTAGATATGAATATAAATCAGAGTTCAGAGCTAAAAATTTGGGCTTAGAATAATTTTCTCATTTGTCCAATGTAATGCCTGTCTCCCAAACATTTAAACATTTTGAGATAAAATGTGTGAAATGCTCAGCATAAAATTTTAAAGCTTGTCTTCTATGAAAATGATTACACATAATGCCAAATAACTGCAATTTATGGTTCTCTGGGAAAACAGGAGAAATGAAATTATTCATGAAGTCAGGTTTAACATGGTTATCAATGGGCTATAGAAGAGTCACTGACAGGTAAAAATGCTAGCCGTCAACACCAAGCAGATAATGTGACCTTAAGTTCCTTTATGGTCTGTACAGCTCCAGTAATTGAGCCTGTCTTCCAAACTCAAAACAGAAAGACTGTGAGAGGATACAGTGTACATAACTTAATTATATTTAGGGAAATGAGAATTTTTGCTACCATTTGCTTCTGTGAGTGTGTAGAGGAATATTTATTAGGGAAGTGGGGTTAATGTAGGAGATGTCTCCTGAAAAGTTGAATTGCAGAGAAAAAATAAATAACAGAAGGAAATAAGTCATCCATATTTTGAAGAAAGATTGTATTTTATTTTTCTTTTCAGTAATAAATGTTGGTTATAACAGCTGGAATTTATGCAAACATTTAACTTTTTTTTGTGTGTGTGTGTGTCTTACTTTCACAGTGTTGACATTTTAGAGCAGGGAGAGACAGTTTTCAGCATTCCTCCAGGAAGAGATTTCTCACAGAACTTCTCTGACAGTGATTCAGAGTCCACCGGAACCGTCTGTGTGAAAACACTTCTCTCCCTCCAGAGGCAGATGGTCCAACTCTTACTGTTCAAAGTCTGCCTCATTTGATTGGAGTTCTCCATAGCATCTATTCTGCAATGCTGACCACATCCTTTTTAGTGACAGAGGATGACCCTTCATCACTGGGAGAAGAGTTCCAGAATCTTCACATGTCCTCTTCTCCAGGCTAAGGAGCTATTTTACAACCTTTGCCCCAGAAAGCATAGTGAAGTGAGTAAAAATGCTCTTACTCTTGTTTAGGTCATTATTCCTTTGGAAAATCAGATGTGTGTTGAGGAAATGTTGCCTTTTCCTGGAGAAAATGTACATTGTGCCTATAGCCTTAAAAACAGACAAGTACCTCAGGGCTCACAGAACAGGAGGCCAAGAAATCTTGGGACTCCTACAGGCACTTGGATCATCTCAGGGAACATCAGAGACTTTAGAGCAGTATGAGTACGCCCTCAGAACAGGAAGAATGGGGAAACTTGTTTTACATATCTTGGTTCTCTTCAGTCAAGTGATGGATTTCAGGGTTTCTTGTTTGAAAAATGGAATACAGACTTCTGGTTGAATGAAGGCTGCAGATATACTGAAGATCTTATTATGAAACTGTATGCATTTGAGGATCCCATTTTCCCAGAAAGAACCAACAGGGCCAGTGTCACCCACTGGCCTGTCAGAAGACACTGCAAGTGGTTCCTGTAACCACCCTGAGCTGGGACATGGTCATCACAATCACGAGAGCCACCGATTCTCATTACACAACATCTTAAGCTCCAGAATTACTGTAATGATACTGGAGCCCAAAAAGAACCAGGGAGAGGGTGATTTTATTCCCATTTTATAGTTGAAGAAGCCAAGATTTTGAAGAAGTCAAGACTTTGAAGAAGCCAAATGATTTGCTCAGGACTACAGGGCCAGAGGCATTTGGACATAGCTTGCTGGATGCGCTGGGTCCCTATCCAATGCTTTTTCATCTGCAGGGCCAACTTTTGCCTATTCACCCAAGGAGCTGAGTGTTAATCTGTGTCACAATCCCTGGCCTTGCCAATCCTACTTTTTCCATCCTGTGTCTTTACAGCACAGGTGAGTTTGATACTCCAGGATGAACCATTTAACTACTGATCCCAGATGGACCAGAGGGCCAGAGAAGGAGCAACCTAATGAAGAGAGGTGACCCATGAAAGGAGATAATCATGTTCCCTGGGTCGGGGAGACTTTTCCTGACTCATCTTTGGGGAGGACACATTGTCTTCCTTGAGCTTTCGTTCAGGGTCCAAGAATCCAAATTCCTGCCTGTGTGGTTTGCACCCTCAAGCTGGGAGCCAGATAGCATCCAAAAGAAACCAGATTTCTCAAGAAACCCTGTCTTGCCTCTGGCCCCACCAAAGCCTGCCTCCCAGGTCCAGAGGGCCCATGGGGACAGGGGGACTGACACGAGAACCACATCAAGCTGGCGAGCAACTGTGTGGAGTCCATCTCTGCTTGTAAGTGTGTGATGCCAGGGTCTGCTGTATTCTACCAACATTTGCTCCATAATCATGCTCCTCTCTTCCATTTTTAAAATTTTTTAATTTTTATTTTAAAGAGAATAAAACCAAGCAAAATAAAACAGAATAAATCCAATCAAAACAAACCAGTGTAAGTGACACAGAGCCTCAAAATAATAGGAAATCAACAATCGTTACTATAATGCCTTTTGTCATCTCCCAAATAGCTGCAGATACCTTCAGACATGGTAAAAATCAAGCAAAACAGAAGAGAATAGAACCAATAAAAACAAAACAACGAAGGCAATAAAGGACTTCAAAACAAGATAAGAGCAAATCCCAAATTGCTACCATAATATATCTCGTTAGCTTTGAAATAACTGCCCCAGCCATTGGATATAATAAAATCAAACAAAACAAAACAGAATAAAACCCAACCCAACAAAACAATAAAAATGATGCAAGACTTCAAAACAAGATAATAGGGAATTAACAATGGCCACCACTTTCAGGAGATCCCCATAGATGCTATATTGTGTATTGTTATTCTCTGAATAGATGATTAGACTATCAGCTTTAGACCTGCAAAGACAGTGAAACACTAAACACTACAAGCATTAAATTGTATTTTACCTCAATAGCTATCATTGCAGCTCATGTTTCTCTGGATCAGCTGATTGCCTACAGCAGGGGTGGGGCAGGGTGGGGTGTTGGCTCTCCTTTGTCTCCCAGCCCATGTGCTGGAAGGGGCTGGCATCTGGCTCTTCCCCCAGCAGCCTACAAAAGGTGTTGATTCACAGGAAGGGCTTGTTTTTTAGTGACTTCTTGTTCTCTTTCCCTGCGGTCTGTGAATGGCACTGATGCACAGAGAAAGGCTGGCATCTTGATGTCCCTCTGTGCATGGTGCCTATTCACAGGGAGGGCTTGCTTCTTGGTGACTTCTTATTCTTTTTCCCTGCAGTCCATGAATGGCGCTGACTCACAGGAAAAGGTCTCTCATCCACTTTGACCTCAAAAATGAGGCAAAGCATTTCCTTGGCTGTCCATTCTAAGCTTCAGTGTGACATTCTGTCACAGTGAGGAAGAAGGCAACTGCTTAGGTGCTGTGTGGAAGGCTGGCTATACAGCTGGTCTCCTTTCTACAGGGACGGAGACTATGTTCAGGAACCACCCATTAGGCTGCTGATCACTGCTTCTTCCAGGGTCTCCAAACAGCTCCAGGCCACACACCCCAGGCCACTGAGTAGTATGACTTTGGGTTAGAGAAGAAACACAACTGGAATGCCTTGGGGAGACTGAGACTTGCCTCAATCACACCTCACATGACGAAGGACAGAGATATTGAGGTGGTCTCTCCAACAAGGAAATGGGGCAAACTATCTTTTCTGAAGTGACAGGCTCAGAGTTTGGGGGGAAAATTAGTGATATACTAGCACTGAAAGAAAATGTAGCTAATTGTTGTTTTAAAGTCCATGAAATCTTTAGGAAGATAACAGATGTCATCATTCCCTTTGCGATGCTCTTAAAGTCATTCTGACTTTAGCCTGGGCCAAATGCCCAGCCAGGTGTAATTTATTTGCATAAACCCTCAGAAAGGTCTGGTGGGAGAATAGAAGTGGATATAGGAGGCTCAGCCCTGGTCCTGCTCATTGCCAGTGTGGGGTCTTGGCACATTACACACTCTCTGCCACGTGGCACCAGCACTCCTCCTAGTTCAGTCTTGTATTGATGGCAGCTGAACACCAGCCACAGGACAGGTCTAGAGATTGGGATCCAACCTTAGACTGTGTGAGGCAAAGCCAGTTCTCTTCCAGTAGCCATGGAAGTCACTCTGCACGTTCTTGCAGCCCTGGTATAATGGGGATATGGACAATGGCATGGTCTTTACTCATGGTCTTCTATTACAAAGGGAGAGGTGGCTGAGTGCCATGCACAGGTACAGAGATGACTGTAGGTGGCACAGAGATGGGCAATGGCTACCAATGAACTCACCCAGTGACGAAGTACTCCCCTTCCTGACCCTTTGGCATTGCTCTTACTTCAGCCAGTCCATGGGTCCCAGCTGGTGTTAATTTTGGATATCTTTCTAATACCTTCCTCAGAATCAGCATCTTCTGAAGACAATAGCTTCAAGCTGGCTATTAATTACATTGTTTTGTGTTCACTGTGCTTATTTTTATAGTGTTTTTTTTACTATTTATGTCCAATGATACTTATTTCCATTTATGAGTGGTGTAAAATCAATGTATTGTTTAAAATCAATGTATTGTTTTATGAAAGGTAATCAATCAAAAGAAAATATTAGTTAAGAAAGAGGACAGGAGGTGCACAAAATTCACTAGAGTTTGGAAAACACTTGTACAAGACCAATGGATACAGTCTTGAGCTTGAACCCTGGCTTTGCCATTTCCTAATCTTATAGCCTGTGTGGGCCACTTAATTATTGTTAATTATGTGAGATAAGAGGTATGAGAGTTCGTCTTGAACTGCAAGATAATAGTCAGTGATTACTTAATGTTGCTGTAATTGAATCACTTTGTTAGAGGACCACATCTCAGCCATGTTTGCAGTTTTCCTTGTTGCCATGGCCACTGTGAATGGGCAAAGGGTCTGCATAGAGCTGTCAGGACCTAGGCATTCAAGGACCACCTTGGTAGGAGTTTCTGCCAGAGAGCCCAGGCTCTGGCCGGCACATGGAGGAGAGGTTGGCAATCTCCCCAGCTCAGGAATTGCAGTTACTGTCAGACAAATAACTTCCTGATGGTTATGAGGACACCTGCTTGCCTGTCAGCTGGGCCAAGAGAGGGTCCCTGACAGCAAAGGATCCCAAGAGCAGACTTAAGGGGAATCTAGCGGGATCCCCATATCTGGAAGCCTGTCTTTCAATTACAGACAGGAGCTGAGGCCTAGAACCCTGTAGCCAGTGCCTTAGAGCAAGGCCTCAAACCCGCTCTGGGATAGCACATGCCTTGCCCAAGGGACCAGGTATGTTGTATGCTGTAGAAACCACACTTCAAAGAACAGAGCTGCTTCTATCAAGCGCACAGCTCTCCCTGTGGGAAGCCTGAATCCAAGGCTTTGTCCTCATGAGGGACAAAGCCCAGCAGCCTCAGACCCCTTGAGACGAGCCCTTGGACAGCTCTAGGTCCTGAGTCCCTGTAGACTGGCAGTCACCTTCGTGGTGAATTTAGCTTCACAATTGAGTGTCCTTACCCAGTCCTGCTTTCTTCACCCTCAAGTAACTGTGGCCGGACACACTCCCTGAGTGCTTTCCTGTCTTCATATTTTCCTCTCAGAGTCCCTTCCAGCAGAACATGACCGATGACAAGAGGGACCAGTCTTGCTTGTGGCCATCTGGTGGCAGAGTGCAGATGCTGGGTTGGCCCCTCTGACCAGGTCTTGTGGCTCTTGTGTTCTCTCCAGAGTCCCCATTGTTTCTTTGGGGTGTGTTCACAATCCATATATTCTGGCAGCATTTGATAGCTTATGATCAAAAGGAGAGAAATAAGGATTCTTTTTCACAAAATCATATTTACAGAGCACGGTTTTGGGGTTTAACATTTATTGCATACCAGGTCCTCTTTTAAGTACTAGAGATAGAACAGTGAGCAAAATAGATGGAAAATTCTGACCTCATGTGGTTTGTCCTCCAGTGTGGGACATAATAATAAACAAGACAGAGGAATGAACTACTTAGGAAGTTAGGTAATGGTGTGTGTGTTCGCGTGTGTGACCGGAGTATGTAAATACAGGCGAGAGATTAGAAGAGGTTTCACCAAGAAAGCAACATTTCACCAAGGAAAGACTTAAGGAGAAAGTGAATAAGCAACGCTTGGGTAGAGACAACAGCAGGGATCCCCCACGCGCAGGCCTAGGACGATTTCTGGAAACAGCTTCTTTATACTTGCCCACTATGGGGGTATCTACTTACTTCCTGAACAAGGGAGTCATTGTCAGTAACTCAAGAACTGTTTACTAGGGACTGTCATTGTCAGTACAGATAAACTCATGGACAGGACACGATCCTGATGCTAATAATAGAAGGCAGATGAGGGAAACAGCGGGCAAAATAAAGGCACACTACAGACATGCAGGGCAGAATGAAGATTGGCATTTCCCAAGAGGCAGGATGGTCAGAGAAGGCACCTCTGAAGCAGGACATTTAAACTCGGAGGCTGCAGGACATCATGGCCAAGACATTTATCAGGAGGTGGACCGTGTGAAGCTAGGAAGGGGAAAGTATTACAGGCAAAAGGAATGGTCAGTATAAAGGTCCTGAAGTTGGAAGGAGGTCCATGGAATTTAAAATAGAAGCCCTACTGTGTGTCCAAGGAATCTAAAATAGAAACCCTATTGTGTGTTAATGGAGTAAGAAATAGAGCATGAACCTGGACTCTTGGATCCAAGACAAAGCCCAGCTGTAAATGTACTTGACATCTTGACTGGCCCAGTAGATGATCTGAAAGATCCCTACTTGAGGCCCTGGCTGATACTAATTTTCTCACTCATTCATTGCTTTGCTTTGCTTTTGAGGAAAAAAAAGCTTTATTGAAGTATAATTGACACATAATAAACTACACATATTTAAAGCGCATGATTTGATGAGTTTGGGCATGTGTACACACCCACGAAACCATTCCCGCAGGCAACAATGACTATGATCACTTCCCTCAAGCACTTTCTCATGTCCCTTTGTGATCCCATCTCCCAACCCTCACTGTCCTCCATCCCCAGGTAGATCTGTTTTTTGTCATTGTGGGTGAGTATGAATTTCACAGAACTTTAAATAAACAGGCTCCTACAGTATGTAATCTTTTTTAATCTTGCTTCTTTCACTCAGCATGGTAATTCTGATATTCCTCTATGTCATGTGCATCAATAGCTGATCCCATTATACTGCCCACTCTAGTCCCGTGTAGAGATGTGTCGCAGTTTGTTCACACATTCACCTCTTGGTGGGCATTTGTATTTTCCTCTAGCTTTTGGTTATTACAAACATAGTTGCTATGAATATTTGTATACAGTCTTTGTACGAACATATGTTTTCATTTCTTTTGGGTAAATACTAGGAATGGAATGGCTGAGTCATATGGTAGGTCTATGTTTAACTTTTTAAGAAACTGCCAAAACGTTTTCAAAAGGAGTATCGTTTTATATTCCAACGAACAGCGGATGGGGGTTTATTTCAGCTCCTGCACATCCTCACCAGCATTTGGTATGGTCAGTCTTTTTCATTTTGGTCATGCAAGGGTATGTGTGGTGATGTCACCTTGCACTTTTACTTTTTATTTCTGTAATTGAGTGACAACATTAGACACCTTTGCATGTGATTCTTCATTATCTCTAATTCGCCTTTGATAAGATATCTGTTTAAATATTGTTCCCATTTTCAGATTGGGTTGTTTGTATTCATTATTTAGTTATAAAAGTTCTTTATATAATCTAGATACAACTCTTTTGTCAGATAAGTTTTTACAAATATTTTCTCCCAGTTTGTAGCTTGACTTTTCTAGGACTTTGTGTTTGTCTTTATATGAAACTCTAATTGTTCTAGCATTTTTTGTTAAAAAGATGATCCTTTCCACATTAAATTGCCTTAAACATTTTGCAGAAAAAAATAACTGACTATCTGTGAGCTGATATCTGGACGCTGTTCTGTTCCATCAGTATCTGTGTCTATGTACAGGACAATACCACACTGTGTTGATTGTTGGGCTTTTTAATGTGTCTTCCAACTTTGTTCTTCATTTTCAGTGTTGTTTTGTGTAGTCTTGGTCCTTTATATCTCTGCATAAATTTCTGAAGCAGATTTGAGTCTCAGCTTGCCTTCTGGCACCAGGATAGCTCTGGGCATTTTTGATTTCTTAGATGCCTCAGAAGACTGGTGAGCGCAGCCCCTCTGCTGTGTACAGTGGGCAGTAGAAGAAGTCCTGGGTCTCCGTCCTTTTCTCTTTCTCTCTACCCTTCCTTGGACAGTTACTTAAGGAATACTTCTGGCACTTATATTTCTTGTTGTCCAATCATGGCCCACGCGAGCACATCTTTATGGCTGAGCCACTTTCTCCCATCAAGACCCTCACAATCAGAATTTGCAGCACAGATGAAGCCGGTGAAGCACTTACTTTTCTAGGCTAGAAGGTTTCCTGGGATGTTCTGAGTAAACTGTACTACAGTCATACAGAGTAGGACTACTTAAGGTCTACTTGTAAATAAGACTCTAATAGTATCACTGTCTACAAAGTGTATCAGCTGGTGTCACCTGGCCATATCTCCATCAGCCATGTTAAGGAGCATCTTTGCTTTTACTATTTTGTCTTTCTATATGAAGTGTTGGGAAAGGACTTTAGGGGTCTAGATCCAAGACAGCTTTGTCCCCCAGTCAAAGCCAACAAGCACAGAACCCAACCCATCATCCACACCAGGGTTCAAATCAAGACAAGGGTGAGAGGTGTGAGGTGTAGAGAAGACAAAACAGGATAGCCAGTGAGTGGCCTGAGAGCCACACCACATTCAATTTTGTACCCTAGGTGATCCTCATCCTTGTCTTGGCACTGCTGGACAGTTGGTAGCAGAATGGTTATAAAACAGTGTACCTTACTGCTCAGAAGCTCCCATTTCCAGCTGTGTCTTGTAGTCCCTGCATCTTTTCAAACTGACTTTAAAACTATATAAGCTGGTCTTCATTAATTGTTCATAAATCAACCTTTCCTTTCAAGGGGTCCATAGAATATGGCCTTGTGGGGAGAGGGATGAGCCCATAAATCAGGAGAGTGAAATAGGTGCTGCAAGATCCTGTGAGAGGAGGGCAGGGAGAGCAGCACATGGTGCTGCAGGGTGGGTCCCAAGGAAAAGGAGGGCACCCCGGAGCAGGCTGAAGGTCACAGCCATAAATCTGTATCAAGCTCATGGTAGACAGTGACAACACCACATCCTAGCACTGGGCAGGAGCATTTTTAACCCCCACAACAACCCAGGGTATGTATGGTGCATAGGTTTTACATACATAGATGTGCCGCATACGTCTTGTAAAATACATGCCTATTGTCCCCATTTCACAGATGTGAAAGCCAAGACTTGGAGAAAGAGCAGATAACTTGCTGCTAGTGAGCCTAAGCTAATATGTTTAAGGGCAAGACTCTGAATGGAAGCAGTGTCATTTCATAGCCAAACGTTATCAGAGGAACATCTTTCTTTATGTCAAATAGACTCATGTTAAATATTGAGTGAAAATATTTCAGAATCTTCAGAATGGGGCCTGTTTAGAATGTTTTAATATTTAAGTTTAAGTGCATTGAAAAGGCATAGCTGACACATCCACTCCGTCCTCACGTGTGTGTGCGTTGAGGGTTGTGTGAGGCCCCACCTGTGCCAGGTGTGCACCGAGGTCCAGCCCCGACTTTGCCCTTCACCGCATTCAGGAGGCTAAATAAGACTTTACCAGCAACAATAACACCCATCAGTTATCTGTGCTGTAGTGTAAACAATGAAATTCTTATTATGTGCTCAGACTCCACAAAGCCATTGCCATGGAAACTCTGTTTTCATGTCATAGCTTTAATGAATAGGTAATGAAAGCAATGCTGCATTCACAACTTCATTACTAGTTTAAGAAAAAGAAAGGCACACACACACACACACAAGCATAAGTTTGAATTATGGGCTTGTCATGTTTCAGAGTATGGTGAACATCGAAGGGGCATTTTCAAGGCCGGCATTTTGGATTGAATGAGTGGAGAGAAGTTAAAAAAAAAAAAATTGCCCAAACCTTACTCACTGTATGGACAATTGAGGGTGTCAGTTTCACTCTTTGTTTCATCATGATTTTAATAATTCTGGCTCAAAATTATTCCTTTAGAAACTGGTAAGTGTGGTTGAGAGAGGAGAAGAGAAATTTACAAGGAACCACTGGCCTCCTGGGGACACTCCTGGGTTGGCTGGCTTCTGTTTTTTGTTTTTCATTTTTAGGAGGGTCTATTAACAATGTTTGACTTGGCCTGACTTCCTTATCACGAGAAGGCTGACGGGGATCTGGTTTGCTGTGGGAGGGTTGCCTTAAAAGATCGTCTAACCTTGGCATCCGAATGCTGAAGGGATCTGTTCTTGTAACATCAGAGCCTGTGTCTTAAAAGGGGCTTTTACAAGAATTATTAACAAAGAACTATGTCACCTCTATCCTGACAGTATTGTCACAACACTTGAAATGCATCTGAAGGGATGATGGGCATGGACCACAGAATAGCAGGCAGGAGGAAGGGACTTGGATGCTGACCTCGCACAGCCCCCATACACTATTATACCTTCTGGAACATTCGCTGTGGAAAGGGCTACTACTGTGGTCCACAACCTATTTTAGTCCTGTGCTATTGAGGAAGTAAATCTCAGGTGCATTTCAATCTGCCCAGAAAACAAAACAAAACAAAACAAAACAAAAGTTTACAACTCCTGTCTGTTTATCCTGTCTGTTTTTGTCCAAGTCTGTTTCTGGGTGCTTAGGAAGTGTGCGTGCTTGCCAGCACTGTTATTTATCCTTCTTCTCCTGAGCCTCCAGATCCCGCCAGTTCAGGGGCAGAACCTCCTCCTGCAGACAGACCCGTCACTGCAGTTGGTGAAAATCTCCACGGTCGCAGTGTAAGCTTCTCTGTGTCCGTTCTTGGGAAGTGTATACTGAGAACATTCACAGGGAAGAAAGATGTCAGAGAAGATATGAAGATTACTCTCAAGTGCCCTTGAGTGCTATTTGTCTATAAAACATATCTATTCATTTAATTTCTTTCTGTGAATCTTTGAACAGAAGATTCTTTTCTTTTCTCTTTTCTCTTTTCTTTTTTCTCATTTCTTTTTCTTTTCTTTTCCAGTATAACTCTAAGTACTTTAAAACAATAAAGCTGCATTTCTTTAACAATACTGTCTAGATGAGAGGCGTCATGCCATCATGGAGAAAAGTATAGTCTGGGCCTTGTTGATAACTTGCTGTGTGACCTTGGGAAAGTCACTTCTCAGGGCGTGGTTTCCCTCTCTGCACGCTGAATGGCTAAGTCAAGATGATCTCTAAGCTTCCTGCTTTAATATTTTATGAACTTGCCACTTTCTGTGAAAATCTAGGCTGAGCCCCACCAGCTTTAGGCTGAAGCACAGAGCTGCCTGAGAAGCAGCGGGATTGCGGGGCCACTGCCATGGAGCTGCCTTTGGGACTTGCAGCTTGACCATGGCTGTCTGTGATGTGTTCTTGATCTCTTGGGAGGACACAGCCCACCTCTGCAGTTTGCAGTCTTTAGCTCCTGGTCAAACATCAGCTTCATCCACTCTGATGGACACTGGCCTGTGACTTTGAAGTGCCCTTGATACAAATGTGTGCAAGACATTGCTGGTATTTTACAGCAGTCAGTCTCTAACATACTTTCCGAATTGAGACAATCCATGCAGCCATTTTTGCATGGTACAGCAACACACCCAGGAATGTAGTCCACTCTGTGCAGGGTGTCAGACAAGGGTCATGGCCCTGGACTTGGACTCAGGCCTCCTGCTTTTGTCTCCAGCTCTGTGATCCTGGGCAGACTGTTCCAAGTTTCTGTCTGTAAGTAAGAACACCAACCCTCCCCCCCCAGAATATCTCCCTGGGTGGGTCTAAAAGACCACCCAAGGTAGTGTGGTGACATCGATTATAAACTATAACATGTTATGTATAAGCAGGAGCTCATTTCTTATGGGAAAACCAGAGCAAACACAACTGCCTTTCTCTAAGAACTCCACAGGTTTGAAATTTCTATAAATCCTGCCTCTAACTCACCCCTCACCCAGAGCCCTTTGTCATGCACAGTACTTTCATCCAGCCATGGCTGTGTTCTGTCATGTTGCCCCGAAAGCTTCCTGTGGAGCAGTCTGCTTTCTCTGATGATGGAGGTCACTCGTATGTTTCCTTGTTTCTACTCACCACACCTTCCACAATGTTGGGGACAAAGGGCTCTGTAACACCCATATGTCATCCTGTGATAACAAACATTTATAGGACCTGTATAAAATACAAAGTATTTTGCCTTATAGATGATTCATCTTCTAAAGAGCAAAATGTCCTTTTAAGTAATGTTCTCACTCCACAAACTCAAGCCTATAGCATTTTTATGTGTGAAGATGTTCATTGCAGGGTTGTTTATAATAAGACAAAGTTTTTAATTGATTTAAAGGTTCATGAAAGCAATAAAAATTTATTTCTCACAGTTCCGGAGGTTGGAGTTGAGACCAGGCTGTAGTGGGGCCGCGTGTGGTAAGGACTGTGAAACAGCTGACTTCTCAGTATTTCCTCACATAGTGGGGTTCTCTAGAGTCTGTTTCATAGGGGTGCAAATCCCATAGATGTGGGCTCTACCATCATGACTTAATCACTTCCCATCTCCTAAGATAACCCCTTTGGTGGTTAGGGTTTCAACACATGAATTTTAGGGGGAATACCAACATTTAAACATAGCGTACCACTGATGGTGAAGCTTTTAGAGCTTTCAGTGATAGCAAACACCCTGCTGTGGTACATGTGCCATAGGTTAACCCCCTGGTATAGACTATAATGCAGCTATTGGAAAAGATATTTAAAAGAATGGAAATTATTCAGTATTGCATTTAGTGAGGGCAACCCCTCACACACAAAATTGCAGAATGTTCAGTTGTTATTCATTATTTATTTGCTCATTCAACAGATATTTCTTGAGCACCTACAATATAGCAGGAATTCTCATGGACCCAGGAAATAGAGTCATGTACCAAGTACATACGCTTGATGCTCTAGAGTTGCATAGATTCTAGTGGGAAGGGTGATGGGTAGAGACTGACAATAGGCAATCTAATAAATAAACATAAGAAATGCCAGACAGGAATCAAGGTATGAAGAAGGTGGATGCAAGGTGGGAAGGGACAGGGAGGAAAGGAGGGAGGGAGGAAGGGAGGGAGGGAGGGAAAAAGAGATAGAGCGAGAGAGATGGGGCCACTAGGGCCTTTTGTGGATTTACACCGAAGTCTGAATTGCAAGAGGGGAATATCAGTGGAAAAAGCATTCTGGGCAGGAAAAAGAGCAAGGAAAAAGGTCCTTAGGTGGGAAACGGTGGTCTCTTTAAGGAGAGATACAAGGGCTCAAGTGGCCACTGGGACAAAGATAAAGGAAGGATGGAAAGGGAAGCAGGGACCAAACCCAAAGTTCTGATAAAGAAGAGGAACCAGCAATGGAGGTGGCGACAAAGCTGGAAAGACCTTAGGAAATATGGTGCATGTCGATGAGGAGAGGGACCGAGCACCAGCTGTGCATGCACAGCAAGGGGCCACGGAGGTGACAGCAGAGAAGTGCTGGTCTCCGCGACATGGTGACTCCTGGGGACACCACCTGTACTGTGTGCTCTTGTGCTGCATAGGAAGGCTGGTGAAACAGGCTGAAAAACATGGGGTGGTAGCTGTGGACAACTCTTTCAAGAATTTCTGCTGACACGGAGACAGAGATGAGGGGTAATAGCCACTGGCGGTGGTGGAGTGTAAAGAGGCCTGCGGTCCCCTAAGAGTGAGGATGGCTTTCGTATGTTGCTGGAATTGAGGAGGGAGACACAGACGGTGAAGGAGGGAGAAGAGTGAGCTCCTGAGAAGATGCTAGGGGCCAGAATATGGGAAGCAATGGTGTGATTGTGTTGCTTCCCCCACAGTCATGTAATGACACAATGTGTGGGGGCAGGAGCTGCTGGGCTGGCAGTGTTGGTGATGGGAACATGATGTGTTCCTGAAGAGGCTTCTGTTTTCCCAGGGATGTATGAATACTAGGTGAGACAGAGAGCTTGTGGGTGTGCATGTGCGTATGTGTGTTCACGTGTGAGGGCACAGGTATATGAAGATCTTTGCAGGGAGAAGGTATGGAGCAGCAGTGTTGGGTACAGTCATGGCTCAAATATAAAGTGAAGTGTCCCTTAAGGACTCATGTATCAATGGCTGGATCCCCAATATATCATATTGACAAGTGGGCCTAGAGAGGTGTTGTAGTCAGGGGTTTGCAAGGAAAACAATCACATACAGAATACATAATTTATAGTATTATTTTGTAATGGTCACTCAAAGAGTTAAATTCAAGAAGTGTAAGAAATCTGTCCTCGCACTAAGACCCAAGGAATTCAACTGAGGGAGTGGATCCCACAGCAATGTCCTAAATGAATCCAGCTGAAGATCTAAAGCCCATGACAATACTCTCCATGAATCTAGCTGGAGGCCTAGAACCCAGCACAATCACTCATGCAAGTCTGTTTCATGTATATGTGCTGGGAAAGCCCAAGATCAGTGGTGGAAGCTAGAAACTCTATGCCAGCAGGATAAAGGATCTGTATCAGTAGGTTGAGGGTTCTGCACTGGAGCCAGGAAGTCATGCTCAAAATAATGACCAGGGCTGCTCTGAAAAGTACTGCAGCCATCCTCAGTGACAATGAGGTCCAGAGCTCCTCAGATAATGAGAACAGCCAAGTTCATGTCAGGAAAGAAGCTTAACAAGCTCTTCCAGGAGAACCAGTGCAACAGGAGAACCAACAGCACCATGGAGAACCAACAACACTACTGCCTCTCCAGTTCTTTCTATCTTGGCAGCAGTCCTTAGGTAGGTCGTCCACACTCAGCATCATGCTGATTCAGTTCAGCTGGTATTACAAGTTGACCACCAGTTATCAATCCACCACAAGAGGTGACTGTATCATAAAGGTAATGTTTACATTGATAAGTTAACTGATTGATGAGTACATAGCTGAATGGACCGTTAGGAGGTGGGACCCAGTTAAGGAAGTAGGTAATGGAAGGCCATGACCTGGAAGGGCATAGTCTTGTCCCTGGCTCCTCCCTTCTCTCTATGCTTCCTGGATATCATGAGCTGAGCCACTTTCCTCCACCATGCCCTGCCGCCATGCTGTGTCTTCCTTGGAGCCAGTGGGTAATGGCCTGAAACCATGAACCAAAATAAACTTCTTCTCCTGTTAAGCTGTTTATGCCAGGTATTTTGCTTATACAGGTACCCAAGAAGATCTGAAGCTAGGAGGTAAAGTCCCCTTCCTAAGCGGGAATGCAAACTACTGTGTAGCAATGGTCAGCTACTCAGGCAGGTGTGGGGTTGTGATAACTAGGTCATGAGATGACTACATTTACACAAAGTCTGAACCAGGAGGATGGCTAGGAGATAAGCCAACATGCTGCAGAGGGTGTCTTCTCGTATCTGTTTTCCAAACTTCCTACATTACAATGATAATGGAAAATTAATTATGTTTTTAAAAGAAAGAAATTATGAATATATATAATTTTCATCTGCCAGGGTTTCTCATGATACCCCAGCAAAATATTCAAGTTAGCCAGAGTTTTTCCAAATAGTTTTTCAAAAATAAGACTTTCATGTTGTATATTTTGAAATTTAAAGAAAGGTTGCAATATTACTACAGAGAGTTCACATATTCTATTCACCTAGTTTCTTCTTTTATTAACATCTTGCCGCAACACGTTACACTGGTCAGAACTAAGGAAATTATTAGTAGTGCATTACTATTAACCAAGTCGCAGAATATAATTGGATTCCACCAGTTTTTCTACTAATATCTTTATTTTTCCTTCTAGGAGCCAATCTCATATAGTTCATTGCATTTAGCCAATTAGATGTAAAAGATTCCTTACCCAATATGCAAGAATTGTTCATTCTATCTATCCCATAGCATCATTATGAGAATTAAGTGAAATAATACATAGGGGAAAGCTTTGTAAACTGTAAAGTGCTACACAATATTGGGTGATATAATGACAAGGATACAATCTTCAGTGGGACTAGACCCTTAGGCTGAAACTAAAGAGAAAGTAGTAATAGAAACTTGAGTTGTATATCATGTTCCACTTCCTTAAATGCTTGAAAGTCTAGGAGGTGAAAGGAAGGGTAACAGATACGGGTATGATCAAAATATGTTATACGCAAATATGAAAATTAATATGTATTAATAAATACATATACATTGGATACAGATTAGGAAGTCTCATTGGCTAATAAAAAGCTAATGTTTATTAAGTGCTTACCATACATGTCAAGCAGTGTGTTAAGAAGGTGTATTAGTTTCCTAGGGCTGCTGTAACAAAGTGCTACAATTTGGGTGACTTAAAACAACCAGTATTCATTGTCCCATAGTCCTGGAAAGTGCCAGCAGTTACTTTTTGGAGACTCTGAGGGAGAATTTGTCACCTTCCCTGGCTTCTGATATTTGCCAGTCATCCTTGTGTCATGGAAGCATTGCTCCTGTTTTTGTCTCTATTCTCACAGGCCATTGTCCTGGTGAATGTCTCTGTCCGTTTCCCCACTTCTTGTAAGGACACTGGTCTTTAGAATAGGGTGCACCTTATCCAGTGTGATTTCAATGAACTTGATTTCAACTGTAAAGACTTTATTTGCAAACAAGGCCACATTCCCCAATTCTCAAGGGACATGAATATGGGGAGGAAGACACTAATTGATGTAGCATAGTTTTCCAGTGTACTAACTCTTGTGATTTCATCATATCAGATACCTTTATTAACCTCAATTTACAGACAGAAAAGCTGAGGCTAAAAAAGGCAAATAACTTGCCAATAGCTCAGTAAATTTAAGCAGCCATGCTCACTCCCTGGTCTCTCAAACTCCGCATTCTCCACTAGTCTCAAAGAGTTTCTTTCTTTTTTTTTTTTTAATTTTTTAAAAAATTTATTTAAAGAGAGGGGAAAAATAAAGCGAAACAGAAAAAAAAGGGTAGAAACAATACAGAATTTTAAAAAAAATGAACAGTAAGAAATCACTAGTTGATACATTACATATTGCCTTCCTGGATGTAATTGTTCAAGTTACAAAATCAAAGCATACAAAGTAGACATTCAAACAGTGAGGCTGCAAACAGCTCCCTTCTCTGATCCAAAAAAAAACTTAGCAATATAATTATCATTCCTACACCCTTAAATATACATGCAGTTATATCCTTTAGAGCACCTGCTTTCCCTCCTTTTGCTTTTTAAGTCCATTATCTGTTTAGTTATATCATGTTTCAGGTTGCTCAGTACCTTGCTGATCTGTTTTGTTGTTGTTATTTACTTAAAAAAATTTTTTTTCTTATTATTTTTATTTTATTTATTTATTTTGAAGATAGTAACATACAGCAGAACAAGACAGAACATAGCCAACTGAGGCAGTGCAGTGAAATTGGCACAGAACCTCACAGCAGGCCACCTGGACAATAGCAATAGGTACAATAGTACATCTGGTTTTCTTCACAATAGTTGTTCCTTCAATTAGGCAGAGCAATATCGAAAGAAATACTGAAATTACAAGAACAGAACATTGAATAGAGCAATACCATCGATCAAAACAGAGCAAAATAGAGATAAAAATATTTGCCCTCAAAGAGATGGCAGAAGAAAATCCCCCTTATTTGCTATATCGCATGTAGTCAAACTCGCAAGACACGCTCAGATCTCGGGCTCTCACTTGCTAGTGTGGTGGTGGTGGTGGATGTTTGATTCTTAGCCTGTGCACCAGTAGGCTCACAGCTGCCCACCAGAGGGGTGAACTGGCTGCCCCTTTTCCCACCGTCCCAAGGTCCAACATGGCGTGTCGTGGATCTCAGGAAACACTGATATGGTTCTCGCCCTGGGGTACCAGCAGCTCTCAAAGAGTTTTTTATACTGGAATTTGAAGGCATATTCTTGGGGTTCCCCTAAGTCTCAAAAATAATTTAAATTTTTCCTTTATTCTGACAATCCTCATTTAAGAATCAGTGGCAGAACATTTGGAAGCTTGGCATGCAACCAAATATCATCCTATGACTCTGGTATTCATCCTTGAAGTGTGGCTAAGATTGTCCCATAGGTGTCAGGGCAGGCTAAGACCAAAGGTCAGAAGACTGAGTCCAAATACATTCCTTGCCAGGTGCACACCTGTAATCCCAGCTACTGGGGAGGTTGAGGCAGGAGGATTATAAATTTGAGGCCAGCCTGGATGATACAGTGAGATTCTGTCTCATTAAAAAAACAATTGCCAGGGATAGAGCTCAGTGGTAAACACTTGCCTACCATGCATGTGGCCCTAGGTTCTATTCCTAGCTCTGTAAAACAAAAAAGAAAAGAAAGAAATACATCTTTCCCAGAAGACCTAAGTGCCATCACAGCATGTTGGGCAAGTGCAGTCTTCTAGCAGATGAACTGAGAAAAATCTGTCGCGATGGGAAGGATGAGGCTGGGCCATCATGAGGGGTGTGCAGGAGGAGAAACTGAAACGGCACGGGGTGCTTGTGGTAAGTGGCTGTTTGGTTCTGGCACATCATCTGTTACATTAAATTCATGCATTTAATTGGACTTTTATAGGTTTTATTGTTTTGTTTGTATTTAATCTTTAAATTTGTTTTGGCTTTTATAGATGTGTAAGAGCTATAAACACAAGGAAGTTAGCCTAATTTATAGTTTGCCCATGTTCGAGTAATAGTATATTGAAAAGAATTAAGCTTAGGAATGTGTTCTACTTAGAGAACAGTCAGCCCCTGTCCTGTCACTTTTAGATATCACTCCTACTAGCAGCCAGCAGAGTAGCATGTTATTTTCTACCTTAGGAGAAGGGAGGACACCGGGTCTTGGAGAAAGCAAGCAACTTTTCAAATGATGTCACACGAATGACTGATGGAAGAGTCAAGAAGACCCACCAACTGGCCAAGACTCCAGGCTGTAAGGTGTAGAAAGCTCAGTTCAAACTCTTAGGCTGTTTTGATCTGGAGTCCAGATGTAAGACCAGGATCCAAATTATCACTTATCCCTCACTCCACAACTCATGGGGACAATGACTTTCAGTCTCTCTTCCCTCACAGTCCATGATGGGTGCCAGCAGCTCCCAGGATCTCATGCCTCTCCATTCAAGTCCCAGTAAGGTGGTGCTCTGGCCATTACTGACTTTGTTTCAGGAACCAGGAGAACCCCTGGTCTGTAGCCTCCCCAAAGGCATAGGGAAAACCTGAGAGGAAACCAGAGCACAGGAAGTCAGGGAGTAGTAGAAATTTCTCTGTTTCCCTGCAACTCAGTAGAGCACAGCTGTGCTGGACAGAAATGAGGCAAAAGGGAAAGGCCAACACACACACACACACACACACTCACACATATGCACACACACACCACACACGCATACATACACAAGCCTGGCTCTGCATGCTGCTTCTGCTGTGTTTTGTAGAGATGCTGTGCTCCTTATGAAAGCCAGCACCTAGGAATCTGTGTGTGTGTGTGTGTGTGTGTGTGTGTATGTGTATGTGTGTATGCACATGCCACAGTGTAATTTTTTGGTTGGCCAGCCAATCAGTATCTTTCATTGCTTTCTCTGTTTGCTACTAAACAACAAAGCCCCCAAGGGGTATCAGGTGGCATTGGGTAACTGTACAGGTGGCACAGAATTCCTGTGGCAGAGTCAGAGAATGACAAAATGAGTCTGTGAGTCTGCAAAGGGGTTGTGACTGCGAGGCTGCTCTGCTCCAGTTGATCAGAAGCTCACCATGCTAAAGGAGGTGCTCTGGACAGTCTTTTCGAAGCTTTGGTTTTCTAGTTATGGTTACAACTCAAGCTCATGTTGAACATTTAATTAAAAGCCACAAAAAAGGAAATGCAGAGAGTGAAGTAAGTCAGAGAGGGTGCCATTCGTGTGAGCACGTTTCTCCTTTAGAATGATAGGTTTTGCTCTAATTGTGATCTGAGAATTTGTCACATGAAGGATTGAGAATCATTTTTGAAGATGAAGATACAAAACAAAACAACAACAACAAAAAACAAAACCCCAGCATGTAGTGATACCTTTTCACTACCATCTGATTCATAACCAGGATGAAAATAGAAAGTTATAATTAATGATGTTCAAGATTTGTGTACAGGGATGTTTATCATTGTGTACTCATAGCTCCAAAAATATGAAAACTATCTAACATCCCAAAATAGAGAAATGGTTATGTTACTTTCACACTCTGGACTTTGACATACTTATTAAAAATAAAATCCTTGGATTGCCCATGAAGGAAAGGCTCTGTCATTTTCTAAGGAAAACAATCCATGACCCTCACTAGTTTACTCTCTGCATTTCCTTTTCATGGTTCTTCATTAAGTTTTCAAAAATATTTTAATAATAGACAAATATCCATGCATTAATACTCTTTTCAAAAAGTGGTTTAAATTCTGTATATTTTCTGATCCCATTTTTGTGTTAAACATACACAGATTATAAGGAAACTCTCTGACATGGTAATAATGACTGTTGGGGGGTGAGATGGGTGGTATGTGTTATTTTTTTATTTCCTTGACTTTTCAGACCTTTTGCAAATGAATTTCTACTCAGAAATTAACTTCACAGATTTTTAAAATAATAGAAATAAGCAATATCAGGACCACAGTCCATTGGACAATGAGTTAAAAGCCTTGATAATGGCCCTAAGAGTCCTCAGTGAGTTGGAAAAAATAAAAAAGGAAACTTTCCCAACACTAAAAACAACTGTTTCCTTCACCTACTCTTATTGCTATCCACCTCCCATTCTCTTGGAGCCTTCTGTAGTTTTCTACATGTGCCATCTTTCTGTGCATCCTAGTCCACTCATTGGCCCCATGGACAAGCTCTCCTTCACGTCTTCTTGGCCTCCTGTACTTGAAACCAGATGCCCAGAGCAATCCCCATGTCGTGATCACATTGGACTGTCCTAATTACGTACCACAGACTATATGGCTTTGTCTTCTCACAGTTCCTGAGGCTGGAAGTATAAGATCAAAGTGCCAGCAGACTTGGTTTCTGGTGAGGACTCATCACTTGACTGCTAATGGCTATTTCACACAGCCTTTCCAATAGGTCAGCGTAGCTGAGGATGTTAGCTGCTCCTTGGTTTTACCTAACACCTTTAGGTATCCTCATTTCTTCTGCCTCCCAAGCAGGAACTCCTTTTTTCATCTTGTGCCCCTCGTACTGTGTAATCCAGAAAAATTCTGAGCCCTCACCCTCTGTATAACCACTGCCCCTTCTCTACTGCCTTCAGGTCTCCCTCCCCTAACCAAGCTCAAACTAGCTAGAGCCCCCTTCTATCCCCACCAACATCTGTCACTTCTCCCTCCTGAGCACCTGTTGGCTCCAAGGCATCCTTTGTAGTTCCACCCCTCCATGCACTCTGGTCCTAGGTCTCTCAGTATATCTAGACTGGCAAGACCCTGCCAGTCATTTATGAACTTGTGCCTCCTCTTCTACCTAACAGGGAGCAACTAATCCTATTTTTTAAACCTTATAATTATATATTATAAACTGATAGACTTTTTGTTTCTATTTTTTTTATTAGTGCATATAGGCTATACAGATTAAGGGATTTTTGGCATATTTGTGCATGCATGTAACATACTTCTATCATTTTCACCCCCAGTGTCCTCTTGTCCTGCACTCTCCCAGTTTTACATTTTGGGGGAGGGTTGACACATAACATATATTTTAATCGTATCATTTCCTCCTATTCTGTTAATCATATCCATTCCTCCTTTACCTGTTCTCACATCCCTCCCACTTCATTCCCGCCTCTTGCCTAAATAGTCTCTGTTTTATTTTCTTGGATTTTTCTAGATTTTACATATTAGGGAGAACATGCAATATTTGTCTTTCTGAGTCTGGTTTATTTTGTTCAACATGATGATCTCCAGATCCATCCATTTTCCTACAAATGAAAAAATTTTCTTCTCTATAGTTAAATAATTCTCCATTGTGCGCATCTCGCTGTTTGTTTACCCCTTCATCTGACGATGTGCACCTGGACTGGTTCCACATCTTGGCCACTGTGAATTGTGCCACAGCAAACACAGCAGGTGTCTTAGCAACATTTCTCATTGCTGGGACAAGATGCCACAACCGTTAAAGGAGGAAAGGTTTATTTCTTCTTGCAGTTGGTAGAGATTTCAGTTCATAGCTGACTGACTCTGAGGCAGGTCAGCCTAACTGGGTATCCACAGAACAGAGACAGTTCATGGTGGCGGACAGAAGGGCGCAGTCAATCTGCCTTCCTTCTCTTTATATTCCATGCAGGCTGCACTCAGGTGGGTCTTCCATTATCCACACCCAGCACTATGCTGAACCGTTTAGTTATAATGCACCCTAGATCCAGCCACCTTCAAAAGCGCCACCTACAGACTTGAGTGGGGGAGCCCCTGTGTGCGCAGCATAGCAGCAGGTGTTCCCAGACTACGCGGACTTTAATTCCCTCTGGTGGGTACCGAGGGGTGATGTAGCTAGAGCAAAATGTACCTCTATTTTTAGTTTTTTAAGGAACCTCTGTACTGATTTCCATGGTGGATGTACTAATTTACATCCTTGCCGGCAGTGCTGGAGGGTTTTTTACTCCTTGCATCCTCATCGGGGAAAACAGCTAATCTTAAAGGCCTGATGATCTTTCCTCACTTGACTGCGATTGAGACAGTGAGTCCACTTCCCGCCTGTTACAGTCCCACATTCTCTTTCGGTCATCGGGATATACCCACCTCCCTGGGCAGCCCAGACACTGGGGACCCTCGGAGCAGAGACCAGCTTTCCAGAGACTCAGAGGCCCGCATCAGCATGGACAGACGTGTGGACAGCTGCAGAAGAAACACGACGTGGTGCTGTGCCCGGGGGCAGGTGCAGGCCACGCGTGCGCGCTTTGCTACACAGAACCGTCAGAGACCCGTGCAGACGTCGGGGTGACCGGGCAGAGCAGAATGTGGGGTCCCCAGGAAACAGCAGAGGTCACCCTCAGCGTTTCTTCCTCTCTTCAACTTATTTTTCGTTCTCCAGAAGATTTTTACCCTTTATAACTTTCTATTGTATTTTTTATGTTTTAAGAAAATATCATGTAGAAATATGATTAATTTTTTCATCAGCCTCTGTATCAGTACCTAAAAACTGCTGCCATGTGCCCCAGTCCACTGTATATTATCACTGTATTTATTCATTTAGTATAATCAATAAATAAAATAATATATATTTAAGGTGATGCTTTTAAGTCTTGAAAAACATACAACAGAAAGAAAAATTCCTCATAACCCCACACTTAGCCTACAAGAAAAATTGAGTATCCCTCCCTCTTTCCATCCAATCCCACCCCTTAGAGATAACCGCTGAGAACAGAGCAGAGCCTCCCTGAGGTCTTTTCTGGAAGGACATAAATACACAGACACCGTTAGCCTAGAAAAATAGAATGTGACTATGCTATGAGTGTTCTGAAAATAGTTTGTATACCTTAAAAATAAATCATTTTCCCAGCTAGTGTATATAGCTTTTCTTCAACCAATTAGACAGTTGTATAGTATTTTATTGCATGGATGAACTATTATGCTCTTATGTTACAAATATTTTCGATATTCATAATTGTTACTAATAAATTAATTTGAAGCACCCTATTTCTAATAATGCCTCATGCACTCGCTTTGGCAACACATATACTAAAATTCTAATAAGGCCTCATCTGAGTTAGCCATAGGCCTAGACCACTGGCTAAATAAAAAAAGGTGTTAAAATGCATTCGGACTTCAAAAGATGCTTGAAAATAAAGCCTCCTGTCCCCACACCCTGTCTAGTGTTTAAGCCCCTGTGCTGCCTGTTGGAGATGGCTGTGATATTTTTTCATTCATGACTGAAGTTTACCAAAGCTTGAAATAAGACATTTTGTTCCTTGGAGAGCCTGCTAAAGAGCAGGCAAACCTTGTGTATTCGAGTCCTCTCTTCCATCTTCCCTCTCACTCCATTTGCAGCCCAGAAAACATAAGCCTAATTCTACCCTCAATGTTTCATGCAACAAGTGACTTCAACCATTTGAGAAGTCTTGGTGGGTGACTTTCTGAATTGTTTGGGAAAATTTACGTTTTAAATCCTTGACATGGACCCATACTCTAATACATTTTTAAACAAACAAGAAATTCTAAGAGTCTTTTGCCTCTAGGTATATTTGTTTATAAACAATTAGATTGAACAGAAATATAGAAAGATCATTTTGTCTTATTGTATTGAATATGACATAAAGTTTGGTAAGAAAGAGGAGACCTTGTTCTATAGAAAAAATAACAAAAGCTCAGTGTACCACAGCAGTATGTTTTTCTCAATAGGATTCCTGGAATTTGTATTTTTTTTGACAAGAGCATAGTACTCTCAGTTCATTTGTAAAGTCAACTAACCAGTGGCCATGAGAAAAACAGTAACATACAGAATTTCAAGAATAGATTTCTTTTGTGGAAGATACGTGGGTGCTACAGGGTCTTCAAGCAACAGATTAGCTGACCAAATCTGGAGAGTATGTTTAGTTAGGATGGGAAATATTCGAGGAATTTGGATTATGTTGTCAAACCTAAAGGAACTTTCAGGCCAATCTCCTCCTCACATTTCAGTGGTCTTAACCTATCTGGAAAATTTAAATGTCATTCATTTTGACTATGAATAAAAAAGAAGTGACCAGAAGTAAGAATCTTTCACTCAGAAGTAACACTTTGTGACCCCTACAGTGAAAACTACAATACTCTGAAAGAGGAGACCAAAGAGAACATCAGAAAGTAGAAAGATATCTCCTGTTCCTGGATAGGCAGAACCAACAATATCAAAATGGCTATGCTTCCAAAACTGATACACAGATTTAATCCATTCACAAACAAAGTACTGACAGTATGGCTCATAGAATGAGAGAAAATAAACCTAAAATTTATGTGGAACCAGAAGAGGCCTCAAACAGCAAAGGCAATCTTGGACAAGAGAAAAGCAAGAGGCATCACAACCCCAGAGTTGAAGTTATATTACAAAGTTACAGTGATAAAAACAGCATGGTACTGGTATAAAAACAATGGATCAATGGAACAGAATAGAAGCAGCAGAAACAACTCCAGATAGACTTAACTATTTACTTTTTGACAGTCAGATTAGGAAAATGTGTGAAATGTGGGAACAGTGCAAAAGCACCACCTAAACCAGGTTGAAGCAGTGCAAGTGATGAATCTGTTTAACAAGGCAGGGTCACATTCTGCAAAATCCTTAAAAGAAGGTGCAAGCAAGCCTTGCACCTTGGATGGGTTCCTTGTTAAAGCTGTGTGAAGATGAAAACGCTTCATCGAGCCAATAGAGAGCAGTGGTTCTGTTAATGAATATAAGTGAGAAAACCAAAATTTGAGTAAAGAGCAAAATAAAAGGTAGAAAATAGGAACTGGGGAAATCTTTTTCAGATGGGGAAGGAGATTGAGAGATGGAAGGGAGAAAGGTGAAAAAGAAGTATAAAATGAACATTCCACAAGGAATGTAAGTAATCGTGTGCTACAAGTATATACCAATAAAAAAATAAAGACTGTAAAAAAGAAATAAAAAATGAATATGCGATAAGTAAAACTTTTAAAAAAAGGAATAGGCTCTTGGTAAACACTCCTGGCACGGGCTGAGAGGACAACCAGCGGCTTCTGAGATCTGACCATGTTGGAACTTAAGTGGCTGCACAAAAATGCAATCGTCCGCCCTCTTGGTAAGCACCCCTGGCTGAGCCAGGAGAAGAACCAGTCAGCGGCTCCAGTGAGCCTAACATCCTCCCCCCAGTCAGCAACTGGGGACAGAGGTTAGAGCATCTCTTGGGTGGATGACCGTGTGCAATGTGGCAAGTATAGGGGATTTCCTTCTGTCTTCTGTTTGAAAGCAAAGATTGTCTTCATTGTTATGATTATTTTGCTCTCATCAATATTTTTCTTCAATTGGTTGTCTAATGTTCTGTTTTTGGTTTGATTTCACTATTGTAAAGATAATGAGATATACTATAATACCTATTACTACTATCCCAGTTTCCTGCTGTGAAGTTCTGTACCAGTTTCACTGCATTGTCTCGATTGGCTTTGTTCTGTCATGTTCTGTTGGGTTTTTTTTTTGTTGTTGTTGTTCTGTTGTATTTTTCCTACCATCAAAAAAATAGTAAAATTAGGAGTAATAAAACCCAAAATGTATAATTGCTATTGTAAAAAAGAGAGGAAAAGAAAGTGCTCTAAAGGACATAACTACATGTATGTTTAAGTGTGTAGGATTGATAACCATATTACTGAATTTTTGTTGGATAGGTGAACAGAACTGTTTGCGGTCTCACTGTTTGAATGTCTACTTTATATGCTTTACTTTTGTAACTTGAACAACTACTTCTAAAAGGACAATATGTAATTATCAACTAGTGATTTCTTACTCTTTATTTTGTTGAAATTATTTTCTATCCTTTTTCTGTTTTTTTCTTTAAATATAAAAGGAAAAGGAATACAATTTCCTATTCCTTTAAAGGCTGCCTTTAAAGGAATCAAGCGCTGGGGATAGAGCTCAGAGGCATAGTGCCTTGCAGGCATAAGGTCCTGAGTTTGATTCCCGGTATCAAGAAAGTGCCAGTTGTGGTAATCCAGGCCTGTAGTCCCAGCACTTGGGAGGCTGAGGCATGAGGATCACCATAAGTTCGAGGTCAGTCTGAGCTGAATAGTGAGTTCAAGGCCAGCCTGAACTGTCTCAAATAACCAAAACCAAACCTTAAAAATAGCACATTAAAAAATAGAATCAAGTGACTGTAGTAATTTTTTGATTTTCAGGGCATGCCTGCTAATTTAGAGTCTACTTGGGGCCTTATTTAGAACTAGGAGGGCTGTTAGGGTTCACCTGGCCTCACGACCCAAAGCCTCCGCCATGAGAGGAACAGCCCAGAGGATTATGGTAGCAGATACTAAGGTCAAAGTGGCAGTGCAGCTGAACATGAAGGAGGAAGCAAAAGACACACAGAAGGGCTGGGACCCAAACACTGCCCAAGTCCCTGCATGATACTAACGTGTGCACAGAGACTAAACAGAATTCAGCACAACTAGTGTACGGAAGCAAGGGAGCAGGGCTTATACTGAAAGGCACTCTGGTCCTGATGAAATGTGCTGTGCCTTGAAATGAGTTCTCAGATTCACTCAGAGCTCCAGCAGCAGGCTTTCTGGCTCAAAAGATCAGAAGTAAGAATGTGAACTTAGCAAAGCAATTGTGAAAAGACCACAAAAAGAAGTCTCAAGCTCTGAGTGCAGCTGTGTACTGGTTGATTGCTGAACCATGCAAGCATACTTTTACAACTTAAAAGGAGTGTGCAAATGCATTAGGTCCTATGTGGCTCACACACACTGTCACACTAACATGGGCTCCAGTGGTTGATGTGGCAGGCAGTGGGAAGATCTGTATTTTCTATAGCTTCTGCCAGTTCCCCCTCAATTTCTCAGACTCTTAGGCCAATCCTATCTTTAGATAGAGGCAATGAACTCATTTAAGCTGTTTAACCCTCTTCCATAATTACATACAGTCAAATCCCCATGATAAATTATGTATTCTCTATCATTCCTGGTCATTTTTACTGTGCCCATCACTTTAAAACCCTGTTTTAACCATTCCTAGTATTGCAAGAAGAAAAAAAAAAACACAGTTGGAGGACTCACGCTGCCTGATTCCAGGCTGAGTACAGAGTCACTGTATTTAAGATAGGGTGGTACTGACGTAAGGAGGGCTATATAGTCCGAGACTCTCATTTACTTACATGATTAACTGGTATTGCATAAAGGGACCATAGTACTTCACTGTGAAATTTTGACCTTTTTAATTGTTATTGCTGGAAAAATTTGAAAAGTCTCACAGGAAACAAAGGTACACCTCCTGCTTTCCATGGTTCATAGAAATAATTTTATTTATTTTTATTTTTTAAATTATATTTAAAGAGAAAAAAAACAAAACAGAAAAAAGGGTGGAAATAATACAGAGTTAAAAAAAAACAGTAAGAGATCACTAGTTGATAAATTACATATTGTCCTTTTAGAAATAGTTGTTCAAGTTACAAAATTAAAGCATACAAAGTGGACATTCAAACAGTGAGACTGCAAACATTTCTGTTCAATGATCCAACAAAAACTTAGTAATATGGTCATCAATCCTACACATTTAAACATACATGCAGTTGTATCCTTTAGAGCACTTTCTTTTCTTCCTTTTGCTTTTTAAATCCATTATCTGTTTAGTTATATCATGTTTCAGCTTTCTCAGTACCTTACTGATCTGTTTTGTTGTTATTTCCTTTTTAATCACCTTATATAATTCTGTTGTTTTGTTTTTGAGTTTCTCCTCATCTATGCCCCATGGATCAGTTTTGGTGGAGTTGGGAGTTTTTGGAGGTATTTTGTTACCTTGTTTTCTCATGTTCTATTGTTTTTGTTGTTGTTTAGTTTTTTGTTTGTTTGCTTGTTTATTTTGAAGGTAGTTAAGTACAACAGAACAAGACATAACATAGCCAATTGAGACAATGCAGTGAAATTGGTACAGAACATCACAGCAGGTTACTGGAATAACAGTAATAGGTACCATAGTATATCTCGTTGTCTTCACAATAGCTGTTCTTTCAATCAGGTATAGCAAAATCAAAGGAAATACAGAACATTATAGAACTTATCAAAACAGAATATTGAATATAGCAATACCATTAATCAGAACAAAGCAAAGCAGTGATAACAATATTTGCCTTCAAAGAGATGGTAGAAGGAAATCCCCCTATTTGCTACATTGCATATGGCCAACCTCCCAAGAGATGCTTAGACCTCTGGTTCCCATTTGCTAACAGGGAGGTGGGGGTGGATGGGGTGTTTGATTCTCAGCCTGTGCGCTGGTAAGCTCACAGCTGCTTACCAGGGAGGTGAGCTGGTTCCTTGGTTTCCCAATGCCCTAAATTCCAACATGGTGCGGATCTTGGGAGACACTGGCTGGTTCTCCCCCCGGGGCGCCCGCTGCTTGCCTGAGCCATGGATGCTTATCAGGGAGGTGAGCTGGTTGCTTGGTTTCCTAGCACCCTAAGTTCCAACATGGTGCCCATAGAAATCATTTTAAATAGATCATAGACCTAACTGTGGGAACTATAAAGCTTTCATAAATCAACATCGAAAAAACCCTATGTGACTTTGAATTTAAAAAACAATTTCTTAGAATGCAAAAAAGGTGAAATGAAAAACATTTGCTCTTTGATAGAGTTTTGAAAATGAACAGGTTTTCCACAACTTGGGAAACCAAATTTGTAAAATTTGGCAAATATCTGGCAAAGGATTGGTGTCCAGAATACAAAGAACTCTTGAACAGATTTCACCAATAAGCAAACAAAAAGATGTCCACAAAATCATATTAAAACCACAATAGGATGCCACTAATTAACCGTTTGAATGGAAAATTATAACCATTTGGTGATATCAAGTATTGATGAGGACACAGAGCGAGTGGACCTATATTGCTAGTGAAAATATGAAATAAAATGGCTTGATTTCTTTAGCATGGCAGTTTTGTTCAAATTCCACATATATCTTCTGTAGGGCTCTAACAACACCATTTCTTGGCATCTATCTGAGAGAACTGAGATGTGTCTATGCAAAGACTTATACATGGATGTTTGCAGCAGCGTTATTCATAATAGTCCCAAATTATAAATGACCCAAGATTCCATCACTTGGTTAATGGATAAATACATGTGACTCATCTATTCACTCAGCAATGGAGAGGAACAAATCACTGCTTCACAAAACATGGGCAAATCTCAAAAATATCCTGCTAAATGAAAGAAGTCAGGGACAGGAGAATACATGCTGCACAATTCCATTTTTAAAAGTCTAGAAAATAGATAACTATAGTGCAAAATAGGTTGCCCAGGAGTCAGGATTGGCAGGAGGAATTGTCAGCAGCCCAGCACAAGGTACATCTGAAGTAACAAGAATGTTCTATGCTGGGATTGTGAGGGAGGTTGTGTGACTGTAAATTTGCCAGAATACATAGAATTCAACGTGGATGCATTTCATTTTATGTAAATTATACCCTCCTTGTGTCCCAAAGATGCAAAAATAATTTCTGGACAAACAGGGATGGGAAAAAAAGGAGGAAACTTCTAAAAAAAATTACTTGTTTACCTATCATACATACACCTGGGAAGGGTTGCACAGATTTTTGATTAAGACTAAGGTACATGAGTCAGAATCTGTTAAGTCACCAGAACCTGATCTCAGAGGGGTTTTCCCAAAGGCTAGCCCATAGTCATGTACAGAGATGATAGGTATTTCTCCCCTTTTCTCCTACCAACAACTAGAACTTTCATTAACCTTACCTTTGGATAAATTCTACACCTGAGGTTTTCCCCCTAGTCTAGCATAGTACCTTTACGAAGGTCCACCCCAGTGAAACTACGTTATTTTAAAAGCTTGTGGGGTATTTGAATTCCCCATATTACCCAATTCAACTGTCATCCATCATGATTATCTCTGAATGCTTGTCAAATCCAAATGCTTCTGCTTCTATCTTTTCTCACTCCCTTCCTGTCTTAGTCACTTTTTCATTGCTGGGTCACAACACCGAACACCTTCAAGTTAAGGAGAGGTTGATTTTGGCTCATGCTGAGAGTCCACAATTGGCTGACTTCAGCACAGGGACAGCATGGCCAAGGGGCTAGTGAAGGAAATCTGCTCAAGTCATGGCAGCCAGGAAGCAGAGAGAGAAAATAGGAGGCAAGGATGGAGTTGTGCCTTTTCAGGTCACACCCTCAGTAACCTGCCTCTTCTGACCAGATGATGGCTCCTAACTATAAGTCACCTCCATTTCCCATGACTGAATCACCTTCCAAAAGCCCCACCTCTGGGTGCATAAGCTCTTGGGGGACATTTTTGTTACTTCCCTGAAATTCGTGAAGCAAAATTCCTAACCACTGTGACTTAACCTTTAAAATACCCTTTCACACTCTTAAGGAGAATCATAAAATCTTGCTTCATCATTGCATCTTGAAATAAATCCTTTTCATATTTGTGTGTTTCCTATTTCCCTAGAATTCTCCCTAGAGAAAGGCTTCTGGGGCCTTTGGTTGAGAGTGCATTGTTGGAAATGGCACTAATTGTGTTTTGGTTTAGATCTCAAATGTGCCTGGAAAGTCTCATGTGTTTCGAAGGTGATCGGAGTGTCAGGGTTCTTTACACTCAGTAGTAAGTGTGCTTTAATGGTGGGGCCTGCTTGGAAGAGCTGTGCTGCTGGCCACATGACTTTGGGGGTGTATTTTGTTCCTGCTCTTCTTTTCTTTCTCTGCTTCCTGGTTGCTACAAGTTGGGCCCCTTTTCCTCTGCCACGTTCCCCTTGCCATTCTGTTTCTGCTTTGGAGCCCACCAACTACGGGGACTGAAATAAACCTCTTTTCTTTTCAACTGCTGGAGTATGGTATTTTATCTGGGTGACAGGAAAATTGTTAGGACAGTATAATGTTCTAGAAAGTGGGAAATGGATTCAATTTGAGTTTCTACTACTTTGTCATTGGGCAGCCTTGAGGACCGAGTAGCCTTCTGAGCCTCAGTGTCTCCATCTGATTACTGGGTGTCATAATAATTTTCATGAGAAGTGATGACAATCAATTTTTCTCCTCTCTACTTGCTCCCTAATCAGACATAACTTTTCTTGCCCATTGAGAGTGACCTTTGGAGAGTGTTATGACTGAAGTCTATTTGTCTGGGTAATTAAAGTATTACTTTGACACTATATTTTTGAAAATTAATGTAGCAAGATGATAATACCTAGTATTGATATAGTCCTTGATCTGTTATCTTAATTATGCTTTATGATGCTACTATAAAACGGTTAAGTACGATTAGTGCAAATTAATTAATATTTATTATACTCCTGGAAGCAAAGTAGTATCATTGTAAGTCAGGTAAAGTGAACTAAAGAAAATTTTTCCTGAATTTGCAAGATCCATCACCTGAGGCTGTTGACTTACAGTTAAATTAAGCCTCAACTTTCAGACAAAACTGCTGAACTCATCAGGGACCTTTTTGGTCGAGACTTGGAGGGAGTTGAGATCTGAGGATTTACTGTGGACCTGCATCCCCTGGAAAGTGCAGTGCTGCAGAGATTGCCTGCAAAGTGACAGAAATTGTGCTTTTTCTGGTTTTTGTTTCCTTACATTTCTTTTAGTCTCATCACTGACTTCCTAACTTGTTGAATTAGTCTTCACCTATTCTTTCAGGAGAAGGGAAAGGGGAGGTGGCCATGGGTTAGAAAGAGCTGAGAGAGGGTAAAAGTCCTGGGCCAAAATTTAGTACTGGCTGATCAGTCAAATCTGCTTTGTCTTGCCACAGGGTTCTGTTCACCTGTCCCTGTTTTATGCTGGGTGGCCTGGTGGTATTTGCAACCTGGTGACCAAAACATAGTAATAATTGTGTCTTTGTGTGTTTAACTCACATGATCGGACAGAGGCCTTTGATAAAGCATAAATAGGCTTTACACATAGCTTCTTTTACTTCTTACAAATTTTCTATTTGAGTTTGTTTCACAATTGGTTTACATTTAATTCTCTAACAGAATACCTTGGATTATGTGGGAAGAGAAGCATCGGGTACTTTATATCTAAAAGCCTATACTGAATAGGCTTGTGTGTGTGTGTACGTACATGTGTGTATGTGTTTATGTGTGTGTGCTCTGTGCACACATAAATCATATGTAAATATTTATATAATACCATATGCACAAACCATATTTCTAGGGTTTGTTTAGGGGTTGGGATTTAACCACAGTGTAGTATAAGGTGTGGGGGGGTATAACAAAAGAACAAGCCTGAGAGCAAATTCTGTCTCCATAATGCTAGGGTATTATTGTTTATTTTGTTGCCTCAGTTTTCTCCTTTTGAGAATGAGAACAACAGCAACAACTATTCCACTTATTCCTCAGACCTCGTACCTCATTGTATTTTCTGGGCACATTCACCATACATTTGAAAGTGCTTTGTAAACTGTGAAATTCTGCCCAAAGCCAGTTATTGCTTCTAGATTGTCTGGTAACATGGATATCCAGACTCTCAGGAAGGAATTGGATTTGCTATAATGCGAATAAAAAAATTCTCTAATGATTTTAAAGAAACAAATTTCACAACCAGTCACCACTTCACACCCATTAGGCTGGCTATTATCAAAGAAGCTAGAGGGGCATTGGCAAGGGTGAAGAGAAATTAGCTTTGTGCCTCTCTGGTACAATGTAATATGGTCTGGTTGCTGTGGGGAGCAGTATGGTAAGTCCTGAGAAAGCTAAACACAGGATTACCAGCAATTAGATTTCTAGATACACATACAAAAGATCTGAAGACTAGGATGTGAAAAGATGTTAGTAAACCAATGTTCATGGCAGCATTATTCACATTGGCCAAAAGGTGGAAGCAATCCCAGTGTCCACTGTTGATAGATGGATAAATAAATGTGTGCATCCAATCGAATATTATTCAACATTGAAAGGGAAGAATATTCTGATGTATGTCACAACATGGATTAAACTTGAAGACATACATAAGCCAAACCCAAAAAGACAACTACTACATGACTGGATTTATGTGGAAATTTATAGAGACAGAAAGTAGAATACAGGTTACTAGGAATTAGAAGGGAAAATGGGGAATAATTTGAGAAGTGCAGAGTTTCAGTTTGGCATGATAAAAGGCGTCTGAGGTGGATAATGCTGATGGTTGCATAATGATGTGAACAAGCTTAATGCCACTTAGCAGTACACCTAAAAATAGTTTAAAAGGTAAAGCTTCAGATTTCAAAGTTATCCAGCTCAAAGGCCCAGCAGAGAACTGGTTAACCAACTCATTCCCACCTATGAAGGGTGGGAAAAACTTTTACCTGATGTGAGTTTGCTCAGTTATAGCAGTTTAAGTCATTGCAATGAATTAAAGTTTTCTTATATGTATACCTCATTATACACACATATGTATATATATATATATATGTAGATATATATATATACACACATATGTATATATATATGTAGATATATATATATATATATATATATATATATATATACCATATTGTGTATCTGTTTAAAAAGAGGCTCCTTTTGTTTAGTGTGGAAGCAGCTTTTGTTTGGTTTTCTGTTGTGTTTTATCTCTCATTTTTCTTTATTTCAGAAGTCAAATACAGAATTTGTAGCCATTGTCCTTTATTACACTTCATTTGTACTGACTCTTGGAGTCTCTCAGTTAATTTATCATGTATCGATTAACACACAACCCTTCACCTGCACCACAGTTGTAGACAGTCTTCAGATGTGTCCGATTTTCTTCAAAGGATCATCTAATTCACGCCATGCCCCATGTCACAGTTGTGTCACATTCCTCTCCTCCCCTCCCCTTGCCTCCCCTCCTCTCTCCTCCCCTT
>PVLA01004063.1:0-189047 GCA_004027455.1 Hydrochoerus hydrochaeris | reverse complement strand
CCTTGGGCTCTCATAGTCCGGTTGTCAAGGCAGCTATTGCTGCTCAGGTCCATCCGCGCACTCCCCTCCAGGGTGGTAACGGCTCAGCCTTCTCTGTGGTGCATTTCTTTATAGTGTCTGAAGCAGTGCTTTTTCAAGGAAATGAATTGTATATTTTAGTGCCACGATAAAATGCAGGCAGGCACGCTGCTGGGATGCGGTTGGCCTTGTCTCCCGGGCAGCAGGAGTGCTTGTATTTATGATGACCGTTTCACACTTGGATATTTGGGAAATGGTAAATGTTCACGTGTGCCTACAAGGACTTCTGAGTCTTCTGTGTGCTGCACAGAATAAAGAGGGCTTGTCTAATTTCAAACATTTGTTTGAATGGTGTCAGAGTGGAGGGGGGCGAAAGCAGTGCCCTCCATCCTAGCCCCGTAAAGATAATGCGTGTGTTAGCTCTGGCCCTGCTTTGAAGGCGGCACAGCTGCTGGGTGACCACAGGATCCTTCTGTCTCACAGAGATGCTACATTTTGATGCCACCAGTCACAGACCTGTAGCGGGAAAGCTTCTATTTCGTATATTTGCCACCAACCAGTAATAAGAGTGAGGGTGGCTCATCTGGGAATAGTAAGTGACAGGAAAGCCCAGCCCAAGCAGTGAGCACAGTAGTCCGAGTTCTTTCTCAGTGTCCAGGCCAACCCCTGAGTCCCTGTGTGCTCCAGTCATGACTGAAACCATCGCCTTAACCCTAACAGCACTCCCATCCACGTGTGCCCTTGCTTGTCCTTTGGTGTAGAAGTCACACAATCTGCTGTGCTTTTCCTTCATCTTCCTAAGTCAGTCTTTGGCCCCACAGCGCCTTGAGCACCCTTCCCTTCCTTGGGCTTCTGCTCTTCAGAGCATTTGCAGTCAGAAAGGAGTGGCAGCATGCCATTGGGAAACCTCTCCATCGCACAATGTGCGTTCAACAGCTGGTCTTAGTATCCAATTAAACATTTCCTCTTCCTGGGAAACTGCCTGTGGGGCACGGACATGCCAGTCTTTCTCAGTGAGTGAGCTGGCAAAAAAAAGAAATCTCTAGGCTCTGAGATCATCATTTTGGCAAAATTCTTTGAAGGTAAGGGAACTTTTGTACTGCAAAAATCCAAAAGGGCATTACCCTCAGATTCAGGTCACAAATTCGTCTTAGGAAACTCGCATCAGTCTCTGATGAAGGCTAAGTTTTGACTCACATATTTCGGTGAATAATGATATAGTTTAGGGAACCCTTCCTGTCCTCATATAATTCATAGCCTCGCTGAGGAAGACGAGGCACGTTCTAATCGGTTTGAAATGGAGCCCAACACCTGGCCACCCAGAGCTCACAGGTAGGTAACCCAGGAGTTAGATGCAAGCTGACAACCACTGATGTTTTTTATAATTTCAAAGCTCCATTACTTAAAAAAGAGAGAAAAAGAAGAAAGCATTGAATCTTCAGCCCAAAAGTCCCACACTAGAAGCAGTTGCTTTCTATAGCATAGTAGGGTTAAAAATACATAGACTTGCGATGTAGAAAATCTTAAGACTCCAATTTCTGTTCTCCTGTTTGATCTCAGACAACTTATTTAAAGTTTTTGTGCTTCAGTTACTGTTTCTACAGCTTAATAGCCCACATCATAGGATTTCTGAGGAGCAGAGGGACTCATGGTGATCCTCCTGCCCCAGCTTCCCAAGTGCTGGGATAGAAGCTATTTCAAGAACTTTGTGCATCGGAATCAATAAACACAAGCAAATAGAATTTAGGTGTGGATGTGTCACCAAGATAGAACTCGTCTCCACATTACTTTTTTTCATATTGTCCTAATTCCTAGAATGAACGATGCCTAATTAGCATTCTTTCCTCGGACAAATATTAGAAGAGAAACAATACTAAAGCAACAAGTAAGAGCTACAAAGTCTTTTACAACCGAGAGTGAGAGAATAACACAATATTGTGCCTGAGATCTCTGCTGCGTTTTTGTTAGGCTGCATCACTGACTGGGCTTCTGTCTAGAGCACCAGTTTCCACCTACCTGATCGGACTGGTCATCCATCCATCCAGCCCCCGGTCCAGACACTTGGAAGTAGAGGGCCAATAAATCCGGAGCATCACTGTGATGCTATTGTCAACCAAAGGAGAAAGACTGCAAATCTCTGTCCTTTAATCTGGGTTGCTCTTGCATGCTCTTTTTGAAAATCCTCTACTGACAGAAGCTCCCAATCGATGGAGCTGCCTCCAGGTCTGTGGTTGAAGATACACATCAGAGATGAGGCCCACACTTCCCGGAGCACTTGTGGGCTCACAGATGGAGTTCACCCCTCCGACACCTACAGTTAATTTGTTCACCTAGTATTTTCTGAACAGTGCACAGTATCTCGGAGTGTACCATATTTACTTGTGGTGTTTTTAAATGTAAAATTAGGAATCGTTAATACAAATGAATACTTTGTAACTGTCCTGTACCATTCGGGGAAAACTGTTTGGAGCACAGTAAGAGATTGACTCACATGAGGCCACTTCCAGCAGAAGAGGAAATAATTTTGAAAGAGACATCATGTGCAGTTCTGCTTTAAAACCTAGAAAATCCTCCTTCACTAGATGCTAGCTCTCTTTTATGCATTATCTATTAATAGCTGCATTGCTAAACAGTCATATAAAGCAGGGGGTAATGTGATATTGTTTTTGAAACTGAGAAACAAAACCAAAAAGTGTAGACAGAGAAATGCAATGGGTCAGCTGCGAGCTGGGCCTGGAATCCTGGTGGCAGGGTCTCTGGCGAACGCTGTCACACGGCTGTGTGTGTCTGTGTGTGCCTTGTCCAGTTGTTCACTGTGCCCTCCTTATAAAGAAATCAAAGAGGAATGCGATTCGTGAAGAGGAGATTTATTCATTCATCCATTTCATTGTTGGTAAAAGCATAAGATAACTGAAAATAATCCCAAAACTAAAGTCATGATTTGGTTTATGTTTTGCAGTCTGTATCTCAGGACATCTTGGTAACTGTGGAAAGCAAAACAGTCACTTCAAACTATTTAATAGCAAATGATCCAAAATTGTGAAGACTTGAAAGCATATGGAACAGAGATTAAGGGCATAACTTTGGAGCCAGTCAGACCTGTAGAGAGGTTGCTTAAACTCTATGGGTACCAATTTTCCCATTGTAAAGTGGGAAGATCAGCAGCTCTCAAACACCTTTCATTCTTCTTAGCTGGAACATCCTTAACCTTAATTGTTTGAGGAACTTTTTTCTGTAGTCTGCTCAAACATTCCCATAATTTATGTGGTGCCAGGAGATGTAGACAACTGTGCGTGTTCCTCCAGTAATATTTATCATGTGGTTAGGATAAATAAGTAATTTATTTCTCAGTCTTCCAGAAAGTACTTTGAAAGCATGGAGTCCAACCCAGCTTTCCAAGCAGCTTAGAGCTGTGGAGTCCATCAACCCCCAGAGATGTTTCACCATGAGGGGAGGAGAGGGAGTTCTCTGGAAGGCAGGTGCTTGAAGGCATGAAGTAATCTGTCATTTACTCGGTTCACTCAGAGGCACCCTTCAAAGTGGCCCCTTCCTTAGCTCAAGTCTGCAGGCCTCCTGCTGATTCCATGACACACTAAGGTACCATCTATAGGAGGCCCTCCTCACCATCATCTCTCCTGATCCTACCTTGTTTCCAGTGTCACAGGAGTGAAGCCCTGAGTTCTCCTGTGCCCTGGGGACCTGGAGAGACCTCTCTTGGGTCTGTTCCCCTCCTAGATGGCAACCCTTCCCAGTCTTTGGTGGTGGTACAGTGTTGTAGGGAAGAACACATGACACATGGGCCAGGTCCTCAGGGATCTCCTTCCAATCAGGGTTTGAATACAAACCCTCAATGGCAATTTCTAACCCCATCCCTGCCTGCTTCCCTGAGACAAAGATAAAAGTGTCATCATCTGAAGAATGGAGGAGGGAGAATGGCAGGGGGAAAATGGAATGAAGAAGGAAGAGAGACACAGATAAGAGTTATAAAATATGACACCAACCATTATTACATAGGGGCCAGCCTAGATTGATCTGCACTCAACAAGAGATCGCTGTGTTTACTGCAAACCTTGCTGTGTTGTTGTTATCGACAGTAGTTAAAGAGCACAGACAAAAAGAATGGCCACAGATCACGAGGCAAAAGAATGACTTGTACCTAAAACTCCAGCCTAAGGCGCAGTGTTAGTGTTGGCTCCACACAACTCCTCAGCTCTTCCTCTGGGTGCCTTTCTCCTCTTCATCACTGTGTGAGCTTGGACCTGAAAAGGAACAGTTGTGGGCTGTTCTGTGAATAAGACAGCCTGACACCACGGGATTTCTGCTTTGTGACAAAGTGTAAGTGAATCAGATTAATGATTAATAATCGACACTGACTTCCATTGATTATGATTCTGTTGGAGATAATGATCCAAGTGGTCAGTAATGATTACACAGCCAGTTAGAGCAGAAACTATAAATCACTATAGCGCCAAACAAGTGCCTTTCCTTACCTTCAGTAACTTTCATTATTAAAAAAAATAATGTGACTGAGACTTACTTTGTCCCTCAGAAGTATGTGCTGGGTACCAAGGCTATTATTGAACATTGTTCTCAGGTATTTGTTTGTAAGGCAAAGAGGAACGTCTCTGCTTTCATAGTTTCCATTCCCATGAGGTAAAAAGGGAAATCTGTAAATTAAAAAGGCAATGTGCATAGTCTGTTAGAGTTTCGTAATGCTAAGGAGAAATAATAAAGTGGAAATGGGTGATTTGGAAGATGCGACGGATGAGTTTTTAATTTTAGATAGAAAGACCAGTCAGAAAGGTGGCACCAAGGCCTGGGGTGTTGCTCGCTCCGCAGGGCAGCATGTGCTTAGCATGTGCTAAGTATGTGCTTAGCATGCACAAGCAGCACAGAAGAAGAAGGAGAACAATGCATGGAGAGGAGGAGGAGCAAGAAGAGTAGAGGAGGAGGAGGAGAAAGAGGAGAAAGAAAGGACAGGATGGGGGAAGGGTAAAGGGAAGGACAGAGGAGGAGGAAGAGGGGAAAAGGGGAGGGAGGGAAGAAGGAAGAAGAAAAAAGAAAAGAGAAGAAAAAACAATTGTCAGTCCGAACACAATGGCATTATTTGAATAAACAGCGGAATGGAAGTAATAGGCCACAGAAGTGCCTGGGAAGCACTTTCACATGTAGAGGGTAGAAAATGTCACCCTGTGCAAGAGCCCAAGCAGGAAAAAGCCTGAGGGGCCAGAGAATCAGGAAAGAGACCCAGGTGGCTGAGGTGCATTGATTTTCAGGAGAAGTAAATACAGGAGATGCAGTCCAGGGCATGTCAGGCCATGGTGGGGAGACAGAAGCCACGCTGGGACTCCTTTGCCTCTGAGAGGGGATGTCACTGGAGAGCTTTTAGCAGAGGAGTGACACAATCTGACTGTATTTTAGGAGGATCATTCTGCCTACTGTCTTGAAAATAGATTGTAACAGAACAAGGTCATGTAGAAATTCTCTAATTTATGAGCAATTATGGAGAAAAATTTAATGCTATTGAGACCCACTCAATTCTAATTCTATAAATTGCCTTTTTTATTGTGCTACCATCTAAGGATTTTGAGAAGTAAAAATTGTAACTTTTTCACTAGAACTTAGTTTTCCCACAGCCCTCAGCGATTCTGCAGAGGCTCCTCTGTGTGAGGCCGCCCTTGGTAATGGGGGAGATCCCGGGTTTACCAAAGGAGACAGTGTTCCGGAAATGTGCATTTCAGGAGCTTGTTTGCTTGTGATACAGGCAGGAAACCTTCGTCAAACATGGGCTGCAGTGACGTCATTCAGATCAAAACCGTGTGCCCCCAAAAGTTGAAAGTATTTCAGATAGATGAAGACAAATAAAGCTGAGGTCCAATATGGTGTCTTTTTCCTCTCTCTCCCTCTGTCACTGTAACAGGAAACTAAGCAAATGTACTTCTCTTGCTGATGATTTTATTTGTCAAGCGTGCCAAATTCTCAAGAAATTACCTAATTTTTTTTAAATTTTTACTATCAAGGAATTAACACTTCCCCGGAGCTGGCCATGCCTGCTTTAATCTTTGATTCCCTCAGACCAGGATGGAATGAATGACCTCAGTAGGAGGCGACTGAGCAGGTATCAAGACGCAGTTTAGCTGCATCTTTGAATGGAGAGCGCTCTATGTCAGTAGTAATTGAAGTTCAAAGAGCATCTTAAGGGAAGACAGACTTAAAATCTATGCTCTGCCTTGCTTTCCTCACACTGGGGCCAAGGACCTTGCTTTGTGATTGCCTAGCACTTAGTATGTTAAGTGTGTCAGTGGAATATATGGAAATTAACCGGGAAGGTGCCCAGGCCACTCTGTGTGAGAGCAGGCAAGGTGCTATTTACACCTGTTCAGACCTGTCATACTGCCTGGCCAGACATTAGCTGTTCCATAAATTTTTATTGCTAATGTGGTACTTAGCTGACTTTCATATGGAAAGCAAATAGTAAGTGCTTATAAGAGCAGTCGCCAGATGCCACGCAGTTTTCTTTCAAGGACACCTTTGCCATCCTGGAGGGGCAATGGGCAAAGATTGGACAATTCCTAATTGTGCCACAAGGGAATTCGAGTGTGCTGTTTAATCCAAGGGTGGGCAGCACACAGGAGGTTATTTCCCTGTCATGAAGCTGGGACAGGATTCACTGAAAATGTTTGTTAAGGAGCTTGAAAAGTGGATGTTATTTTATTAGAGTAGGAAGTTCTCCCAAGACCTGCACACTGAAATCAAAAGCTACTGAGGTACAAGAGGAAAAAGGTGTCATTCTTTCCGTTCTTAGGCTGTGGTTTCAAATGTATTGGGTGAATATTTCTAAGTTCTTGTTAGATTGTTGAACAGATCTGTTTGTAGTCTCACTGCTTGAGTGTCCACTTTGTGTGCTTTAACTTTGTAACTTGAACAACTATTTCTAAAATAACAATATGTAATTTATCAACTAGTGATTTCTTACTGTGTATCTTTTTTTTGAAATTCTGTAAGATTTCTATCCTTTTTCATTCTTTCTCTTTAAATAAAAAAAAGCTAAAAAGATGTATTGGGTGAGTAGGATGAGAATGTCAGGCAAAAGCTAAATGGTATTATCAGATTTGAAATGAGCCCAACTAAACATGTGAGTTGAATGAAGAACAATGGAAATGTTGGGGACCTGGCAGAGAGCCCCAGTGGACTGTGGTAAGGATATGGCAAGATAATAAAAACACAGAGACGAGCACAGTAATACATGAATGACTGGGAAGTCGATGTCCAGATGGACCAAGAGAGTGATGTTCTAAGACAGCCACTGTTTACTGGTGTACACAGTGGTAGGTGGGGCTAGTGAAAGATCTAACTCAGTGGAAGACTTAGAGTTTTATGACTCAATGGGCAAATATAATCCTGGTATGCCTTAAGAGGGCATAGATGATCTTATGCTAGGAAAGATCTTGTCCTGGAGTAGAATCCTGGGATGACTCAAGTGGGTGTAGATGGTCATAAGATAAGAAGAGTCAATGGGAAATCTCAGATGGGTATACCATTGACTCCAAGCTTCCATGTTGTGCCTTAGGGAAGCAGGCATACTTAGCCATTGTGAATTTGTGGTCCCAGCATAGAAAGTGTTGTGGTGAAGCTAATTCTGTCAGATTGATTAGGCTGAGAATCACGGAGGGAGTTAGTAAATTACACCTCTGAGTGTGTCTGGGTGGAGCACTGGAGCATGACTTTGGGCACTCTTACCTGTTCCTTGGCCCTTTCCTCTCTTCCTGGCTCTGTTTCCCTTCATTACTTTCTGTATACCATGAACTAAGTAGCCGTGTTCCCCAGTCCCCTTCCACCATGATGTACTTACCCTGGAGCCATTTCACCATGGACTGAACCCTCTCAACCTGTGAGCCACATTGTACTTCTCTTCCTTTCAGTTGTGGGTATTGTTTATTTTTTTTCCTGGCAACAGGAAAACTTATATGAAAAAAGTTACAAAGAACAGGTGATAGAGAAGTCTCAAAATACAAGAGACTTGTATTTCAGAAAAGTCATCTTGGTGGTATATGAAGGCTGGTTTAGAAAAGGAAAAGACCAAAGACTTGGTGGTAAGCTATTAAGGGATATCAAAAACTGGGGTGCTTTGTTTAGAAATGGAGAATCAGGGTCAAGCCCGGAAGTAACAAACATATAGCACACATGCCCCACGCAGCAAGCTATTTATATCATTAAAAGCTCTAAAACATTCACTGAAACTGGTCTAGCCCACACTGGTTTGGCTTCTGGTTTTCACGATCTTGTGTTGGTTATTTAATTACTTGATGTTTCAGTTTCCTTACTGTAAACTGGTGTGAAAGTTAAACCTTCATAGAAGGGTCTACAAGCAATAAAATAATCATACATATAAAGTGCATTGCATGCAATAACTACTTAACATATTATAGGAGTTAATATCTCAATCAAGCATTGTAAAACCTCTGGAAACCAAAAGTATGAATAAAAGATTAAATAAAGGTAAATAATAGAAAAATTGGAAGAGAAATAAAAAATAGAGGGAGAATGGAGGGGGAAGGAGAAAGGATGGAAAAAAGAATTAAAGGAAAAAATTGGAAATAGAGCTTCGCAAAGGAGAAGAGCACCAAGAGTCGGAAGGAAAACGGAAATATGAGAAGGTAGGAAACAGAAGAAGAATTAGGGTGGATTAAATGCCTGCACCAACTCCCCACATAAATGCAGTCATTGTGTGCTGCAAATATGTACTAACAAAAAAGGGTATCAATCCATTTTATAGATAAAATTAATAATAAGGTTTATACAGTGTAAGTAACTAGAATGGCTAAATTCTGAATTTCACATATTTTTAAAATACATACATGTACCACAGGTCCTAAGGGAGTAGTTGAAACAGAGTCTATTATCCATTAATGTCTACTACCAAATTTTGAATTTTCTAGTCTTAGTTAAAATTATGCAATCGTGAAAGCCCTGTGTGCTTTGAAGATTTTCTGCAATTCAGAAGAAAACCAAAGCAGCTACACGGAGTAGATAGAAAACAGGGGCTGTCTCCACAGCAGAGAAGTGCAGACAATCGTGGCAGCATTTGCCCTTTTCCTTGCTGCTCTGAGACAACCCTCATCTGCCGACTGGGCCAGCATCTGTGGAGGAGACACTCTCTAGACTCCTGGTTTCCCAACACAATCGTGTTAACATGTTTTACAGTCACATCCCTTGCCTGGAGGAAAACAAACCATCATGTGGTTAAGTTTCCCCTTCTTGGTACCAAAGGCTCGGGAAAGGCCAGCGTTAGAACGTGTTTGCCAAGAAACACCACCCCTCCCGGGATGGGTCGGTTGTTTGCTCACCTGTCTGTAGGAAGTATGAGGCCCAGCTTAACGCACAGACGCATGGGCGTAGGTCCTCCAGATTTCCTGTGAAGCACGCAGCTCTTGAATGGGCCTAAGGACATTTGTCAGAAGTAAAATTCAAATTTGGGAACCGGCTCCTTCTCCAAATGATTCATAGTATGGTTTATCATTTCCGATGTGCAAGGTATAGAAATATGGCAGTTTTAAGCAGCTATTAGATATACTTTCAGGAATGTTGAGAAATAACTAATAAAGATCTGTCTTCTTTGTTGGGATGAAGGAGACAGGTTCTCCTGTGGAAAGGACCCAGCTGTCTGCTGCTATTTCTCGTGGCCCTGCAGCCACAGGGTAATGCGCCCCCCGCCCTCACTCAGACTGGGTCAGGACATCCCCGCTTCACCGAGTAAACATTCCTGTTGATTTGCAAAGTGTTTATTTGAACAGCAAGGGGAGCAAATGTGAAACTATTCGAAACTGGAGTAATGTATTGAAATTGTCCATTGAGCTCTTAGTCAGGAGCAGCTTGTTTAAACTCTCCTCTTGGGTCCCAATTTCTATAACTGCAGTAGCCCCACCAATGGTGTGACTACCTTGTGCGGCCCTGTGTCTGCTGCCACCTGGGCAAGCCACCAGCTCACGCTCTGGAGCATTACTGTGCATGATGCCAAGGCCAGGTGGACAAATACACCCGTGGAAGGCTGAGGAAACTCGGTTACTGTGCAGTCCCAGGGCTCGGTTCTGATTGTAAGCGGCATGCTAAGTTCCCTTTCTAGTTAAAAGTAAATTTAATAGAAAAGAAAATCTATAGCTTATTATTGCAAGCAGCCATTTACTTCTGATGAAACTGCCCTATAAAACAGATATAAAACCTCCTGTACCTCTAAATCTCAATTATATGGTTGAATGTGGGAACTGACAATGCCTGGGATGCAGAACAGGGTTGAGCCCTCAGTGAAAAAGTGTGCTGGACACTGGGGCAGCCAGTCACTCAGTTTGTATTACACACACACACACACAAATACATTGTTACACACACAAATACACTGCTACACACACAATGCTATACACACATGCACACACACACACAATCTGTAGTGTTAGCTGACTGTTTCTGTTTTTTTTTGTGTGTGTGATACTGAGAATCAAACTCAGAACCTCACACTTGCCAGGCAGGCATTGTGCTTCTGAGCTGCACCCCTGGCAGTAGGCTGATTTTTAATAGCAATGTGTGCATTTTTGTATTCTGCTATCAAAAATGACAAATAAAATGTTATTCCAATTTTAATATGTTTAGAGTTTAAGTACATATCATGTCACAATTATTAGCTTACTAATGACATAATTTATTAGTTTTTAAAACTGGAAGTCATTGCTTCTTATCCCAGCAGTCAGGAGGCTGAAGCAGGAGAATCGCTTCAAGTTCAAAGCCAGCCTGAGCCAAATAGTAAGTTTAAAGCCTGCCTCAACTACTTAGCCAGATGCTGTCCTGTCTCAGGAAAATCCTCCCAAAAGTCATTGCATAAATGACAGTATTTTATGCAGTCAGTTCCAAATTCAAAATATATGATTTAAAATATACACATACCAATTATATATATGTATGTTCATATAGACAACTAGCTACAGAATTACATATAAGTATATATATATATATACATATATATATATATATGTATATATATATATATATAAATTTCCCGAGTTCATTGAGAATTGAGGTATTTGATCATGTTTACTAATTTTACTTAAATATGATCAAGTGATTAGAAGGCATGTTTTTATTATGTCAGTTACGTTTCCATTATGAGTTAATATCAATGATATCTGTTAATGCTCAAATATCTTCACGCATGTTTATGTCAAAAAGAACAACTTTTGAAGTATTTTAGCCCTTTAAACTTATCATAATTTTAGTAATATTAGAATCTGAATATCACGTTCTCTTACCTATTTCCAATACCACCTTAAACCAATAAGCTGAGATCAGTTCAGTACAGGATTTCCAACCCATATCTGTACCATAAAACCTACTAAATTTTTAAAGTCCAATTCAAGCCTAGAATGCTCAGGGTGGATACAGATAGTTTAAAGTTGGGAAGTCACTTTGTCTAAGGTGAGAGACGGGAGTTGAGGCAATTTTATTTTGCCCTGTATCAAAAGACTGATTATTTTCTCACAGAAAAACCATAGTGCTAGTGATTAGCAGATGGTGTGTTACTGACCAGGCTGCAGTCTCATTTCTGCTGTGACAATTCGCTATGCACTGGCACAACTGTAGCTACCTAGAGCGCTTTGCTGGCAGCAATCGGCCCGGGGAAACCAGAGCAGGCAGGAGAGGGGAGGAGAATGAACCCCAGGCCGGTGCCGGGGGCAAAGCTGTGCCAGGCCCTGGCTTGGGAGACCCTGCGGCAGCGGCTGGGGCTCTGGGGTTGACAGTTTCCTTCATAGCGAAATGGGAATTCTGGTTTGTTAGTGAAGCAAATAAACCTCATCAGGGAGAATGGGGAAGTCAGCAAACAAATAGCAGCCTCTGCCCCTGAGGTTAAACAGACGCAGCAGCAAATACCGTTGCTTTTTGAGATTCAAGATTTCAATTTTCATTTTTTTAGTCTACTTAATTGTCTGCACAATATATTTTGCATAATTTCCTCTAATACCCTTCTTTAAATCCATCACCACTTGTGACACCAAATACTCGTAATAACATTTTGTATAAACAACAATTAAAATTTTTATAGAAAAGTATATAAATTTTGTGTAACATTTTAGAACATGATCTAATAGGTCAAGTTCTATACACAGGACTGAGATATTGTTGGCTTCTCCCATCGTGCAACTATTTAAGCATCTGTCTATCTCTATCTATCTATCTATCTATCTATCTATCGTCAATCTAAAGGGGTAAAAATGTGTATATTACATATGTGTATATAATATATTTTTGAATATACACATACACAAATATTAAATATTTTACTTTAATATTTTCTCAACACTTTTTAATCAGATAAATAGTTTCAGATTTTTTTCAAGAGTTTGAAGCCTTGACATATTTGACTGAATCTTTTCCCAGCATTTTACTCTTTGGTCAGCCTCTCCCCAAGGTACTTAAATTGTGTGAAACAAATATGATATCACCTTCGGTATCACAGACTGGTTTAGAGACCTAAGTTACTTTAATGCTGATGATCATAGTGAGCTCATAGGTCTAGATAAGAGAGGTTACACTCATCAGATCTAAATAGATCTGGATATGGGTACAGATCCAGTGTATCTGAGTAGGTCTTACACACACACACACACACACACACACACACACGCAATGCACTTAGTGACCATTTTTAAAACAGGAAAAAAATCTCTTTTCAGGACTTATGTTTCTCTTCTGTGCCTAACATACATCAAGGATTACAGAACCTCCAACTTGTACGGGAATTGTGTGAAGGCAGCAAGGGGCATTTCAGCATTCTTAAAACTTCCAATTCTGGCAAAAGGAAACGTTGCCTCCTAGGAACCTTTCCCAAAAGATTGGTTTTCGTGAAGTTTGGAGAAAGTTAGGGCTGTGGCTGGGAATTCTGAAAAAGAACAATGAAAATTATCCCTGCTGATGTTGTGAAACACAGGACAAATTGATACAGAGGACCCTGGTAAATTGTTTTCCTGTGGATGGAAGCATGATTGGTATCTTTGACAAATCAAAGCTATTTTTATGAATGAAGTCAAGAAAGCTGATCTCTCTCCTCTCTCTTCTACTTGCTCCAATGTAGGACGTGTTAATACAAATGTACTTATGTTAAATATGCCCAGCATAATGTCCATAGAGTCATTTGCTAGGTTATGATGTCATGCAGTGGGCCGAGTGCTTACCGCACACACTGAATTATGAGAAACATTGTACACTACAATGCCACACAGTCACTTTATACCTGGGTAATAGTAGTTAACCCCCAGCATTTTAAAGCAGTGAATTGCAAAAGTGGTTTGTGTATCCGATACATTGCGTTTTAGCTGCAGGGCTAACAGACATCTCTTGATCGAGGGTTGCGGTTTCTTCTCTGCTGATGGGTTCACTGCTTTCAGATACACGTTCTATTTTTTTTTTTTTTGCATGAAGAATCATTAATTTATTTTCTATGAATTTTTAAGTGTAGATTTCCTTACAGTGGAATAAGAATGTAAAGGCTTGTAAAATCGCTTCGGAAGACAGTCTCTTCGGATTTTTACCACTGTCTTTCCCATGCAGTTATACTTAGCCTTCACTTCGTGCCTTTATGGAGATGTCTGAGGATGTTTAAACTCAGTATTTAGTTTTTATTTTACCTTAAGTAATGTTTGTGATACATAGTAAACACATTCACTGTGGGCTACACACACACACACACACACAATACACATAGACATACAATTGTATGTATATATAATCACAGTTCTGTTCACTTCCCCTTCCATTCCCCATCCCCACATTCCCAGATGTTTCCCACCTCCCCAAAGTCTGCCTCCCTCTTTTCTACCTGGCCTTTATTTTGACCTTTATATTATTTATACATTGTGGTTTCTCATATAAGAGAAACCGTGTGATTTTTAACTTGTGTCTTACTTCCCTTGGCATTATGGTCTCAAGGTGTGTCCGTTTCCCATGAGTCCATCGTGTGTGTAATGACTAAATCATGTCCTGATAATGACGACACAGCTGACGGTCCTGGGTTGGAATCTGGTGTGCCAGGAGCCCTGTGCCCCCTCTGGGATGTGTGGAATCAGCTCATCAGAGCAGGCCTGGCTGGGAAGTAGGCTTCCCAGATGCGAATCTTAGCACAACTTTTACTACATGACATTGAACTTAAGTTACCCAAAAAAACTCAGATTTTCAAATAGTTCTTTGCTTTGGGCAGCTATAAGTAAACTGAGTCATTTAAAGATTTACCCTTCTGAATTTTTCTCTCCAAAGTGGTTGTCACTTCAGAAATGCTTTCTGATGTTTCCCCCATTCCCAGTGGAAAGACCCAGCAGACCCTGGAAATAGAACCCCCAGGCTTGCAGCAGTGAGGTATCACTCCAGGACTACATAATGGAGAAGGAAAGCTATTGCTTAAACATTTTTATTAGCTGGAGCTTTGTTTCAATCATTTATCACTGAACACTGCAAAGGAGCATTATGGTGAATTTGTGGAATTAAAATAAATCACATTTAAACAGAAATAATAATTATATATCATATACTCACCCATGCACTAGGAAACCTGTGGATACACAGACATTCTGTGTGTGCAGTAGTAAATGTGCACACACATGTTTAATATAGTCTTAAAAGTGATATCATGCTGGTCCAAAGCTTGGACTCTAGAAAAATCACCTTCACCAATAAATACCGGGGTAATCTAGATCAAATCAATCTCTTTGTGCCTCATTTCTTTAATTTTTAAAATGGAAATAATTTTGCCTGACTTATAATGTTGCTTACCTTCACTCAGTAATCTCAGCTTTGTAGAATGGCTGGACCGACTTGTGCCTTCTAATAGAAGTGTGTGTAATTTGCATGCATACAGACAGAGCAACTGCGTACAAAATTGAGCAGTGCTTGTAATGCCTAGAATTTCCAAGTTCCAGGTATGAAATATGTTTTATAGCTTGACAGAATTTATCATTTTGAACGTGTCACATTTATCTCTGCTGCATTAGCAGAGTGTATGGTGGAAGGAAGTCCGGGAGCTGTCAACACCCCTCTCTCAACAGGAAACAAACATTGTGAATATTTCCTTTCTCAGCAGCTCCATATCTCTTTGAGTTCTATAATATGGTTACTTTGAAGGACACAGAAGTCTGCTATTTACTATGCTGGAGACGGCATAGCGCGCGATAAACTTGATCATGTGCCTGCTGCCATCTGAAATGGAATTCTCTCACACTCCTGGCTGTAGCTCTGCTCTGACCCACTGCCACAGTGCCTTGCCAGGCCGCGGTGGTGATCTTAATCACATTCCAGTTTTCATTTCAGCTCCTGCTTGGCCTTTCCTAGTCAGAGTGAGCGAGCTTGTCACTCCGTCTCCCTTCCTCATGAAACTGAACTTTTACAAAAGAGGCGTCACATAGAGTTTGAGAAGTTTTATTGACATCTTCCATATAGCTGCTCTGAGCGGATCACATGAGAGTGACAAGAAGCCTCTGCTCGCACGGTGCTTTCGCAACACAGAGGAGCATGTAGGAGGGGAAGGAGATGTAAATGACCCTGCCATGAAGGTCACCAGGAAGCCCCTAGGTCCCCAGCAACCCTTCCATGCCTCCTCCAATCCCGACTCTTTCGGAAGGAAAAGTCAGTGATGGTGACAACCTTGTTAATTCACTGTGCCTCAGGTGAGGTCAGGAGGCTGATGGCAGAGGACAGGAGATGAGGGTGAAGTTTTACCCTGTTTCAATTTATGAAGAAAAACTTTATATAAAAGTACACAAATATCTATTAAGAGCAAAGCTGAAAGCTCTCTATACATTGCTTCTATGATGATACATGAGGCATATTTTTAGATTCTGTATCAACTTTTTAGAAGAAAAATCTGCATTTTTATCTAGCTGACAAGTTTCAAATTCTCCAGATGGCAGCTTTAATATATTTAATATGATTGTGCTGTTAAAAAATAGCAATAGAATTTTCTCTCGCGAAAGCCATTTGTGATGGGAAAACAATGCCATATGATACATGAAAATAAGAACATCACAAGCTATTTTTGTTGTTTGATGTCTATTGAGCTCTCAGTGAATGCAAAATCAGAACTGAACAAATGGGCGATGCTGCTGCTGTTCTTGGTAACTTAGCCTTCCCCTTTGCTCAGCGTGCCTTATCTAATTGTGGCCAAGCCACCCTTGGTCTGCTCTTCTGGGTATCAGCGATATTGGTTGTCAGATTGTTTTTCTTGCTACCTGATCAGCAGGTGATTCAGAAATGAGTTAGGTGTGTCAGCTCTACCCAGGACCTCTTTAAACTTGTGCTCTCAGAGTCATTTCAGATCTGGCTCAGTGAAGATAAATTCTCTCAGAAATCGTGAAGATGATTAGGTCACCTCATCACCTGTTTCTATTCCCATCACCATGCCCACCCCTCCCTAGGGCCAAGGGCAGTGCTCCAAACTGCTCTGTACTCGCAGTATGCCCTCAGTGCTTCTAGAATGAGCTATGAAAAGCCCGTGGACTCTTGTCTTCTGAATGCCAGACATTTCTGCGTTGTAAACATTTACTCATTTAGCATGGTCTTGGATCAGGGAGGACTTTGTTGTGAAGATGCTGGAAATTCAAGGTTAGGTGGACACTTTAGACTCCCTAACTCTCACCTGTCACGTGTTTTGGAGTGAGCCATGGAAACTACCTAAAGCAGCTGTCATTTTGATGTGTTCCGGCTCTTCAGGGAAGTTAGATTTCCACTGAGTGAAATTACAGACTTTATGGAGAAATCAAAACAGTGATCTGTCTACCAACAGGACCTGCATGGTAATCTTCTTACCCATTTCACTTGAATATAAGGAAACTTTAAACTTAATAAATGAGACTCCAAAACTGGGAGGCTGTGAAACTGTTTTACAGCAAAACTCCTAATAAATGTCATTTTGTTGTGACTTCACAGGAATATCACTCTATTAACTGTGTTGTTAGCAGAAACTTTCAGTTCATTTTTTTCCCAAAAATGATCTGTTGTAACTGTGAGCTCATCTGTATTGTTGATGACACAATTTATAATAATGGATCCATGGTAATAATTATGATTATTTTATGTGGCTCACAATGATTAAGTTCTGTATGAAAACAGACATTAGCGCATCCTTTGATCTTTCATTTTGTCCTAAGGATAAAGAGCCTCTTACATCTACTTGATAAGTGAACTAATGAAATATATGATAATAAAGTAGATTTCTTTAAAGTTGTGGAATCAATAATGTAGCATTCTACTGTACTCAGCTGTTAGCGGTTTGTGTCTAAAAATGTGCATGTCAGAGTTAGAATGACCAAGGTTTGGTTTCAGCTTTACAGTCATGATCTTAGACATGTTCCTTTTGGGTAAATCAGTTTGCTTACCTGTTTAATAAAGATGATGGCAGGTAATCCTAATATAACAGATAACTTCAAAGTAGGCACTAACTTTAACAACACATTAAAGTGCTTATTCTACTCCCTAATATAGTAAGCTTGCAACTAATTTAAGTAAATATTACGTCAGAAACATAGCATACTCTATTCAGTAAGAGGGCAGACATTTGTAGTATGATAAAGAGGTATCAGTAAAAACTCTAAGCTTTTTAAAATTTACTGCTAAAATCATTTACTGACTATGCACACAGACACATACAGTTAGCTTTTGAACACAAAGCTCAAGCTGAAGAAATAGGTTACTTGATAAATTCAGGTCAACAATAAATAATATTTTTGGGTTCCTGTGTTAATATATGGTGTTACTTCTAGAAAACTTTTTTATATGTTAGTCATCAGCTTGTGTTTTTATGGCATGAGGGTTGACTTTGAAATGGTTATAAACTGCTATGAAGAATGAACAGCTGTGAGAGATATAAATGATTCAGTTATCGCAACAACCCGAATATTAGGTGGCATATTTAGAATTATACATAAATGAAATTTTTACCAATAGACTGGAAAAAGTCTAAAATTAACTATTTATCACTTATAGATCCTTAAATAACCCTATTAATTCCACCTCAGAAAAATGTAAGCAACTGCTTCACTATAAATACCATCACGGTGGGTCAGCCACACAGCTTATAAGAAAACACATTTCTGTTTGAGTCTTTTGAAACACCAATCTTCACTAATATTTTCTTGGAAATCTACAGTGTGCTTAGCTATATAAAGAAAGAGCTTTTGAATTAAATGCTGTTATCATATTTGAGAGGTAGAGAAGAAATAAACAAAGTAAATGCTGCTGTTTGATGTCAGTTCTTCTGTCTTAGTACTGAACCAGATGTGATACACGGGGCCTTAAAACAGGCAGGAAGCATTCATTTATAAATTTCTCCTCCAAATAATTAAGAATTTTTCAGGGATATTAGTCATGGTAAAATTTGTATATGTAACCAATAAAATAAGAAACATTTGGTCCTCCTGAAATGCAACATGTTGACAAGAAAACAAATTTAGAATGATATTTGTAGTAAAATAGCAGTATATGAATCTGTGTGTTTGCCTAAATATGAATGAATAATAGCCATCTCATGATGCAGCCCCAGCATTTTAATAGATACTCTGCACACATCATTACCCCATGTTAATCTTCGGGAACATTTTCGGTTCAGGTATCATAATACCTCATTTTACACATGAAGAAGCTAAAATTTTTAGATACTAGGGGAACATCTATGGTCTCATAATGAGTTAGAACTGAGTGTGATTTTCTAATTTTAAAACTTGAAACAAAACCAGTAGGGTATTTTGACTTAAATTAGAATCAGAGCAGTAGGAACTATATCCTCTTTATGGTATTTGGTGATGGTACTGATGGTATTGGTGTTATTAGTTTTGGTTGAGATGATGGGAATGTCTCCTCCTCCTCCTCTTCCTCCTCCTCCTTCTTCCTCTTCCTCCTCCTCCTCTTCTTCCTTTCTAAATAAAGCAACTCTGTAGAAGGTAGAAAATTCTTGGTTGAATTTAATTAGATTGACTTGTTATATCCAATTCATTTTTGCCAAACACTTTATGATGGTGTTTTGACATCTTCAGTTAACACACACGCACACACTCATGTGCACAAACACATACACCCAAAACACATATGGACATGCCAGTTATTCAAGCATAACTAATATTCTCCTGCTCTTCCTCTTCCTCCTCTTTCTCTTCCAGTCCTGAGAATTGAACCCAGGACCTTCATGCTCAGCTAATTCCCCACCCCCTCTTAAGTTTAACTCTTGTCTGAGACAGGGTTTCGCTAAATTGTCTGTTTCCCAGGCCAGGCAACTTACGGTCCTCTAGCTTCAGCCTCTCACAGCACTAAAATCCTAGGCAGGTGCCAGCCTGGCAGCCTGGGAAACGCTTCTGTGAGCTCTTTCGAAAGCTCTGAGCTCTCTCTGTTACCTTGGTTCACACTTCACACGTGTAATTATTGAGGCCCTATCTCAAGTTTGTCCTCATTTTATATGTAAAGAAACTCTTAGTAAGAGTACAGAGACTTCTTGGTTTTATATATATATACTTAGTATATATTAAAAAAGAAATACATATATTTCCTTATATATATAAATATATATACTAAAATATATATATTGTTAATATATATTAAAAAAGAAACACACACACACACACACATATATATATATATATATATATATATATATATATATAATATATCTTCTCCTCCTGCATATAACATTTAAAAACTGACATATGTTTTCTTGCTTACCCACTTTGAGTAGCACAGAGAATGGTAAGGAAGGAAAATTCTCTATCATACTTATCCTTTTGATTTCTAATATTGTGATATTTTAGGTAATACTATAAGCATATCAGTGCCTCAGCAACATTGTAAAGACCCTATGTACCTCTAAGGTCTTTCCAGCTTTATGGGAGATTGGTTTAAAGATATGAGGGGTGCTCCCAAGCTGCAGCCACCCCAGGGCGAGAAACATCAGCATCTCCTGGGATCCACCCCATGTTGGAACTTGGGGTGCTGGGAAAACAGGCAGCCAGCTCGCTGCTCTGGTGAGCAGCTGTGAGCCTACCAGTGTGCAGGCTAAAAATCAAACATCCATCTCTTCCCCCCACCCCCAGCAACTGAGAGCCAGAGATCTGAGCATCTCTTGTGAGTTTGACTATATGTAATATAGCAAATAAGGGGGATTTTCTTCTGCCATCTCTTTGAAGGCAAATATTTTTATCTCTGTTTTGCTCAGTTCTGATCAATAGTATTGCTCTATTCAATATTCTGTTTTTATAATTTCAGTATTTCCTTTGATATTGCTCTACCTGATTGAAGGAACAACTATTGTGAAGAAAACCAGATGTACTATTGTGCCTATCACTGTTATCCCGGTAACCTGCTGTGAGGTTCTGTACCAATTTCACTGCCCTGCCTCAGTTGGCTTTGTCCTGTCTTGATCTGCTGTATTTCACTACCTTCAAAATAAAATAAATAACATAAAATAAATAAATAAAATTAAAAATAATAATAAAGAAGAAAAAATTTTTAAAAAATAAATAACAACAACAAAACAGATCAGTAAGGTACTGAGCAACCTGAAACATGATATAACTAAAGAGATAATGGATTTAAAAAGCACAAGGAGGAAAAGAAAGTGCTCTAAAGGATATAACTGCAAGTATATTTAAGTGTGTAGGATTGATAACCACGTTGCTAAGTTTTTGTTGGATCCGTGAACAGAACTCTTTGCAGCCTCACTGTTTGAATGTCCACTTTATATGCTTTAATTTTGTAACTTGAACAACTATATCCAAGAAGACAACATGTAATGTACCAACTAGTGGTTTCTTACTGCTTATTTTTTTTGAAATTCTGTATTATTTCTACTCTTTTTTCTGTTTTGTTTTTTCCTCCCTCTCTTTAAATAAATTTAAAAAAAACTACAAGGAGCTAGCATGGGGCTTCGTTTTCAGCCTGGAGCAGTCAGCTCCGGAGCAGGGATCTTAGCAGTTCGCTGAAGGAGGCAGGTGGAAAATGAGCACAGTGAAAGCCAGCAGCATGGCAGCACAAACAGACAGCAGGGGCCAAGCAGAACTAGCACTGTACCAAAGGGAGCAGACAGCCCCGAGAGGGAAATTCTGTGCTGGGGAGTTGGGTGCCAGGAAACCCGAATCCTAGTGAGAAGTCCCTTGGGATGTAGCATCCTGCTACAGAGCAAAGCCCTCATCTTATCCAGGAGACTGTGCCAGAAGTTTCCATTTCTGATTCTGGGTGGTTTTCAAAGGCCTCCAGGGACAAAGTTCAGTGAGTGGTGGAGAAACTGGCCGCGCTTGAATGGGCTGCAAGAGAAGAGTCACTGACCGTTCCTGCCAACAGGCCCTGACAGATGGCCCTGCTCCAGGTCAGGCAGGGAGTGTATCTAAACTTTCACAATGTCAAAAGGTAGAAAGAACTCAGACACATGCTGGGGACACTTCTTCTCCTTTCAAGTTTTGTCTTTGTATTTTCCTAGTATTTTGCCTTCTCTGTGCCCCCACAAGACTGATTGCGCGCCTTAGGTAAGCTCTCATGCCTGGGCAAGCAATTTAACTGCAAATGTAAACTAAGCGCAGATGCAAACTAAAATTGGGTTTTGTATTGAATCCTGGAAGTTCATGATTTATATTTAATTAACTTTTGGTGAGTTTTGCCATTTCCCTGAAGCCCAGGTTATTAACACTAATAGATTTGGGGTGGTAGTTCTCTCAGTGTCTGTCCTTGGAATCTGAGTCCCTTTTGTTGCTTTTATCTAAAAGTCTTGGCTGTCGGCAGGTATAGGTTCTTGCAGGGGTCTAGAGATACTGCAAAAGGAAGAGACACAGCCAGTAGAACTGGAATATCCATAGAAAAGTTTAATTTCAATTTATAATTTAGTATGCAATCTTAATTTGGTTGTTCTCTGTCTTTAATAATCCATTATTTGAAAAAAAGGAAGTATTTTCCACCTAACAGAATCAAGAGCATCCTTGCTTCCTCTCAAAATCTGCACATTAAATTTTATTTCATGTTGTCTGTTCTATTTGCAAATTAAAATGAAAGGTTATGGATAAAGTTACAGTGCTATTTGAGAGAAAATCAATTAAGAAATTTTAGTTCTTAATAAAAGTTGTTAACCAAAGTTATACCTTTTTAATTGGGAAAATTATTTGCAATGAAAAAAGAAATTCAGTTATTAGTAAAGCATAATGTCTCAATGCTACCAGTTTTGGGTCCTGTCAGTTGAGAAAACTACCTGTAAACATTTTGTCTTTCAGAAAAAACATCCTTGCTGTTATACATGTAATTCATGATATTAAGAATGAATAGCAATATATATCTAAGCAGTGCAAATTTACTATGCAAACATTTGAAAAAAATTGATTTCAATAGAAATACTCTTCTAAGAGACAAAATTGAGCTTATCAGTTTTTTACATAATTGTGCCCAGTTTTCTGATGTGTATATTCCTCAGCGTTGAGTGAGTCTGTCTCAGTTCAGAAAGCCAGTCATTTATTTATTTGGAAGACATCAAACTATTCTGTCTGATGATCAATTATTGTCATTGAAATAAAACAGAGTACTAATCATACCCAACAAAATTTTAAAAATTTTGTCAGCTTCAGTCTACTAGGGCTGGGGATTTAGCTCAGTGGCATAAGCTCCTGCCTAGCAAGTGTTAGGTCATGTGTTCGATCCCTGGTAGAAAAAAAAAAAAGCTTATTCCAATATATTAACAGTCTCTATCAAAATTCACTTTTACTCTAGTGCAAAGTAAATTGGTAATTTTCATACCTTCTACTTCTCATGTATATATTAAAGAAGGATGAATGACATTTCTTACAATATTTATGCTTTTACAACCAGAATTGACCCTGTGTTTCCACCTGGGGGGGCTTAGCCTATGGACACACTACCATACTTTTAGAAGGTTGTTGAATGTATTCTTGATGTTATAGCCAAAACTTAAAAACAAATTAAGTATCAAAATTAAAAGGGAAGCCATTCATAAGAGTAAAATGGGTTAGATTCATGAACAGAAGTTTTGCTAAGATGAGAAATCTTATGAAATATCACTGACTGAAAAATACAAGTTGAAAGTATCTATTCCTGAAAGGAAAGGGAGGATCCATTTATGCAATAAAAATGACATGAACAGTTTTTACACAGATTCACACCATGTGCATCTATCTACCCTGGCGTGCACATACGAAGCTCTACGTGAAAGTCTTCGTAGTCAGCCCTGGGGGTCCAGGCTGCAGCTGGGGAAACAGTGAGATCTGGGGCTACTCTGAAGTTTATGAAAGTAATTCAGGAAGTTGATGCCATGCTCAGGTTTGGGGCAAGTGTAACCTTTATAACAGTGTCACAGAAAGAGAGAAAAAGAAACTGTATTATAATTTATAGACACAAAAACCTCAATTAAAGTTTTATTTTCCTTATAAGTAAAATTCAACAAAAAGGTTGAAAATGTACTAATTTACTAGGTATTAAAAAAAGGTAACAGGATATTGACAAAAACTTTGGTTATACCAGTAGATATATAAATTGTAAGGTAAAGGTTTGACCCCTATTTCTGTTAAAAATAAAGCTTTGTAAAAAATAATGATGAAGCGGTGTGCAATTTCTGTGACAGCGGAGAATTGCAAGCAATATGTTATTCTTTATAAAGCTACCCTGTAGGGTACAAGCAAAAGGAATCACAATTTATATTTAACTAAATAAACATATAAAAGATGTATACCAGGAGGATTTTATATGAAAATAACACATAGATATAAACAACAATGGTGTATGTTTTTCCAGATTGCATTTATATACCAAGTGACTTGAAGGACATCGGATACATACACTGAATAAAGCCCCGCGGGCAAAACCAGAGTAACACAGAGAACAGAATTTCACAAAATAAACAGAGCTCTGGAGGTTTTCCTTGACCAAAGATGGTATAACATAATGAACTGGCAAATGTAATCAGAGATTCTCAGTACTATTCCGAAATAAATATAATATTAAAATAGCGCACATCCTATCACCAGGGTAGTGTGGCCAGCATAACCCAGATCTGAGTGGAGACAGCAGCGTAGCTGTCACAGCAAAGCTTTCAGAGCTTCCAGCTGTCCACTGCGGCACACCTGCCCCAGCGTAAGAGGCCTCTGAATCGAGGTCTAGATTCCTCTTGTACACTTAACCTTTTTTCTTCACCTCAGGACAATCACTGGGCCATTCTACAACTTTATTTCCTTAATTAAAAAAAGACAATAATATTTACCTCTCTGGATTTTTTCATGCCTGGGGAAGCATATATAAATGCCCAGTAAGGATCAGGCATTTTAACAAATATTCATTCTTTTCTTCTCAACCCAAGAACAATTCCCCTACTTCCTGCCATGGAAAAGTCTTAGGAAATACACAAGTTCTCATAAATACTACTCACTTTATATTCCCTGATGTTTTCAAAACAGCTTCTGTCCTTCAGTCCTAGATCCATGTATATATATAACCTTTAGACCCAGCTCTATCAAACAGGACCAATACAAAATCAAAATTGTAACAGGTGAAGAATTATACATGAACTTTGTCTTACAAGTAAGAAACTATTAGTTCTGTCTTGCAAATCCTGATGAATGTGGGTAGAATTTCATTTTAGCCTTGGAGACTCAGCGAGGACATCATCAGTGTTGTGTTTTTTGTAATTAATGAGGGTACTGCACTTCTCCTCCATAATTGGCTCATTTATCAAGACATTCCCCATTGTTTGACTGATGTGTTTCACCCTCTACCCTTTTTCCCTGCTGTTTCCCCACAGTTATGATGCTCAAAATTTATAGAGCTTTTATTTTTTTGCTGTTATTTCACATTCCTACTTTCTGTCTGTTGGTGGGGTCACAAGAGGAGGCTTCCACCTTGGTTTGAGTTTCTGGATAGATGTTCCGGACAGGTCTCCCAGAAGCCCTGCTCAGGCTGTGGAACCATTCATAGAGTCCAATAAAGGCCTGTCCTAAATGGGTCTCAGTTTTGCAAATTTGTGACTGCATAAAATAGTTGAAGGAATCTTTTGGCATTTTAAAAACAGTTCAAGATTCATGAGGTTTATACAGTGGATTTAAATTCAAGTTCTTTGACAGTCTGTGGCAGTTCGACTCCTCGTTGAACTCTTGTTGGGACCCTGGTGACTGTCATGGATTTGACATGCGCAGTTGGGAGTAAACCAAGGTTCTTCTCATTTGCTTTTATAAATCATGACCAAGAGGCAGCAAGAATGAGGGCCCGGCCCATCGGGGAGTGTGGCTGTCACTGCACACATGGTGCACTGTGCCTTAGCAACCCAGGTGCTGGGCAAACATTTCTGGCAAATTTTTTTTTTCTCTTTCCATGTTGGGTAGGGAAATGTGTTGCTGCTCATCTACAAACTTCAGTAGAAATAATAATCATTCAAAGTCTTCAAACTGAGCTACACGTATTTAATTTAAAAGTTCACCGCCCATTTGGAGAATCAGTACTTCCTTCTAACAACAGATACCAAAACATGGTGTTGTTAGTAATGTAGGGATCGTCAACCATTTATTTGTCTTTAAAACCTGGCTGAAAAAGTAAGATTGCATGTTGCTATGGAATGAGTCCTTTTGCAGTGTTTTTCTCGGAAGAACTTTTTACTTTCCGCACTGGGTAGGCAGGAGGATTAGAGCAACCAACTGCTTTGTCTCCTTAGATTGAATGAGCAACTTGCCAGCTATCCGGATGCCACGTTCCCTGTTGTGTGGTTATCTGGTTGATTTTGTTATTTTTTTGCTGCTTGGATTTTTAGATGTCTTTCCTTATAAACATGCCAGTGTTGATGAAAGTCACATACTTTGAAGCAACTTGTCTTGCTTTTCTAAAAAAAAAAAAAAAAAAAAAAAATGATTGATGACTTTTTCTTCTCATGGGTCTAAGTTCCTTTTTATCTGCTTTCTTGTACCCTGTTGCTGGAAGAAACTGTAGGACAAAAACTCATATTTGATTTTTAACCCACTATGATAAAGATCAAAAGGACCCTTGAGTTCTGGTAGAAGGTCTGCATTTTGGGGTGAGGAATCAGGATCCCAAAAAGCGGAAGTTTTCAGGGGACCTGTGCGATTGCTGAGTGGCAGGTGTGTCCAGAGCCTAGGGGTCTCACTGATGTTTTATTCCTCTATACCCCGCACCCCTTGTTCCCCTCCTAACCTGGGGAGTGCCCTTTGTGCAGACCCCAAAAGCAAGCCCTTGCCATGGAGCTGCCTTACGTGCTGGCGGAGACTGCTAGTGTTTGACAGTGCACCTGACAGAGTAATTTCTCCTGTGACTGCTCAGATGACATCTTGAGAATACTGCTTGATGCCGCCACAGAATCACCCTTGAAAGGGCTGTCAGTCTCTGTGGATTCATGTAGACAGAGGCTTCCTTTGAAATGTACCCACAAATGTCACTCTCACTGTTAAAGACAAATGCCAGTCCTCACAGAGAGATAATTGCTAATTATAACGTCAACCCGATCTTTTGTCTCTCGCCCCCATGACGTTTCTCAGATGTGCTGATCTGTGGCTTCTGTTCTGCCCTTCCAGGTTTGTGTGCTGGAGAGGCAAATATTCGACTTCCTTGGATACCAGTGGGCACCTATCCTCGCAAATTTTGTACATATTATTATCGTCATTCTTGGCTTATTTGGAACTATTCAGTATAGACCTCGTTACATAACAGGAGTAAGTATGATTTCTGCCTTTTTCTAAGTTACTGAAATGAAGAGTTTCTAAATGCAAACGCCTGGCAGTGGCACGTGCCCCTCTCTCTCCTTTTATCCTATCTATGTGCTTATTTTCAGATTCAGATGACATGAACAGTAACTGAAAATGTCAAGTCTCAGGCATTTGATTGTGAATGTAATCAGATTGTATTTCCACACTTTGAACTTTCAGCAAAATATTCACCTATGATTACAAACACATGTGACCCTGTGTTTCTAACCTATAAAGCTGTGGTCTCTGAATTATAGACTTTGGTGGTAAATTTTTCCCATTTTAAATGATTTCACTTTATAAATTGGATAAAATAGTGTAAACTCAATATGAACTAACACACACACAATGTGAAAATATTAATGCATTAGGGTTCATATTTGAAATACTCAAAAGCCAGAATATTCTAGACCATTGTCTCTGCAGTCTCCGTAATTATCTTTTTGGCTCAGAGGTAGTATTTTGCATTTCCACTCAAGTTAAACTTAACATAAAAGTGAGATCCAACTGTGTCGCAGTTGCTATGGGAACCATAATTTAGGTTTTTTTTTTTTTTTTCTGTGCGCCTCAGCTCTCAGCTTTGCTGCATTAATGTAGATTTCTTCTTTAGTTTCATCTTTTTTCCCCCAATTTCTCCTGTTTTTGACAAGGTGAAGGTCTCCAGGCATTTACTTTAAATCACACAGTGGGGGTGTGGTACGCTCATGCACAGATATGAGCACGGGTAAGGCCCCACGCCACGCCCCACGCCACGCCACTGCCATCCCTGGCTCCAGGAAAGGTGCCCTCCTGTACACTGCCACTCTGCCTTCCAAACGGTGCATGGCACACCGCGTGGGTACTGAAGCCAGCACTGTGGTGGGGCCGGCTCGGGGGACAAACTGCAGATGAAGGAGTGAGAAACCATCGTCTTCTCCTCCAGGACCCCGCCCCGAGACCGGGCCACACAGGTCACGACCCAGGCTAGTTGGCTACCCCTGTCTTGTAGGAAAAGCCCCTGTTCTGTTGTGGGGCCATGAGGTCTATTACAGACGGCAGCATCCTACAGCATAGTGTGCGCTGGTGTGGGAGGGACAGTTCCGCGACTGGTGCGGATCAGCTGAAACCGGGGCGCCAGCGCCGAAATCTCTGTGTCTCTCAACCATGTTACTAGTTCACCTGCCTTCAGCTTCGTTATCTTTATACACAGAGCGATGATTGTGTTAGGTCATAATTATTTCCCGAGTTGATGTATTATTGTGAAAGTCCTAACTTTCCTCTCATTAAACTCTGTGCCCCCTTCATTGTTTTATTTGTATAATAAATAATACTGCCGTGAGTTTCACTATATAAATCCACCTCATCTCTTTCTGAGGAAGTGATTCGTGTAAAAATCTAGATGGGGATCAAAATGTTGAACACTTCAAAAATTCAGAACTTTCTACTGAGGAAATAGTGATGTAGTCCATGACATGTCCTTATCACAATGTGCAGTGACTAAGAGATATTCAATATATGTTAGTGATGATATTTTCCTTACTGTTATTTGGAAGTAATACTACAATGCCTAGAGTTTAGCAATAGCCTGGAAGGAAACCAACAGCAGAGCAAGGTGGTCCTGTTTCTGTCCCTTTTATTACAAGGCGCTGTGACCCCTAAAGCATCTTAGGCTTCCACCTATTCAGTTGCAATCTCTTCCTTGTAGAATAAAGATATGGCCACTAGCCGTGGTGCTCTAACCACACTGGTAGACATGATTGGAAACTCTTTTGAGCTTTGGAAGGAAAGAAGATACAGAATTATGCTAGGGATTGGCTCTTTGCCAAGGTAGAAGGGACCCTTAGGTGGATCTTTTCCCAAGACATGTCTTACTTTAAGAATCCTTAATTCCTGTTTTTTGTGGGGGAGTTGTCTTTTTTTTTTTTGTGCTGGGGATTGAACTCATGACCTTGTGCTGGCCAGGAAGGCACTTATGCCACTGAGCTAAATCTCCAGCACCCGTTTTGAGAATCCTTTGCTAGCTCAAGGTGCTCTGAAAATCCCACAGTGCAACTTGGTAAGGCATAGCTTCTGATTTCTACTTGAATATTACTTCTTCAGCCTTGTCCTAGTAAAATATAAAGCTACATTTAGGTAGAAGATGATTGTGATCTCTGTCACTCAACTGCTTGGAAATTAACCAGATGATTAAATCCATCATCATATTGTCTATCTTGCCAATTACTTTGAGCTGTGGCCAAGAAACCTGTTCTGAATGACGACCATGAAACCCCAGAATCATCTCCTCCCTGCCCTTCCCACCTGCCCCCTTGCTATGGGCCATCTCCTTTCTGGCCTGAGCTCAGCCTGAAGCCTTTATTGAAAGCAGCACCGTGCCTTCCAGGTTTGCTTTATGGTATCACTCAGTTCCTTGTAATAAAATTCTGTCCTCTCTGCCTCTGTGTAACTTACGTGGTAGAAGCCAAAGGCAAATTCAGGTAAATCAGGAATTAGCTAGAAAAATGGGACACGGAACTTCCGTTTGCCTAAAGATGACAAAGATAATTAGAGGCAAATCAGTCTTAAATGGAACCAAAAATGAGAGAAATTCTGCTGCGTGCAGGATCTTGGTGTGGAAGGAAGACGCGGGATTTGGGGGGTGCTGGACTGGTAATAGTGCATCTGTTGCTATATGCAGGCAATTCTGCAGGCTCTCTGCACTGGAGATTTAGGTATTAGCCATGAAGTACATTGCTTTCTACATTAAAATACAGGATTTTATGATTTCTGTATTGGACATTTTCTCTTTTTTGTAAAATATATATTGCAACATAAAAATAAACACTTGCATAAACTTCATGGCTGAAAGTTATTGTTAATATTTTGCAGATTTCCTTCATTTTAAGCAAGTGAAACATGTTTGATAATATTGAGTATCTCATATGTATAGTACATTTTTATTTAAAAATATAAGCAAATTTAGAAATAATATGACTATTTGATTGTCTAGTTAACACTTTACCTCAATGTTGTACCTGATTTTATTTCCATATTTTACTATGATAAATAATTCCCTACAATCATCTCCATAAAATATCCTCATCTTCATTTATGGGTTATTCCTTAGGAGCAACACTGCATAAAAAAAAAATAAAAGGAATGATTCTAAGGTCCTTCCTGTGTAAGTGACAGACAGGCACCCACCTGGGGTTACTTACCCTCCATTACTTTATGCTTTTCCTGACAAAATAAATCATCGTCTTTGACACAGATTGAATTTCTTAGCTCAAGTAAGTTGGGCTTTTGCCTGCTCATTACCCATTTTGTTTTCCTTTTGATAAAATTGTTTTCAGATGTTCTTCATTTTTTTCCTAGAGTCTTAGGGTTTTGTCCATCTATGATCTTTCTGAGTATTACAAAATATAATATTATATGGTGTATAATATGCTTCCTAATATATTATGTCATATGATATAATAATGTATAACATATGGGTACAAAGTAGGTAAAAGTCATTACTCAACTTTCATAAAAATAGAACTGACAGTATAAAAAGTAATAGTAGTATTTATGAAGGTCATATTTTTCTTAAAATAAAAAGAGGTATTATGTAAAATATAATAAAGACAGTGTCCTCTTAGATATAATGTTTCATTTTGATGTGTATTACCTTTATCTGTTTAATATAATTCCTTTCTTCTATCTTCTATTGCTTTTGAAATTTTAAAAATTGAACACCATTTTGCAAAAGATAATAGTAAGGCTTCAGTATCTTTTGATCTAATTTTACTAAAGTGAAAAGGTTGATGCCTTCGAAAAGAGTTTAAAGACAAAGAATTCTTTTTTTTACTTTTTCTATTGATGAAACAGTTCAAAATACTTAGGGGACATTTTATTATATTTAGTTAAAATGTTCTCCCTTAAAATTGACATTCTCTCAAATGCTAAACACAGCACCAAAAAATATAATTTAGATAGTATTGGCAATTTATTTTTTCCTTTACTAATTTTTCTTTTTATAGTAACAAAGAATTATAATTTATAAATTTAACACAATTACTTGTAGGACCATGGATATAGCTCAGCAACACAGCGACTGCCTGGGAAGTACAAGGTCCTAAATTTGATTCCCAGTACCAGAAAAAAAAGAAAAGCAAGAATAAAAGCAATTAATTGTAACTAATACTCATTGATATGGTTTGAGGGCCTCAAACACTTCAAAGTGTCTAATAGGTTGAAGCAAAGTGAAATAGATCAATCTGATTCTAAGCGAAGAAAGTCTGAATCCAGAATCCATGTTGTTTAATTTTTCACCATATTAAAGTAAAGGGAAACTTAACTTGGATGGAATAACTCATAGATAAATATATTTATATGAATGGTTTTGTTAAAAGTATTACTTTATGTTGAAAAAGGAACCGCCTCGCATCTTCACCTGGGCTAAGACACTGGCAAGCAGAGGGGCTTCGGGGTGATGAGAAAGCTTGTTAATGAATTGCTTCTGCTGCATCAGTGATCTGAGGGGCACGTGGGCTCTTCTGCCCCTCAGGGTGGCCTCGCACCAGCTTTCCATGCGCTGCCAAAGGAAAGGGAGCTCAAAGATCACCGCTTTTTTTTTCCTACTCTTTTCTTCCATCCAAACAATCTTACTTGAAAAGCTAGAAGTCAATTCTAAATAGTTAAATATCTATTACTCCAATGCTACAAAAATGAAGTCTACCGAAATCACAGTAAAACTTCTAACCGTCATGTGTGTCTTACCAATTGTGTTATCTACTCTCCTGTACATTCTTCTTTTACAATTCCTAAAGGTCTCACATTAGCCTTGTCGGTTGTTTGTCCAGACCCTGGTGACTAAAAAACAGCTGGCCTAAGCTCTTGTCCCTTAGCTCCTGACTCATAACCGGCAAAAGGGACCACTTGCTAGAGCCTGGACTCGCAGTGACCGTGTAGCGGCTGAGTGAAAAGAAGCTTTAAGTCGTGGGCACATTTAAAATTCCACTTGGCAAATGCAACTTGGAGAAGATTTAGATTTCAGGCTATGGTCTGCAGTTTCTATTTTAAGGATGCTATTTTTGGGAACTGTGTTTAATTTAAAAATTATCTCAAGAATTGAGAACAGAAACTGCTAACAACAGACATATTAGTCTCTTGGGAGATCAGTATCACAAAGCATCTTTAATCTCCAAAAGCAGGGAATTAGAGTAGTGGCCTTTCTTTCCCTTCAGCATTCAGCATTTTGATGATGATAGTTCATCAAAGTGTTATAGCTATCAAATGTATTCATCAAATGACAGAATTTAACCACTAACATATAACATAATTGTAATTTAATTAAGGACAAACTAGTCTCACATGTGTTATCTTTAAAGAATTTCAAATAATCATATAGTTTTTAAAAAATACTAAAAATATATGGGAATACAAAAGATCTGGGAAAATACATACATATATATTTACAGTATTAGATCTAATTATTATGTTTAAGCATTTTTGCACAACATTGGGTTAGATTATGATAACAAACTCTAAAATCAGATGAATAGAAACATTGGGATTGTTTTCCTCATTTGTTACTGAAAAATCAGGTTTAAAATAATGGAGAGAAAACTGTTTTGAAGATGCAGGGCTGTGATGGTTAGAAAGAGAAGCCAATATTCATAAATCTCCATGTCTGTGTTATGAGAATAATATGCCAAATCCCTGTGTCATGATATCCCTTCGTGTTCCACCAAATAATAACAGAACCTGATGCTTCTGTAGTCCACACATTCAAGTCTTAATTGGTGACCCTTGAATATTTCTGAGCACTGAACTTTGGTTATCCAACTCACATGACTCCTTTTTGTTATTACAAATTTGTTTCATTTTTTTTTTTGCTTTGTAATGTGCTGCATGAACATTGACTTATAAATCGACACACATCCTCCTCCTCCTCAGTATGGTCAGTGTCGGACCTGGTGTCCACCACTTGGCTTCCTTTCCTTTGCTTGTCCAGGAGGACAAGGAGCAAAGTCCCCTGCCACTGTGGCCAAGGGCTAGAGGCACATGGTAACCACAGCACCGGAAGACAAAACCAATGACTATTTTGTAAAAGCAATCTGACATGGTATTTTGTAAAATACACAGAGATCTGAGTGAGTCTGTGATGCAAAGCCATATAGGTATAATCTGTGTGGGAAGGCAGGAAAGTCCCTCACACTTCTGGAAATTACTGTTCACTGAGAAACAGCCATGATCTTATTTTTGGTTGTCCATGGAACTCAGGTGTCCATGGAAAATATCCCCAACCTCTGTGAATGGGGAGAAATTCTAGTGTCTACTTTTTGGATCACAGGCTTTCAAAAGTCTCTGATAATGTCTCCTCCCTAAAAAATATTTTCATTCCATGAAGTCATTTTCAAGAAGTTTTCCATCTATGTACAAGTACAAGATGTTTTGTCACTTTTATTCAATTCTTCCAGGAGGAAAAAAAAATTCAAAAGAAAACTTACTGAGGCTAAAGCATTAAAAATGCATAATTTGTATGTTCAGGACAGAAAATCAATGTAGATTAGAGATGAAGAGACTTGAGATAGTAGTAAATTAACAATACTTCTAATGACTTAGACTAGTTGTGAAAATAAGTATTTTCCCATAAGCCTTGCAGGAGAAAAAGAAACCATCATTACAAGTTTAATGGATTTAGCCTGTAGTCCTAAAATAAATGTAATAACGCAGCATTCTGAATGCAATTTATTCTCAGAAGAATGTGTACCCTTGAGGAAATCAGAACCATTTATTCTACAAGAAGATTCTTTGTGCTCTCATTAGACCATTAGGCCGTGGCTTAAGATTCATAGAAGGTGGTACATATAAATAATTACTTTTTGACAATACAAATTCATGTTTGCAGTCTTCTAAATACTTTCAGAAATGAATGTTGAAGAAGAGGTGGATGTTGGATTCTTTTCTAAAATAAAAACTTAATCATTGTCATAAATAATTTTAAAAATCAAAAAGAAAGCCTGTGTTTGCAGCGGGTTAAAGTCCCTTTGCTTACCCTCCTTCCGCTATTTCTAGTCCCCTTTATGCATCGCCTAGGTTACTTCCACTATGTGTAAGTGGTGTTGTTCATTCTGAACTTTACAGCTTCAGAGGGCACACAATAAAGACTTGCTCCAAATTCTCCTAGTCTAATTTACTTTGGGATCACACTTTGTACAGACTTTCCCCCTGAGGTTTTTGATTAGTTTTTTATAAGAGAGAAAACAGGCTTTTGCTTTTTGAATGTATCCCAAGTGTATTTCCCATCAGTGGCTTTTTCTTTAATCTGTCCTCCCAGGGCTTTCCCTTTTAGCTCACATCTTTTAGCTCCTATCCAAATCGGTTGTTTCCTGGGTTTGTTACACATGGGACCTCCCTGCTTTGCTGTCCTGAATTAAAGTTATGCATTCTTTGGGTCCATGTGCCTTCTTTCTCATGTTTTTCAATTTCCTGCAAAAAAGAATGTCTGGTGAATTTTTTGAGTTTTTACATAACAAAAAATAACTTTATTCTACTTGAGTAAGGGTTTGACTAGATGTAGAATTCAGGGAGGAAAGTTATTTTTCCACTGAAGTAATTGTCTTATTGCTTTCTAGAAAGCAGAGTTACTGGTGGGAAACTTGATGTCAATCTGTAAATGGCTTCAAAGGAATTGCTTGAAGTATTCGTTTTATCTTTGTCATGTTGACATTTCAAAAAGAGGTGTCTTTGGTATGGACCTGTTTTAAAATTTAATGGGTGCCTTTGATTTGCGGAATTATGGACGCCTTCAACTGTGGACTCTGCGCCTGTTATTTTGATGATTGGAGCATTTTCTTTTGATCCTTTGCCTCTGTTGTGAAAATTCACATTTTAGCCTCAGATAATTCATTTAGCAGTTGTGCCTTATCTTTTTGCTTGTTTACTAACAATCTCCTTGCTTTCCTCAGAGAGGAGAATGCCTGGCTGGGTTTACAAATGGCAGCGTATGATCCATTTTTCCAGTCACTTCTCCTCTCACCTTTGGCCCCCTGTTCTTTTCGCACCTCTCAGAGTACACAGAACCCCGCCTGTGGTCAAGGCTCCCTCATGTCCGTCCTCCCTCCACGCTGGTGCTGCACTGCTGATGGTCCATGCTGCTTCCTAATGGGTTGGTGCTGGCCAGAGCGTCCTCCTCCACCAGGGGATGGGAGCTCTCTGTGGCCCAGGTTTGCTTCTGAGAGTTGTAGGATAATACATGTTATGTTCTCGATTGTTTTTTTGAACCAGGAATGGAAGAGTAGCTGCTATGCTGCATTAAATATGTTTTGTTTCAGAATCATTTTCTTAATGAATGTGCAAAAATATTGCTGTACAAAGATGTCAAAAACTAATGATTTTAAGAACACATACATGTGTCACTTCTTATGTAGTAAGCACCATGCTGTGCGTGTGTGTACTACCTTGCAAGGCTTCTAGATACTTACAATTTTGCTGATTTAAATAATGTGCAAACATGTAAATGCAAAGCTTTTCTTCTGGAGTATGATAGAAACATAGACACATAAAATATAGTCTTCTGGTTGCACTGAACAGGGTGACGGGTTCAGGAAGTACTTCAGGGAGGGTGCGATCCATGGGGTGAGGCTTAAAGTATGAAGAGTACATACTAGGAAGACAGAAAAAGGAAAGGTTCCAGACACAGCTTACCACAAAAGCAAACGGCGCTGAGACGTTTTTAGAATTCAGTTATATCTGTATTATTAAATAATTTATGCTAGAGAGGCACGGTTGTTACAGAGGTGTTAATTGAAGGAAAGGACTGAATGTGTAGGCAGGGTCAGGTTGGAGAAAAGCTACTTGACCACCCTAAACTGCTTGTGTGAGGCATTGTTTAGAGCTGAAGCACTTACAGAAAGTGTCCCTGGGCTGCCAGCACCATGAGAAGCAGCCATGAAGAGGCCAAAACACTTCAAGATGTTTCTGAGAACAAGATGGCAAATGGCAGAGTCATTCGCCAAAGCAGCTCTACAAAGAGAGCAACGGTGGAAGGAGACGCACAAAAATTCAGTTTCAAATTTACCAGCTTCTCCCTGGTCACATGGGAAACATCAAAAGTTCCTAAATCCTTTACAGCCTGCTTCCTCGTATCTTCATACCACCTTACGACATCAATTGCTAAATACGCCTTTATATAATATATTAGTTTATCGTGACAAACTAAGAAGAGTATCTACATTAATATTTAGACATTTCATATATTAGACCATTACTAGCAAAAAATGTTAGGATACTGTTCTATTGTGAGAAAACAAGTCAGTATTTGGGCCAGAAGCCCCCAGAGTCACTGGCTTGTATTTAGCTCCCCTGTCTATGCACAGTGATCTAATGTGCTCTCATGGCTGAACATTGCTCACACCCATTTCATTGTGTAGGGTACAGTAGGCAGGTTCCATGCTGTCTTGTTTCTTTATGAGAGAGAGAGTTTGAGTATTTGTGCCTCCAATGATTTTCCAGTTTAAAATCAATTGCAGCAAATTTTCTTGGTGTGGAACTTTTAGGATATTGATTTTCCCTTTGGCAGTGGATGAAAGCAAACCTCGTATTTTCCCTACAAAGGAAGAGGGATCCTGCCACTCCAGCTAACCTGCCTGCCTTTGACCAGAGGTGGGTGATGTTTTTGGTCAGGCAAACCTTGTGTGTCTTCTTAATTTGTACTATCTTTTCATCTACCACTCAACTGTCCAATAAAGCTGCAGGGCCTTCACTGACCAGTGTGCTGGACTCTGCAGTCCTAGCACCATTCTGTAACACCTTAAAATTATTTACACTCAGTAGTTATCAGAAACATAGTTTTAAATACTTATGCAGAATTTCTTAGAGGATAAATGGTCCATAAATTCTCCCAGAGCCTCTAAGACCTATTCTCGATAAATGTCCATACCTGTAATATGTCAGTTTAGTGCTTGAAAATATATTTTCACTCCTGAAATGCATTTTAGCAATGTGTCATTAACCTATAATGAGTGATTTCATACAAAACAGATCTGTGACATTCATTCATTGATTATGAAAATTCTATTGAAAGGTTTAAAATAGAGGCACAGTGAAAAATCTACCTTATCTTTGAGACCTGGGAAGCACAGTGCTTTCTCTGTGGACTGAGGTTGATTTAGTTTCTTGAGTCTAGATGAATTCCAACATTGGTTGGTAGTATAGTACCAATGGGATAAGTCCAATGACTCCCAACATCTGTCTGATACCTCTATACACTCTAGATAGAAACAAACCTTTGTCAATGTTAGAATATACTCCTTTTGTGTATTCTAAAGAATACTTATGAGGCAAGAATGATCACTCTTCCACTACAGAAAACCTGCTGGCTTCTCTAAACTAACTGCGTGTCAGTACTCCTCCTCCTTCAGGCCTTTGTGCAAGTAAAATCACTGTTGCTTGAAGAGAAAGATTGTAATTCTGTGTTGTATAGTCTAATGTGACAGACAAAGTTCCTAAATCCTTTACAGCCTGCTTAACAGAGAGCAAATACAGCTGGACACAGGCATGACTCATGGTCCAGGAGCGGTGGAGGGGGGCTGCATGAGGTTTCATCAAGTTACTCAGTGTGGTATGCAATTTAAACTTACGCATTATTTCCGCAATTTTTCACTTAATACCATGGACAGCTCTTGACCATTGGTAACTCAAACCATTGAAAGCAAAACTTCGGATATGTGCAACTACTATCATGTTCTGAATGAACTTGTGACATTCTGAGGGTTTTTTTTTTAATCAGAAGAACACAAAGTGTTTACAGCTTTTATTTTGATGAAAACAATTCTTGAGAGGCAAGCCATAGCTCAATGATAGAGCACATTTAGGGTGTATGGAACTTGATTTTGATCTCCAACACCACTCCTACCCAAAGCAAAGTATTGCTTCATTCTTTTAATATACAAATACTTATTTTGCACAACTTGTGACTTGTACTCTTCTGGACATTATAGAATCCATATTGAAAAGACCAAAAAACCATAGTCTGAGCTCTAAAAGGAAGAGATAATAAATTGATAATGAAATTCAAACATCATCATTCATCATCAAAGACTGATGGAACAATATAAAATGTTGCTTATTTATGTATAAATATCATATATACTAAGCTACTTTTTACCTTTAAATTTGAAAAATGAGTGACAGTAGAATGCAATTACTGGTAACTAACCTTGGAAAGCCTGAAGAAAGGTTTAGATATTTGGGCACAGGAAAGAAGTGAGGAAAGAAAGGTATAGAAAAGAAACTAAAACATTCAGAGCCCAATTAAGCAGAGATAATTGTTTTATTCTTTTTGAAAATTATATTTACCCTTTTCAGTGTATATACATTTAAATTTTATTTTCAAAATTAATACCATACTACTCATACTATGTTGTTTTGTGATCTTCTAATTTATCATCTTTTTACAAATTTCTATTCAATTTTATATTTCTAGATTGCTTTTTAAATTAGTTCAAGGTCTATGAAATATCCACATTTTAGGGACAAAAGGTTTAACTCAGCATCATAAGCCCCTGCCTGGCAAGTACAAGGTCATGAGTTCAATCCCTGGTACCAAAAAGAGAGAGAGAGAGAGAGAGACAGATCCAAATTTTGTCTATTTTTTAATTGTTCTTCTCTTTCATTAATTTTGTATTTCATAGACATTGGCCTGTTTTAATATGATAGAAATTAACTTGTTATTCTAAGATTTGTGATAAAAATCTCACTAAATATCTCTTAATTTGTATGTTTTATTTTGGTCATTTAAAGCTAAATAATTTTCATCATAATTAACTTTTTTCTAGCCAAGTATTTATAGTTCCTGAGTTTTCTACATAGTTACGAAGTTCTATTCATGGAGCTTAAATTCTAATCTTCTACCTATTGTTTAATTTTTTGTAGTGAATGTTTAGTATATCTGGAAAGTTTGTCTGGCTCTCCAAAAATATGTTAAATAACAAGATGTTTAGTCAAGTACCTGGATACAAGGGTGAAGAGTTCTGTCTTAGTCACCTTCTCATTGCTGAGACACAATTCTCAACACCAAAAAATTAAAAAAAGAGTCCATTCTGGCTCAGTGTTAGAGGCCGGCTCCATGGCAGTGCAGAGGTGCTCATGGCATGGTAGGTGGGAAGCTGAGAGGAATCGGGGGAAGAGGAGGGAGACCGAGGCTGCCAGACCACGGCCCCAGTACCACCTCCTCCAACCAGGCTTCACTCCCAACATCACATTTAGTTATATACAAATCCACAGGCTCATTATCCAATCCTCCACCTGTGAGCACATGAGATTTTTGGGAAGACATCTACATATAAAGTATAACAAGTTCACTATTTTGTTATCAATTGTGTTACTGCTATTAGTAATCAATAAATTGTCTTTACCATATTTGACTAATTGCCTTCAACTATTAACAATAGCTAGCATATTTCACTAAGTGTGATTTGATCTGTACTAGTATAATGTTGATATTTAAGCATTTATTTATGTATTTATTTGCGGCAGGGTCTTGCTATGTAGTGCAGGCTAGCCTTGAATTCACTATGTAGACTAGGCTGGTCTAGAACTTGTGGCAATCCTCCGGCCTCACCTTCCTGAGTGCTGGTATTACATGTCTGCACCACCACAGCCACATAATATGTATTTTAACTGGAATGGATTAATTAGGTTAATGCTTATTCTCATAGTGATGTAGTCTTTCATTACTAGACTATAACTTATTTCTTTTCAATCTACTGCTTGTTCAATTGGTAGTCTATATTTAATGTTTTATTCCTATGTTTCTACTTTTATTCATAACTGAGATTATACCATATCATTCTACTTCTAATATTTTTCAAATTATGCATTTTTCAGAAAATAAGTTATAATAGTTTTTTTTCCTGTGGCCTAGAATTTTTCAAGTAACTGTAAATGTGTTCTAGAACTCGTCTTCAAAACCATTCATTCTGTTCTGCTGCTTTCATGAATGGCAGATATTTAGCAATCTCTTTAATTTTTTAAAGTAATTTGTCTTTTCAAGTTTTCCATTTTGAGGTTTGATTTGGATAATATACGTTTTGAAGAATGATTTTCCTAAAGTTTTTAATGCTATTTTCATGGCATTCCATGTCTTATTCTTTCCTTCCTCTTCTTGGAATCTCTTATCTCTGGGTTGGTCTCTTTGCCTGTTCCTCTTATCTTTTTTCCTGCTTTATCATCTCCTAATCAAGAGGAGTGTGACAAGCAGGAGCATGCAGGCCCCAAGGTCCTCTTTCACCCTTCTCCTCCTTCCAAGGCCACAGGCAAAGGCAGGAACCCTGGCGGCTTGAGCATCACTCTGGGATATTTGCTACATTGTATGACAATAGGGATGTCAAACTGATAAGTAAATTTGTGACTTCCCTTGGTTTGCATTGTCTCAGCATTGTCTATGTGTCAAATAATAATTATAAGTAATTATTTAAAAAGGTTTTGACTGCACGAAGAGTTTCATCTTAGAGATATTTAATTCTAAAATTTGGGAGTTCTTTCCTCCCGCGCCAGCCACTGTGACACTACCTGAAGAAAGTCTTTGCTTAAATTCTGTCCTGGGAGCTAAAAGTGCACAAGGTGATTCCCAGCATATAGGGAAGCTTTGGACCATTGCTCAAAACTCATAAATATAGGAAAATGAAAAAACAAAAGCAAAATGCAGTCTCGAACATCCAGACCATACCAAGAAAGCCTAAGAGACATGGAAATAGAAGGAAATGTAAGCCATACACCTGAAATTCCAGAAATAATAACAACTGAAGTAAAGAAACAACTCCGGGAAACTATAAAAGAACTCAGATCAGAAATAATCTCCCAGATAAATGCAATGAAAGAAACACTGAACACATCTAAAGAAGACGTAGTTAACAAAATTAGAGGAACATTGCAAAAAGATGGAAACCCTGAATGAACAATATAAGAAACAAACAGAATGCATGAAGCAGATTTAAAGAGATATATACAGGAAATCAAAAATTCCATTCAAAGTTGGAAAAACTGCCTCAACAAAAGTGAAGATAGAATTTCAGACCTCAAAGACAAGATTGCAGCTAGTGAACAGAAAAGGAAAGATCTTGTAAAAATAACAAGGAATCAGGAAATAACAATTCAACAGCTGCAAGATGAGGTAAAGAAATATAACATAAGATTGAAGGGATAAATGAAAAAGGTGACAACATAAATGATATCAAGAAGTAATAGATGAAAATTTCCAAACATGAGAATGGAAATTGACATACAGATCAGTGAAGCATATAGAACTCCAGATATCCATAACCAAAGTGAAAGTATACACCCAGACATACAATATTCAACATCTCAGAAATCCAACATAAGAACAGAATATTAAAAGCTGTTAGAAGAGACAGATCACCTATAAAGGAAAGCCTATCAGAATCACAGCAGACTCAACACAAACAATGAAGTCATGAAGAGCATGGAGTGAAGTATTTCAGATCCTAAAGGAAAACGACTTCCAACCCAGACTGAGGTACCCTGCAAAACTGTCCTTCAAAATGGATGGAGAAGTAAGATATTTCCATGAGAAAGAACAGCTGAAGAACTTCATGACCACCAAACTAACCCTGCAAAGAATACAGAAAGACATTCTAAATAGACATAGGAAAAAAACCACTAAGCAAGGCAGATAATTAAATAGAGTGGAAAGTTAAAGAAGCAACAGCAGAAAGATAACATGTCAAAAATAAATTAATATATATCAGTTATAACCATTAATGTAAATGGCCTCAATTCATCAATTAAAAGAAACAGACTAGCAGAATGGGTTAAGAAACAACATCCAACCATATGCTATATGCAAGAAACCCATTGAACCCAAACGGAAATTCATAGACTGAAAGTCAAAGGATGGAAAACAATACTCCATGCAACAGGAACCCCTCCAAAAAAGAAGGGGTAGATACTCTGTTTGCAGATAATGTAAACTTCAAAGCAAGAATGATCCAAAGAGATAAAGAAGGTCACTACATACTAGTTAGGGGAAAACTTCAAGAGGAAGAGATAACAATCTTAAATATATATGCATCAAATTTAGGAGCACCCAGCTATACAAATATCAACACAAATGAAAAGTCAAATAAGCAATAACATAATTATAATGGAAGAACTTAACACCCCATTGACACAAAGAGACAGATCAACTAGACAGAAAATCAGCAAAGAAATAACAGGGCTGAATCACACCTGTGAACAAATGGACTTGGTGGACATATACAGAGCATTCCAACCAACAACATCAGAATATACATTCTTCTCAGGAGCACATGGAACATTCTCTTAAACAGACCATATACTAGCCCACAGAACATTCATAAGTAAATGTAAAAGAACTGAAATTATCCCATGCATGTTATCAGATTATAATGCCATGAAACAAGAAATTAATGACAAAAGAAACTGCAAAAAACAAACACATGCAAATTAAATAATACACTCCTGGGCAATCAGTGGGTCACAGAAGAAATTAAAGAAGAAATTAAACAATATCTACAAGCAAACAAAAGTACAAACACAACTCCCTGGAACCTATGGTATGCAATGAAAGCAGTCCTCAGAGGAAAAATTATTGTGGTGAATTCCCACATCAGGAAAATAGAATGAACACAAATTAACAACCTGATGCTATACCTCAAACATAAAAAAAAAAGCAAGACAAGCCAAAAGCCAAAAGATGGGACTAAATTATAAAGATCAGAGCAGAAATTAATGCTATAGAGACTAAGAAAACAATACAAAGAATCAATGAATCAAAGAGTTGGTTCTTTGAAAGAATAAATAAAATTGATAAGTCCCTAGCCAACCTTATTTTTAAAAAGGAAAGAAAAAAACTCAAATTCACGCAATAAGGAATGAAAAGGTTGAAATCACTACAGACCCTGTGGAAATACAGAAGATCATCAATGCCTGTTTTGAAAACCTCTACTCTCATAGACTTGATAACACAGAAGAAATGGACAGAGTCGTAGAAATATATGAATTACCAAAGCTGGGTCAAGAAAATGTAAAATTGTTGAATAACTCAGTTTCAATTAATGAAATTGAAAATGTATTTAAATCCTTACCAACAAAGAAGAGCCCAGGTCCATATGGATTCACTGTGGAATTCTACAAGAAATTCAAAGACTTAATGCCAATACTCCTCAACTCTTTAATGAAATTGAAAGGGAAGCAATTCTCCCTAAATTATTCCAGGAAGCAAATATTACTCTAGTACCAAAACCTGAAAAAGACCCAACTGAAAAAGAGAACTACAGGCTAATCTCCCTAATTAACATATATGCAAACATTCTCAATAAAATATTGGCAAACAGAATGCAGCAAATCATCAAGAAGAGTATACACCACAACCAAGTGGGATCACCCCAGGAATGCAGGGAAGGTTCAACATACATAAATCAATAAATGTAATCTCTATAGATGCAGAAAAAACTTTTGATAAGGTTGAACACTTATTCATGATAAGAACCTTACAGAAAACTGGAATAGATGGTCTTTACCTTGATATGATAAAAGCCATCTATGACAAACCAACAGCCAGCATCATATTAAATGGCCCAAATTGAAATCCTTTACCCTAAAATCAGGAACAAGACAAGGATGTCCATTATCACCACTCCTATTCAATATAGGATAGCTGGAAATTAAAGAAGAAATTAAACATTATCTACAAGCAAACAAAAATACAAAACACAGCTTACTGGACCCTGTGGGATGCAATGAAAGCAGTCCTCACAGGAATAATTATTGTGGTGAATTCCCACATCTGGAAAACAGAATAAACACAAATTAACAACCTGATGTAATAGCTGGAAATAATAGCCAGAGCAATTAGACAAGAGAGAGAAATAAAAAGAGTAAGGATAAGAAAAGAAGAAGTTAAATTACTATTATTTGCAGATGACATGATATTCTACATAGAAGACCCCTAAAACTGCATTGAAAGACACAGAGCTATAATAAATAAATTCAGTAATGTAGCTAAATACAATGTTAACACTCAAAAATCAATAGCATTCCTATAGACTAACAAAAATATCACTGAGAGAGAAATAAGAGAAGCCACACCCTTCACAATAGCATCCAAAAAATGTAATATTTAGAAATCAATCTAACAAAAGACGTAAAAGATCTATTCAGGGAAAATTATAATACCCTGAAAAAAGAAATTGAAGAGGACCTCAGAAAATGGAAAGATATTCCTTATTCATGGATAGGAAGAAAAAAATATTGTGAAAATGGACATTCTCCCAAAATTGTTATGCAGATTTAATGTAGTCCCAATCAAAATATCACTAACATATCTCACAGATCTAGAGAAATCACTCCTAAAATTCATCTGGAACCAGAAGAGACCTAGAATAGCAAAGGCAATTAATTCTAAGCACCAAAGGCAAGGCAGGATGCATCACAATCCCTGACTTGAAGTTATACTACAAACCTACTGTAATAAAGTCAGCATGGTACTGGAATAAAAACAGACCCAAAGATCAATGGCATAGATTAGAAGATACAACTAAAACTACAACTACAAGCACACTCAGCCATCTTATCTTTGATAAATGGGCCTAAAACATTCTCGGGAAGAAAGATAGTCTCTTTAATAAATGGTGCTGGAAAAACTGGCTCTCCATATCCCAAAAACTAAAACTAGATTCATGCCTATTGCCATGTACTAAACTAAAGTCTAAATGGATCAAAGATCTAAATATTAAAACAGAAACACTAAATCTGTTGGAAGACAAAGTAGGTAGAAATCTTGAAGACATAGGAGTAGGTACAGAATTCATGAACAAGAATCAAACTGCACACAAAATACTTCACAGAATCAATAACTGTGATCACGTCTTACTAAATAGTTTCATGTCGAAAGAAATCTCCAGCATAGTGAAAAGAAAACCCACAAATTGGGAAAAAAATCTTAGTGAACTGTCCCTCAGACAAAGGACTTCTGTCTAGAATATATAAAGAATTAAATCAAATCAGACCCCCAAATTCAAAGGGCCAATCCAAAAATGGGCATCTGAGATGAATACACAGTTCTCAGATGAAGAAATACAAATGGCAAGTAAATACATGAAAAAATGTTCAGCATCATTAGTCATTAGAGAAATGCAAATTAAAACCACACTGAGATTCCATCTCACTCTGGAAAGAATGGCCAGGATCAACAAATCTACCAACAACAAATGCTGCAGAGGCTGCAGGAGAAAAGGAACTCTTCTGCACTGTGGAGGTCAGTCTGCAGGTTCCTCAAAAAGCTGGGATTGGAAGTCCCATTTGACCCAGCTATGCCACTTCTGCGCATATTCCCAGAAGAACTGAAAATATTATACCACAGTGATATATGCACACCCATGTTTATAGCAGCGCAATTTATAATAGCTAGATCTTGGAAACAACCTAAATGCCCATCAACTGAATAATGGATAAAAGAGATGTGGTATTTTTATACAATGAGGTACTACCTAGCTATAAAGAATGATCACATTGAGATATTTATAAATAAATGGATGCAACTTGAGACCATACTCATAAGTGAAATAAATCAAACTCGCATGTGTAAATACCATATAGTCACTCTAGTGTAAGAAATGGTAAGAGTACATAAGATACAAAAGAATAATCCAAGTAGAATTTATTTAAATCTTAAAAAAAGTTTTAACAATCAAAAATATTCTCTTGGAACATGCAGAAGTTTCATAAAATGAATAATGCAGAAAGTACATAATTAAACATTGTATTGGAAACCAAGTTACATAAAAATGACTCTGTCTTGTACACAAAAGAAATTGACATTTCTGTATTCATAAGACCACATCAAAATACCTGGTTTTCAATCTCAAATATCGTCTTTAAATAAATTATGAATAAGTTAATTCATTTTAAATTTTATTTGACTTTTTCACACAGGTGTTAGAATCAATTAATACAATCAGGAAAATAATTATCATTCAAGGAAAAGCACTGAACCAAGATTGGCGACCCTTTCTTTGCAAGTGGATGTGCTACCTCGGTCAGAACTATGTCTCACACATAGACATCAGAGGCGTCCTTGAGCAGGCATGGTCTTGCACTGCAGAAAGTATGTGTCAAATCAGAACTAAGGTGTTCTCTCTCTCTCTCTCTCTCTCTCTCTCTCTCTCTCTCTCTCTTTCTGTGTGTGTTCTATCTATACCTCTCTTTCTCTGTGTATGTGTTCTCTCTCTCTCTGTCTCTGTCTCTCTGTCTTTCTCTGTCTCTCTCTTTGTCCAAATCCTACACAAATCTTACTAAAGAATGCTTATTCTGAAATATGATAACAAGAATTGTCCTGATGCCCAAAATATGAAAATATTGACTATCCATGGAAGCTTCCATATGTACAAATTTTTCTCTTCAGCATGTTTACTTGTGGTAGATTCTTTTATTTCACAACACACAACTGATATTTAGCAAAATTAAGTAACATTTGCAACACATCACGGTGCAGTTCTTGCCTTTTCTTCTAAGTTTCCCAGCCTCTCTGAGGAATGAGGGAGCACATGAATTTGTCATGCACACAGCTTCCCTTTAGATTCTTTCTGGCTCTGTGTATTTATGTGTAGGGCACAGCTGAGTGTCAAGAATCCTAATCTGTAAAATGGTCATGCTAACATTTATTCTATCTACTAAGAAATAGGAGGAAAAAGAAAATTCATGAAGTGTAAAATTAAGAAGCTCATGTTTGCAATGCTAGTATGATTTCTAAATGTCATACTTATCAAGAATGATATGATTTCTGAATAATCAAATCCAGGTGCATCAGCAAACAACTTCCTGGGGTGAAAATTTGGAAATACTAATAAATAACTAGCAAAAAAATCTCTTCTGAGCTCTACATATTGCTCTAGTTTGATATTCAAAATGCGACTTAAGAGCTACTCATTTTCTTCAAAATATTTCTATGCACTCAGTGATTTCTTTTTGCTTTTTGCTCACAAAATGGTTTCATTTCAGCCACTTCATTTCACTATATGAACATTTTTCAGCTTCTGCAGTCATATTAAAGTTCAAGGCCTGTAAGATCTACTAAGTACTTAGAGGACTAAGTGAAGACTGCTAGCACCCTCGTACACCGTTTATCCCTCACACTGTCCCGTGGATAGGCTGTTTCCCCTTTTAGGGCTGCTTTTATTCCCATTGTGCTAATCTGTTCGATTTCACTGTTCATTTTCAGAGCTCCTGCAGCCTATTGTTAATAATTAGGGAGGAAATCGGTAATTATGTCTGGATGTGGAGAAGGATGATTTTAAAAAGTGTGTCTTCCAAGATGTTTTGTAGAGGTGCATAGACCAGTACTAAGATGCTGAGAGAGTGTCCCTCAAATTGTTTAGAGAGTCAGTTAAATAATCTTATTGATTCTAAGAATGTCATAGATGCATGTGTCACGAGATGTATAGCTGCTGAAATACCGGACAAATGATAGTAAACAAATAAAGAAATGAGCGTTATTCTTATAGGACTCACAATAGATCCATCAGCTCAGGTATATGTATGTATATTTTTCTTCTTCCATCAATGGCTATGTGTATTTTCTCAAAAATCATTCATTGGCTGCATTTGCCACAGTTTGTGTTTGTGGAGGACAGTACTGTTTTCATAAGGATAGTGAAATCGATTAAGATTCCCTGAAACAATGCAGCTATACAAATTTTAGAACTACAGATCATTTCCTAATGTGACATTCATGTTTTTAATATTGTAAAATTTCAATTACTAGCATATTTTCTATGAATATCAATTTTAATATTTAGATTCTTGTATGATGCCACATTTAATTATATGATTTTGGCAACCAATTTATCTTTGTATCTGAAAGCCTGAAAGCACTCAAATTTCTTATTCTCATTTTGTCTTTTTTAATCATTAAGTTCAGGAAAACCCTCAATTTTCTGTTGTGATATGTGAATTTTTATCTAGTTATTCAGTTCCATACCCTTATGGAGGTCATACCCAGTGAATGTGAAATTGTTCATTTGATAACCCAGGAAATATCCAATGGTCAAAATGTACATCTTTTGGAAGAAATTTTCTGTCAGTTTGTTGCCAGAGTGAAAATAAAGATTGGCTCTTCCTAGTCTGTTCCCATTTCTTCCTTCCAGGTATCTGTCAAATCTTTGCATAGTCTTTCCACCGATCATCCTCACCACCATCACCCTCACCACCGTCATGGTCATCACCATGGTCATCGCCATCGCTTAGTGGGTACATTGTAGCCACAATAGTAAAGAAAGTTCAGAGCAGCTCATCCTGGTGCGTAGCATTCCTAGGGTTACTTGCACTCATTTTGTTCTTTGGATTTGGAAGCTATGGGTGTGATTTTCTTTTTTTAAGTGCAGGAACTTGAACACAGTGCATTTGCCCTGAGTCACACCCACCAGCCTTTTTTACTCTGAGGCAAGTGTTGCTAGCTCACTAAATCGCCTAGGCAGGGCTCCGTTTGCAGTCCTCCTGCCTCAGCCTCCCAGTGTGTTGGGATAGAGATGGGCACCACCACACTTTGTTAGATCTCTTTCTTTGAAAAGTGAGATTTCAGGCTGGTGATTTGAAAGAAGAATGATTTTTTTTAATGTGGGGAAAATTAAAATTCCTTTCTAAGCAGGATGATTTAAAACCGATCCATTTTTTCTGTCTTTACAGCTTCAATTTTCTTCAAATTTTTGTACTTTTAGTAAGTCCCAGCATTGTTTTTTGTACTTATTTCTGTGTGAGTAAATACATTTATTTATGCACTTATTCCATTCCAAAATAACGGAAGAGGGTTTTCACAGTACAAACTAATATCTTCAACTAACTTATCCTCTTTGAGTCTTTGCAAGATTTGAGGAGTGTGTGGACCCTGAGAGCTTGAGCTTTTAAAATTTGCTGATTCTTAGCAGTTAGCATATGGCCAGTCAGTGTGTAAGAGATTTTCTGGTTTAGTTTTCCTAAATCTTACTGTTATCTGACATAATTTTTATCTCTCAAATAAAGGCTCCAGGATTCCTTAAAGCAGTGATTCTCAGAGCAGCCCTGGGTCTGTTTCAAATGAGTTAGCTCTGAGACCCACTCTTTGAGTTAGAAACTCTGGGGACAAAGCTAAACAATCAGCTTTGCAGCAAGCCCGGTGAGCAAGTTTCATGCATTAAAGGATGATGCAAAGGACTTTCTGTCAGCATATAAAGATATCTACTTGTCTCCCTGCAGACAAATAAGCTTTTATGGGATCAATTCTGTGTTTCCTTGTGGTGTTTATTTCTGGTTTCATTCTGTTATGATCTGATAATATGCAGGGAACTATTTCATTTATTTTATATTTATGTAATCATTCTTTATGGCCTATAAATGGTGTACTTTCCATATATTCATGATAAAAGTGTTGTGTTTTGCTGTTAAGCTTGTTTATTTTTGTGGGTAAATTATGATGTTTCTTTGTTGATTTTTAGTCTGACTGATCTATATGTGAGTTATGATTTCGGTGTCTACAAAAGATGATTAAACAGTATATTACTGGATAGTCAATGGATAGTAGAAGAAAGCAGGAAGAAATGAAACAGTTCATAGAGTCAAATGACAATGGAAGTACAGCATTCCAAAGCCTACAGGATATAAGGGAAGCAATCCTAAGAGCGCAGTTGATAGATAAGAAGGCACACAATAAAAGAATAGAACAATTCCAAATAAATAACATAAAAATGCAGCTGACGGTGCTGGGGGAAACAAAGAACAGCCTAAACCCAAAAATATTGGAAAGAAACTATGAAGATCAAGAGTGGACATAAATGAAATTGAGACTAAAAAATACCAATAAAGAGATCAATGAATCACAAGTTGGTTCATTGAAAGGCTAAACAATATTGATAAAATTTATACCAAACACAAAATTTGTGTCCTTACCAAAATAAAGAAAAAGAAAAACCGTATCAATCAAAGTAGAGATAAAAAACACAAAATCACAATCAATACCACCAAAATTCCAAAGTTTAAACCATTTTCAAAACTTACATTCCAATAAGTTCAATAAATTTCTACACAAATATAAATATTACCACAAATATTACCAAAATTGAACCAAAATACATAAAAACATTAGTCCAGGGTGAAGCAATAAAATAGAGATAGGAAAAGATGTTATCAACCAGCAAAATCATAGAGCCAAATAGATTCACTCCAAAATTTTACTAGAGCTTCAATGAAGTGCTAATCCCAATAACATCAAACTTTTTCATGTTGTTAAAATGGAAAGAACACTACCAAATTAATTCCTGGGATCCAGCATTACCCTAGTACCAAAATCAGGCAAAGAGTCAACAACAAAAGAAAACTCCAGGCTAATACACTTAATGACTATAGTTGTGAAAATCCTCAACAAGCTACCCAGAATCAAAATGCAGCACATCAGTAAAAAGATCATACTTCATGACCAAGTTGGCTTCATCCAGGAATGCAAAGATGGTTTAACACACATGAATTAATAAATGTAATATAGCACAGAAATAGAAACAATGACAAAAATGACATGATTGTTTCAAGGGATACAGAAAAGGCCTTTGACTAATTCAACATCCATTCATGATTTTAAAAAAACTGACAAAAAATATAGTAGGATGTTACTTTAAACTGATAAAATTATTTATGACAGACCCACTGCCAACATAGTACTAAATGGAGAAACACTAATGTCGTTTATTCTAAGACAGAGTACAAATCATAGGTGGCTAAAAAATGACTTCTTTTCAGCATAGTAATCACAACTTTGTACTTGAGCAACCAGGCAAGAGAAAGGTGGGGGTGAAGGATACATATCAGAAAGAAGTCAAACTATCTTTATTGGAAACTGTGTGATCTCTTACATGGAAGACCCAAAAGCTCTGCCTGAAGACTCCTAGAACTAAAAAATTCAGCAAAGTAGTGGGATAGTAAATCAATACACAAAACTTTCTAGTGTTCTTATACACCAACAGTGAAACCACAGAGAAAGAAATCAGGACAACAGCCCCATTAAGTCTGTCTTTGAAATGGAATTAAAGACCTGAGAATTAATCTAACTAAGGAAATGAAAGACCTCTATAGTGAAAACTATAGTATTCTGAAGACGAGAGGTGGGAAATGGCATTAGGAAGTGAAACAATATCCTCTGTTCTTGGATAAACAGAAGCAGTATTGTCAAAATGACCATGTCACCAAATATGATACACGGATTTAATAGAATTCCAATGAAAATGCCAGGAGCATCCTCACAGCACTAGACTGAAAGCTGCTGAAGTGTTACATGAAAGCAGAAGAGACCCAGAAGAGCAAAAGCAAAGAGGAACAGCAGTCGCAAAGCGGAGGGCATCACAGTCTCAGATTTCAACTTGTGTTAGGAAGCCACAGTGATTACAGATCACTTAGTGTGTTACAGGCATAACAACAGATGTGGTGACCCATGGAATGCACAGAGGGTTCAACAAAGGACCCCAGGTTTCTTCGGGCAAACTATCTTCCAAAAGGGGACCCAAGCACACACCAGAGCAAAGGTAAACTCTAGCAAACGCTGCTGGGAAAACTCATTGTCCAGGATTCAGCAGACTGAAACTAGACCGATGTTCCTCACCACGAACAAAATAGAATCAAGATGGATCAAAGTATTAAAGATGGATTAAAGTATTAAAATGGAAACTCCAAATCTGAGGGAAGATAAAATGAGCAAAATTCCCAGAAGGGCAGGCATAGGCAGTGACTGTCTGAACAGAACCCCAGCTGCACAAGAAATAACATCAAGAATCACCCAATGGGATCAGATTAAATAAAAAGCTATGTAGCAAAAGAAATAACCATTACAGTGGAGCAACAACTTACAGAGTGGGAAGAAATTTGGCCAGCCACTATTTGGCCTGAGAAGTATTATGTAGACATATAAAAACTTGAACTAATTAGGTCTTCATGAATAAAAGACCCACTCAAGAGGTAGGCGCTTGAAATGAGGAGATCCTTCGCAGAGACAGAAGTAGGAATGGACAGTGAACACATGAAGCAAAAATGTTGGAACTCTTTGGCCATTAGAGAAAAGCAAATCAAAAAACACAGAGATTTCATTTTACTCTGGAAAAAGATAGCTGTCATAAAAACTGAAAAATATAACAAATAGTGGCAAAGCTGTAGAGAAAAGAACCTCTTCTACATTGTTGGTGGGAAGGTATACAGTACAACTACAACTGCTACGTTAACCAGCACTAAAAAAAAAAAAAATAGAAATTCTACTTGATCTAGCTTTATCCTTTCTAGGTATCTTCTAAAAGTTAAAGGCAACACGATATAGTAATAATGCACACCGTGTTTGTAGTAGAACAACTCATAAAAGCTAAATCTTAGAAGTGGCCTATTTGTCCACCAACAAGTGAATGGATAAAGAAAATGTGGTATTATGCCCAGTGGAGTACTACTCAGCCATAAAGAGGGTGTCTTTGAGTAATTTTAGGAACATAGCTGCCCCTTGAGACCATGAGGATCAGAGAAATAAAACAGACACAGAAGGTTAAATATGACATTGTTTCTCTTACATGAGAAACTCTTAAACTATTTAAAGAGCAAAATACAAGAAAAATGACAGAAATGTGGAGGTGTGCTTTGTAGAGGTGGAAAAGGGGGGTGTGGGGGAGCAAGGAAGGGGAAGTAGAATGATTAAGATGGGGTAGGTGTATTTACCAGCTCCCTGAGATGAAAGTAACCATAGTAATCAAAAAAGAGGGCAAGAAATAGAGAAGTTCTAAACCATATATAGATCAATCCCATTGTTCCCTGTGTGGCACTTGTATTCACTGAGGTGATTGGTCACGAGTAAGTCTCCAGTGTTCTCTGTGTTTTAAAGTTCAGTTCTTAAATACTATCTCTGCTTTTCCAAGGGTGGAAAGGATGAGGCAGTATCATGCAGGGAACCTCCTTTTATAGTTGTAGCCCTAGGACTAAAATACACCAAAAAAAAAAAAACCCAAAAAAACGAATCTGCATTTTGTTTGATTTTTCACTCTTTAAAAATTTGTTCCATCACAAAAAAATGCCCAATTGTGCAAATGCAAATTGCCCCAAAGCTAAAACAGATCCTGATAATTTTGAGAGACTGTCCTTGGGAGGAAGCCATTCTTCTAAGTGGCTTGTCCTCTGTGGGACCAGTTAGGCACTAGGACTTCTGGTCCTTCACTTCCCACCAGACTGGGGCTGTCAGCACAGGGGGCTGATCTGCATCTTGGGTTTCAGTTATAATTTAGCAGACTTGAACTCATCGTGTTTAACCCTGAATTTGAGATTTTTCTTTCTATTTTCTTTCTTTTAAGAGCAACACACTGTTATCTACCTGCAAGAAATAGTATCTCCATAGTCACAGTCTACTTTCTGTTTTATGGAGAGTGGATTTATAAAATTGAAGTATTGAGACTATTATATTCCCATGGTAACTAACTGGTGTTTGTTTTACTATTTAATTGGACTCCTTTTGATATTCTGATTTACTCTTTTGTCACAAAGATTTGTAATTTAAATTGTACAGTGAATGTTCTGAAAATTAAATACTGTAGTTTATAAAATCACCCTCATACTGAAAGATGTATTTGCATGACGGCTGTTTACATTGGGTATGGGAACAGTAATTTGTAACTGGGATTCCAGATGAATAATTTATTGGTATTTTAACATATCAGAAAAAGTAATCTATGTCAAAATTTACATTAAAATATTCAAAGTATGTGGTTATGTTTGTAAACTTGATCCAAGTTGCGGAACATATACATAAACACCAAAATGCGAGTATGTGTCTTCATTCTATTATCTGTAATGTTGCTGAAGAATCTTTTTACAGGCGTACCTCTTAGATATTATCAACACGAGTTCTTTGGGAAGAAAAAGCTCTGTTGCTTATTTCTCTGTATTAAAAAGGAATTAAACTGAACCAAGAATTCTTGATAAAGATACATTAAGTCATGAACCTTTGTGTCCTTAAATATGAAATGTTCATGCCAATGAACAGAATTGTCATGGAGTGATTTACGCACACTAAATTGGAACTTAGAGTCCCTACATTTCACTGACTGGCGATGAAATAAAATGGCAGGACTCTAACTTCATGTCTGTCCAGATCAACCAGATCAACAAAAAGTTCAGTTTCTCTGAACCTGCCGATGTCTTGCATATCACGATCCAGGATGCCTGTAGCTGCTTACATGTGTTAAACCCGGCATTTCTTTCTGATTTTCAAAGCCCTGACTGTACACTTGGTTCAAGAGCAGCCTGTGTCAGGTTTCCTCTGGGAGCCCTGATCTTCTTTCTGTCATCTAGAATTTCATGGTCATGTATACGGGGCATTTTAGAACAGTGTTTGTTTCTATCCCCATAGGAGTTATTTTAATCTTTGTCAAATTAGACATAACAGATTCACGTGGGAGAGTGAATAAAAACTTTACATGCTGGTCACAGTGTCAGCTTTAACTCTCAGCCAGCCAAGCTGGACCTCATCGTGCTTAACTTCTCCAACTTCAAGCAAATATAAATGGATGCTTGTACCCAAATGTCCACAGTCATCCTGCAACACCCCTCCTGCCTCACGCACCCCAGGAGTCTCTGGTGGTGGAGAAATCCAGCAAACATCTCAACACTCCACACGTGCCTAGTGAAAAAAGATCTTTATCCATCATTTTAAGCCATGGCTTTCTCTCATAGTTTTAAGGAATAAAATTAGATATTTGACTTGAAATCATTTCCTTCATAAAAAGTCTCAAAATGCGTGGAAGTCTTCGCATCCCAGAGGCTGAGGACCTGGCTGTGTTATGTCTGAAATGAGACCACTCATCCGCTCTTTCTCAAGCCGAGTAAATGCTGAACGATGTGTGACTTCTTCCTCATTAGTTCTCAGCTAATTGTCGAACATGGGATGAAAGATTAATGAATAGTATTGGGCACAAAAATTGCAGCAGTCTTTTCTCAGCTCTAATCTGTTCTGCCTAGAAGTTGTACTTCCTTTCCTGTTTCAACATGCTCTTTGGCCACGCTTCACTGAGACCTCGCCACAGTGGTTGGGGGTCCAGGAAAGAGGAGATAATCGAAATGGCTTCAGTTCTCTTCTGAATAAAGCACCAATATTCTTCTACCAGAACTTTATTTAAAATTGCTTTCATTTGTCTTGTTACAAATCTCTCTTAAAAAAAAAATTATGACACTCAATTACCCTGTCTTCTGTCCTCTGTTACTATCTCTCCAGTCTTAATATTTCCAGGATGATTTCCAACTTTTAGGGCTCAGCACTAAAAGAGTCACTGTGTTTTCCAGCTTTACTTCCTGTCATGAGTACTATTACCGGGCATGAAACATTTCACCCTGATACTGAAAAGCAAAATAAATGGTATGTGCGCTTGTAAACTGCTGCACAAAGGTGTGCCGATTCGTCTACCACTCACTCTTCTCACAGCTTACGTGTCCACAGCTCTATTTCTTTGGGAATCCTTTCTATGGGTTACTATCTAGTCAGGGATAGGTGAAAAGGTCACACACATCCACATAGAAGAAAAGCAGAGCTGTAACTAATATGTACTTTTAAATATAAAATGGGAAAGAGCCCAGGAAAGTGATTTCTCTTCTGTGGAATCAGCAGATAATGTGAAAACTGATGATGCCTGGAAGGACAGGAGATTGTGATGTGGGGCAGGGATCGTGTCAGCTTGAAACCCCCACAGAAGGGCACTGCACATGTGTCTTGTGGTGCTGCAGGATGGGCCATGACAGGCCTCCTGAGAAGCCTTTGGAGAGCGAAGTGGTCTCTGAACTCCAGGCTAAGGGTGCCTTGGCATCTGTGCATGGCCTCAGGGTCACTGGTAAAAAAACCCTTTTTCTTCCTCTTCTTCTTTCTCTTGTTTTTCCTCTTCTTCTCCTTTTCCTTCTCCTTCTTCTCCCTACTTGCAAAACAACAAACAAAGGTAGTGATCTTCTTAGTATTTCCATATCTAATTGATTCTGATGGGAGGGCTGTCCATTATCCTGCCAGGGACAGAAGCTCTGCTGTCCTGTGGAGCCTAGAAAAGCCCTGCAGATTCCACTGCTGCTGGGAGCTTGCAGGGCCCCTCAAGGGGGGTCTTTGATTCCAAGGAGGAGGAGAAAGAGGAACAGAGATGGGGGAAATGGGAGGAGATGTCAGGAACAATGTTAGAGGGCAGGATATTTATCCCTAGAAGTTGGGAAGCAAAAAAATAAGTATGATTTCTAAAATTCCCTTTGAGAACCACATAGATTCTAGGAGTTTCCTTTTAATTTAGATGGATAAGCTGGTAAAACACAAACCTTTTAAACTTATTGATTATACAGTAATATTTTTCTTATAAGCATGTATTTTGTTACATTTCCTGCAGCTAGATCATTTCTTTGAAAAGAAAACTCACATTATAGATGACCGATATTATTCTTACAATTACTATTATAATTTAATTACTATTATGATACTTTATGATATATTATAGCATTTCCAATGATAATTCCTGGCATTAATTGATATTTTAGAAATATTGAAAATGAGGAAATTTATTTAAAATAATAGGAAAAACAACATTACCAAATTTAGAGATGCAGTTTTCACACATATTGAAGTAGATACATGCAGACTCCTGTGCCCTCCACTTTCCTCCCAGAAGTGTCTGTTGCTTTACTTTTCTAATTTTACTTCTCTTTCCCACAGCTCTGAAAGTTTTGTTCTGACCAAATACTAAAGTTAATTGGATTAAACTTAATTAGTCACTGAAAACTTTCTTAAGATATGTAGAAAGCATTTAACCTAAAAGTCTAACTCATCAATTGAGAGTGTTGCACTTTGTTAAATAACATTTCATATTCAAGGGGGAACTCAGAGCTGGTTCTGCTGTAATCTGTGTGGCTGTGGCATTTCTCCGATCACACCCAGAGGAGCGGATGGGAGCTCAGAGCAGCTGCAGGGCTCACTTGACAGACACTGAGGATTTCATGCAGGAGATGATATTTAAAACTTGTTCCAGTGCCCAGATCCTCTGATTCTCAATTTTTCTACTTTGTAAAATTCTTATAAGAATTTAAATTTGCTTTGAAGGCTCAAATTATATGTTTTGATGAAAACTGTCCTATTAATCTTTTCTCATTGGTAATGTTATTTTTATAACTTTTAATATGCTTAATATATCAATATGCATGGTGCTTAAAAATTATCTTTATGATATTACTTCATTTATATTTACAAATTCTGTCTTCAAATTTTGCACATTAATTTTCTAAGGTAATCATCTGGTGAGAGTTAATTAAAATCATTAAAATCGACAAATAAAATAATTAAAATCAATACCAGAAAAATCCTTATCTACCATACTGTATACACTTTAGCATATAAAAAGGGATATGATATGCAAAATATCATCTTCAGCTTTAAGAGATCCACAGAGCTCATAAGCAGTAGAGTATACACATTGTTAGAAAAAATCTTAAGAAGAGGAAGCATCCCTATCTACCTGAGAGACAGAGGAAGAAAGGGAATTTCACATTCCTAGGCCTTTGGGGCTTCGGCACAGGGCTTAGGACTGAGCATTCATCTGGATCTTTAATGGGGACATTTATATTTCATTCTGTAAATCAGGCATCTTTGGTCTGACTCTACGGATTATGCTGCATCAAAATGAAGATGCGGTACGTACCTACACCTTCCGCGGAGAGACTCTTGATTAGTATCCACGCCTATGAGAGACCTCTAGGATGCACGAAATATTTAACAGAGCTGGTGGAAAGACAACAATTGTTTTTTAAACAGGAAAAGCAGTCTAGAAAAAAATAGGTAGATTTAATAAGAGGAGAGACATTCCGAAGACAAACTACAAGTCCTCCGATACTGCAGGTGATAGAGGAGGCGGACGTGAATTTGTGGGGCAGCAGTTACAATGGGGAGAAGAGGGTATATGCCAGAGAGGTGAAGGCCAGCAAGTCTGAACTTGTCCACTGTCACAAAGGAAAGTACCCAATAAGAATCAAGTTTTGGACTTCAGTAGCCAGATGAGTGAAAATGCCATCTACTGTGGTAGGCTATGAAAGGCAAACCAATTTTGGCATGAAGATGAGGATTTGAGCTGAGAAATTGCTTAATATTTGGTGCTTGCTGACAATTGCATGAAACTGTCAGTCAGGAGTAGACAGAAATTTGGAAACGTTGGAAGTAGTGTTGGACAGGGCCAAAAAGTTGTTCAGTCATCGGTATTTAGGCCAGGAGCAAACATTCTGTTACTTGGCTTTCCCATCCCTGGGATATCACACATGGCAGTCACAACAAAAAGGAGGAGAGTTTTAATGTGGCACATCGTTCAGTGCCTAATGGGCCAGGACTGAGGAAGAAACCCATGGTGGAGGTGCATGGTGGACCAGAGCCGCTCAGTTCATGGCAGCTGGGGGACAGCAAGGGAACAGTGCTGCGGAGGAAGACGGGAGGGACCACACACAGCACCTAAGGTCAGGGCCCCGTCACCCACCCAGACACTCGGGAGCACGCCACATAATCTACGAGGCAATGCCTAACCCCGTGAATTTGACGAACCAGGGTTTGCGGTCACAACTATCTTAATGATACACCTGTTACATCCACGCCCACACTGAACTTCACTCATTGACTAGAAATTTTTCTTACTGAGCCTAAATTCTACCTTGGTTCTTAATACTGTTCTCCATCTGTCCAGCCACTTTCAATTTAGGATCAGGCATGTGAATTAAGCTTCTGTTCCATGCTTGCTTTAGACTGCAGTTGAAGGGGAGCCTAGAGTATAAGAAGATAAAGAGAATGTGGGTAGAGACCTAATGGGAATAAAAAAAAAAAAAGGAAAAGACTGGAAAGAAGACAAAGGCAGTAGAGCCGGAGAAATAGATCAAGAATGACAAGAGTAATGCCATGCAAGCTAAAGAACTCTATTTTCAGGAAAAAGGGAACCTTCAGTAGCAGAAAAACAATTACTCAGAACCTCTTACCTAGGCAATAAATGTACCTGTAACTGCCTTCACATTTTCATACAACAAATTGAAGGATACAATGGGTAACTTTAATTAAGAAAATCTCAAACATTGCAGGAAGAGAAGCAAAATGAATGGAAGTTAATGAAGGAAAACTACCTGAAGTAGCGAAAGATTTTGTACCATTTTCTAAAGATTAGTTATGAAAGAATGAAAAACAGGCATTAGTGAGTGGGATAGAAGGGTTACTGTAGAGTTTTCTTTTTTGGTAAGATGAAAGCTACTCTTTTGTTTAAATATTTGGAGAAATGGGCAAATAAATAGGAATATGCTTTCAGGTGTCAGGACTGGAACTGTGCTTTAAGAGTACTGGTGTTATATTGGAAAATGCAGTAAGATAAAGATAATGTGAAGAGCCCATTTAGGAGAAATTCAGAAAGAGATAATGAGGAACTAAATTAGGCAGTGGTCTTAAGAATGTAGAGCAGATACATTCAAGAATATTTATGACATTTTGTTGGCAGCACATGGTGAATGGCTGGATTTAGAGAGTTTGAAAAGGAGCTGTTTTGTTGAAGAGCCTGAGTTTGGCAGCAGAACATACTGTCTCTACTAAATAAAATGATGTCTTCCTCCAGGGAAAGTTTGACAAGGAAAGAAATAAAATTGTGTCTTACAAATTAGGTAGCCAAGCAGAGATGCTCAGGGGCCCAGGAATATGAGACCAGGGTGGGGGTGTTTAAGGAAAAATCTGGATACAAACAGGTTTATTCTGTGAGCCTCAGGAATGGCCAAGAGGTTATCTTGATATTTTATTTCTAATCCTATGTTCTTAGCTTCATCTACTTATTTATTAGACATTTTCTTGTCGTCAGGCACTCTGGATTCATTTTTATTTGTTTGTTTTGTTTTTTATTGTGGAAAAGGAGTTCTACAGATCTCTTTTTCTTTCCCTATTTCTTCCCTCCTTCCTTTTGGCTACCTTGGGGTATTGGTACCTAGTTAACTTTCCACATTACCCTTGCTCTTCAGGTAATCAGCAGATTTCTGCCTCCCCCCACCCAAGCTCACACCTAAATAACAGGGGATTAATTCACAATCAAATCTACAAGCCTTTTTGAGGCCATTTATTTTGAAATAGATTAATATATAACTGGGCTATTGGAATTTTTTTCTTCTCCAATATGTAGGAAGTTGCTTCTTATAACTAAGAGAGTTGATATACAAGAAATTTAGGGAGAAAGAATATTGAAAAAGCAAATACTTGCTCTGGAGTGACTTCCAAGTCTCAGTTCCTATGGGCCCTGGACAGACGGTTTGAGTCGGTTCTGTCTCAGTGGCCTGTGTAACCATAGGGAAAAAAGTCAAGAATGCCGTGTCCTCACGGCTATGTTATGCCTTTTATGGATATCTTAACGCTATTGTAAAATTAATATAAGAGTGTTTCACTGTCTAAAAAATAGCGTGGACCTCATGCCTAACCTAGATGTTTGAGGAATTTTAATGTGTACAAGTGCTATTTCAATCCTAGCACCTGGTGATTAAAGAAAACTCTATCTGCCGTGACTCAGCGCTTTTATTGATCAGTGTGGCAAGACACCTTGGCAATGTGTGGGCTGAGGGAAAGGTGTGCAAACCAAATAGGTACCAGATCACTGTAATGTGCAGCTATGACATATGTATTCATTTTCCTCTCATCTTAGTAGCAGGATGAAAAGCTATTTTAAGTAAAGGATCAAAAATTCTGTGCAATTTTGTCCTATTTATGACAGTTTGAGTTTGTGTGTTAGGAGATAAGTCAACCTGAACAGCCCTGACTGAGAACCCTGTGCAGTGAGCCTGCTTGTGAGAAGCTGGCATACACTCCACTGTTTGGAAGCTAACAATACTGAAGCACAGCACCATCAGAAAATATTCGTAGCCTTCTGTGAGGAAACACTTCAACTGAAAGGGAAATCCAAAGGACCTACAATTATTTCTTGTTTCACAGGGGCTGGGAGTTTTACGTAGATCATCCCTATAATAAAGAGAGTTCTGTTATTAAAGGGAGGAACTTGATGTACCCTCGAAAGCATCTAATATGGAGGGACTCTGTGTGAAAATTATTACTGACATGAACTCAGTATATATAAGAAATCATCTACATAGAATTCGTTCTCTGATAAAATCATGTAGGGAACAGGAGAAAGGGCAAATGAGTTAGCTCTCTCCGGGACTGTTTTTAAGACAGCCAAGAGATATCTTAACAAGTCATCAATAAAAGCAAGCTGTAAAATATTCACACTAAATAAAGGAGGTGAAATGACACAGCATGGCTGTCTTGGTATGCAGAGCAATTACCGTGCTTATGGTTAAATTATAATTCATCGGTTGCTTATTCCACCAGGCACTATCTCAAGAAACCTCTTGGGAAGAAATGTATGTGGGTGACTGAGTTTGGATGCTGTTCATGGTTGTTTAACAGTTGGAAGTTTTGATGAGCTCGGGTTGAAATATTTATATTTACGGGAGAAGAAGCCATTAATCCATCCTGGACAAATAGGTTGCAATCAATAGCTATGTGTATCCTGTGGTCGTCACTGATGGAAGTGGAAGGCTTTTAATATACATAAATGTTGACAATTACAATTGAATTTCTTGTTCTTTATTACCATGATTCATAGGAAAATGTCCTCTTAAAGTAATGAAAATTGCTGTATCTCGGAATTAGTTATTAAATACACTAGTTTTGTTGTGCTTCTATGGATGAATATGTCAGATATCCACCTATTAAAAATGAACCTTCCTCAGAAGTATTGTACTGCTCTTTAACAACTTTAACAAGTTATGTTTGAATGATTTCTAGATATTCTTTCTAAATATAATAATCAATTACAGTAGTGGTATTTATTGTTTCGATATACAAAGCATGATTGATGGTGAATAATTTGTTCATAGCTCTAAATGAAAATGGAAGGCTATTAGTTCTCTAAACTAGTGATTAAAAACTACTGTGATATTTGGTAGACTATTTAGCGACCTCCATAACCACAAGTTATTTTTACATATCTAAAGATTATTAATCCACTGAAGGTCAGTCAAGTTTATATTAATTCTAAATACAGCCAAACTTAATATTCAGTGGCAATGCACAAAAAGTTCAAAGCAGAAATGTTTCTGAATAGATACTGCTCTGATACTGTGTTGTGCTTTGTTTGGTTATCCAAACAGTAAATTCTGGAATATTCGGATTTCAAAAGAAGTGATTCAATGATTTAATCTTACTACTCTTACACCTGCTTTAACAAAACTGGATCAGCTTTCTCAAATATCTTTACTCACTTTATGTTGGTGGTTGAAATGGAGCAAGATCTGGTTCCCTCTTAATTCGCACACTTGAATTTACTATGTTTAGAATGGGTGGAAAAATGAATTCAGAATCCTAAGCTTTTAACAAAGGAAGGGGCACATTTGAATTTTCCATTACATTTGTGATTTAAATATGGCTACAGGAATGGAAAACAGTGTGAACATTTTCCTGACCATCACAAAAGATCAAGTATAACACCCCCATACAAAAGAATGTTAACAAGAGAAAAGCATGGTATGTGTGTATGATCATGGTTTAAGGAGACACAAGAGCCTTCAAACTGAAGAACATGGACATCAAAAGAACTGTGTAGCTTTAGATTCAATGAAGCATGCACAGCCATGCAAAGTATGAATGAAAAAAAAAAGATAAATATAAGTGTGAGTGGGGAAACCCAGTAAGCCCTGCTTAGATTCTTTTCCCTCCTTGGGTATAGAGTTTCTTCTGGGTGTGAGCCAAGACCCTTATGGAATGAAGGCTTTAATATTTTCATGGCCAACTCTCACACAGAAAGGAGAGATGACAGAGTAATAATTTGAGGGTTAAGGACTGACATTGAGAGGATGAGGGGCCTGGATTCTAGGCCCACCCTGGGGAAGGGCAGATCTAGTTTCTGTGGTTGCCTTGTGCTGAGGGTTGGAGGATGTGGGGTGAGAGACTGAGGTGCAGGAAGAGGTCAGAGAGAAACACTGCTTCTAAGCCTTAACAATAGGGCAGTGTTTTCTAAGTCACAATGGTGCAATTGAACCAATTCTACCAACACTGATGTGGAAACTCAGCAGCAAGTCTGCTTTAGAATAACATCCCTGTTGACCTGGTAAATACATGGAGGTATAGAAAGCAAGAAGAAGCATCTTTTGTATTATAGGTGAGCCTTGAATTTTGACTGTTGTTCTGGAAAGATAAATAGATTAACTCTGAAAAAAACCTGAAGATGAATAACCTATAGTTCAATTTATAGAAAAGAGAGTAAGCAGAAATTATAGAACTACTCAAATTCAAACCACTAATTTTAGAAAGCTGGGAAAAGGTAAATCATGTCCTGAACTCTATAAAATTGGTGTAAACATCAAAGCCTGAAATCACATCTCAGGTAGTTTTAAAGTCACACCATATTACATGAAATAAGTCGTACCAAGAGCACTCTTCAAACTAAAAGTCTGTTTTGGTCAATTGATTTATTGGAAATAATGAGAATTCTGGGGCCAAGTTAGCATTCCTATGAGTAACAGTTATGATGCTACTATATTGTATCATAACATTTCCTTTAATGCGTTAAGGTATCAAAGAGGCAAATTCATATTTAAACATTTTTAATAAGACTTCTCTTTTACTGATAGCTTAAGTATTATTTAAATGTTTTTAAATATTTAAGTAATGAGTTAGTATTATTTAAATATTTCACTATTACTTGCAATGCTTGATTTTCTCAATTTTTGATCATGACTCCTACATTGCATGACATAAGGTAAGAGAACTTTTCCTAGGGCCTGTCTCATTTGTGACTTTGTGGAGTTAGATACTGTGACATCTGCATGCACCTTGGTCATAATATCCCATCACCTTACGTTTTGGACCCTTTCAATGATACACACCAGTTACCCTCCATTCACTTGATGCCAGAATGTTGGTCAACTGTCATCCCTTCTATCTGGCTTCCTCGTTTTGTTTCTTCTTTCTCTTCTCTCCCTTCTAGAATTCAGTCTCTGGTTCTTCTTGCCTCCATTCTCACTCTGGATGTATAATCCCAAGCAACAGTGAAAGAGGTCAGATTGCTTCCTTAGAGTTCTCTCTGTGTGGATGCTGGGCTGGAAATTCCTGTGCTTCACAGACACCTAAGCTCTTTAGCTAACCGAAGCTTGTTCAGAATGGGTCTCATTACAATGCGTGCCTTACAAAGATTTGTGACTGACTCAACACCGAAACCAACCACTAACCAAAGGAAGAAAAATGCACTGCAAGCCATGGCCTGCTTCATTAGTGTTAACATGGGTTCAAAAGCCAATGAAATGGCTAAATGGATTATCCTGTGTTGGTGGTTATGTTTAGTTGTGATTTCAATGTTATTAGCTTTGCAGGTGCATTGTGAGTGCATTTAGTTGCTGTCCACAGCTATATAGTGTGGCTGACACGTCACTGCTTATGACAAGTCTTACCTTGCACTCTTTGCAATCATGATTAGGAAGTTAATCTATGAAGTGCATTAGAAATTATAACAAACAGAAATGTTAATTGTGAGTTTTATTTTTGTTGTTTCTATAGATCACAAAAGCACAAATATATCTCTCTGGGTTATGCTTTGTTAGCATTGAATAAAATATTATTATGCCTGCAAGACATTATGAACCTGCAGGTAAACTAGATCATAGCTACATTGGAGTATTTCTACTCCAATGGTTAGATTTATTAGAAAAATGGCCAAAATTTGACCTAAGCTATTCCAACAAATATAACAAAACTCCATTGCAGTTAGAGGTGATATTAATGAGCTGCCTTCATTCAGGTTGACCAGAACCCTGGGCTCTCGAAGCTAGGGATGACACAAGCAGTAAGGCTGACAAAGAAAATAAGAAGAGGCGGGGAGAGAGCACACCAGGATGAGACCTGAAAGGTTTGTTTCTGCGTTGGTCCCACAATGTTTGGGATTGAAATCTTTGAACAAATTACACATTAATGACCAAATAAACAGAAAAAGTTTTGTTTTCTCATTCCTCAAATAAATTTATTTACTTGTAGACTTTCAGTGCAAGTCTAAAGCTGATTTTCAAGAAGTCAGGCCACTTGGTTCCCACTTCCATTGACTTACTAAAGTGTCTCAATCTGTAGCACCCCAGGAGCAAGCTACTCAGAGACAGGCAAAAGGTCCACACTTGCAGCTGAGCCCCGTGCTGCAGGGGCTTCAGAGATTATCTACATAGTCTATGACTGAGATGCCCCAATTTGGCCAAAATTTCATTGTAACATTCACCAGTGTATAAAACTCTGTCTTCCTTCAAAACATTATACTGGGAAGAAAATAGGATTCACACAACAAGTGCACAGACCCTCCACTTGTACCTCCACTCTGCTGCTGTTACTCTGATCATGTACTTCCCCTGTGGACACCCTGGGCTGCCTGGATGCATTTATATATCCACGGACCCTCTGGAAAATCAAAATTCCCTTTCATGGCTTGAAAATAGGAAATCTCAGATCAGCCAGTTTATGAGCAGTATCTCCTGTACTAACCTCTGTGAAAATCGAGTGGAAGTAGACACAAGAAGAAATAGGAAGGAGTGTGACTGATGGTGGTGACAGGATCAGCATGGCTTTGGGGGTTTTGTTTCACTGTGCTGCCATTTCTGCGCTCAGCAGAGCCTGTTCTTAATTGCTGCCTCTAGCAATTATAAGGTCAAGGCAGGCTGCTAATGTCTGAAGAGCTCTGGAGGTGGAAAAGTCCGTTGCTTGGCTGCTGAGTTTATGCTTTTCACTCTGTTTCCTGTTTTATAGATGTATGTATTTTATTTGTAAAGGTTAAATGTATATTTCTCAATGCAAAACACGGAAAAAGAAATATATGCATTGTTCACTGCCAAATAATTTTATTAACCACCATTAACCTTTTGTTTTAAATTGTGACAAGAAAGAGGTATGTGAACATAGACAAGTTAAACATATAATCCTGTACTTTTCATTTGCATAAGTGGGATTGTTTCTTTGTAGCTTTCTCATTTTCACTCAATACTATGTGATGACCATATTTCTTTCTGTGTTAGTAAACACGAATATTTTAGAAGAAAAATAAGGCTTTATAGCTAACTACATTTGCTAGTAACAGAAAAATTTTCTTTCAATTATTGTCTTGTTGAGCAGGACAGTGAATGCTTCATTTAATTATTCTTCAATAAATATCAGAGATTTGAAACAGAGAAATGTAGCCAGTTTCTCAGAATTTATCCTCCGGGGTAGAAACATCATTATTTTTCTTCAGTCAGTGACCAACTCTGTCTCACCCAGTTTCTGTCTATTAAAACCATCTCAGCCAGGGTTCATGGATACCGACTCATTTCCGGATCCCACTATTCCAGTAAATCAAGTTTCGAACTTCAATCATTTATCCAACTTGTCCTTATCATCCCAACATCTTCTCCACCAAATTCTAGCACCTATACTGGAAAAAAGCCATGACGTGACTTTCTCTGCATCTACTGTGCTGTGCTCTCCCTCTTTTGTGATTCTTTCTTCTTCAGTTTGTCACTGAAGAGGAAAAAAGTCAGGAGAAAAGAGTTAAGCACCTCTTAACTAACAGTTGGTCTTGTGGTTCTTCAGTTGATTATTGAAATGTCTGTCTTTGGACTCTGCCTGGCTCATGCGCCTGTGCCAGCTCTTTGATAGAGGACACAAGTCCTTTCCCTAAAGCATACTTTGGCACTCTTGCCTCAGCAGAGTCTATCAGCAATCCAAAAAAAAAAAAAAACACCCACTCTACCTCAACCTCTTTTTCCCTCATTTGCCAACTTCAGCTTACTGAGGCCCCCATCAGCAAATCTGCTGCAAAACTATGGATGAGATGCCACTTTTTCCTTATGTAATTATCTCAGGTCTCTAGAAGGAAGACCCTGGGAGTTGGGGGAGGGAGACTAGGGAAAGCTCTGAACTCTCACTAGAGTAAGGCTCCAGGCTCCACATTCCAGTTTCTTCCTGCTCAGGTGGAAAGGAGGAGCCGGTCTGAAGATGCACGGGTGAACTGGCTGCTCAGTGTGTAAGAGGCCATCGTTTTTACTCGGTGTTAGAGTGTGATGTGTTTGCTACATTGTTTCCTAGCAGTAGCACAATTTTAGATGACTGGAAATGCCCTCCTCAACCCATTATGTACAGAGAAACGAAAGAAAGGCATAGAGAATTTTGCATTATCTTTTAAATTACAAATCATTAACAGGAAACGAGCAGCCCTGTGAGGACCTTATGCTTAGCATTGGTGTTTTGTGCTCTTTTTGAACTCATTTCCACTAAACCTTACACCTTTGAAGCTTTGCAACATGAAAAGGCTCGGCAGTTTGCTTGGATCGCCTTGCGTGGAAAGTGTGCTGAGATGCAGAGAGCTTCCGGGAAGCACCCTGGGAGACGCTTCCTCAAGGAAGGATGCAGGAAGGATCTGGGGTGGCAGGGGGAGCAGGTGCATTGCCATGGCACAGGTGGCCCCAGTTCAGTCTCCACGGAGCTCTGAGGCTGGTTCAGCTCTTTGGATCTGTGCCAACTGAGGGCATCCGGGGAACGGGACTTTCTCTGCATGCCATATCAACGGACAGGAGCTGAATCCTGGCCTCTGGAAAGAGGAGGGGCCTGGAGCAAAGCAGTTCTGTGTGGCCAGGAATATGCCCAATGAGAGATGAGCTGTAAATTCTCAACCAGTATTGCTAGCAATGGTATGCACCTTTCCGCTAAAGAGAGGGTGTGAATATCCATGATATTGTTACGGTTTAGGTCTGAAGTGCCCCCTTCCCCCTGGAAGTTTCATGTTCAGAGGTTGGACCTGGTTGGAAGGGGTGGGTCACAAGTGCTGTGTCTGGATCCCGCCCTTTCTCTCTCTCTCTGTCTCCTGGCTACCATGACCTGAACAGCTTTCATCTACCCGGCCCTTTGGTTGTGCCATTTCTGCCATGGACTGAATCCACTGAGACTATGAGCCAAAATAAACCATTCTTTCTTTAGTTACAAGTGTCAGATATTTTGTCCTAGTGATTAGGAAGTGAATAATATAGTCACATATTAATTTATTCTCATTTTCTATAAGACTAAGTTGCTTCTGTTTAACAATATACATTAACCAAGGATTGTACTCCATGAATATCTGGTACAGAACATGACTATTTCAACTTTAAAAAAGAGTCCTTTTATCAGTGTCCCTAAGTGTAAAATAACATTTTAATCTGTAATATTTAATGAAAAATCTGTATGTTATTTATATAATGCATGGTTAATATTGGTCCCAAATAATAGTGTGCATTAGTTTGAACTATATTATTATTATCAATGATAATGTATATTTCAGAAAGAACCACATTTCTGTTTTAGATGATAAAATAGATGTGTCTACATTTGTGTGATATTTAAGCGTATACAACACCTACATGTTTGTCGTCTTGTGGTTGAGAGTTGATTGATAAAGCTCCCAAGGTGCATCACCACAAGTGACAGGAACTCAAAGTTAAAGCTATGGGTATTTTCCAATAGTACATTACAAAAAGCAAATGAGCAGATATTGTTTATAGTATGAAACAGTTCTAGTGTCAAAGAATGTAGTGAAAGCTGCAGAAAGTGATTTCACTCAAGATCACCACACAAAAAGAAAACCTCATTAAAAATGAAAAAAAAAAAACCTTACAATTTTGGAAGCAATTGACATGTGTAAAATTATCCATGGATCAAAAGTTGCTAAAAGCCTGAAATCTTTTCTACTTTCCAGAGAATCAACATATTGAAGTCAGGACTTCAATTGAAAGGACTTAACATATGAATAGACCTGGCAGAGGATCAATGTTCCCAAGTTGAATCCCTAATATGAATTACACTGTGCTGGCTCTTTGTTTGGTGACCACAGGGGGAACATGGGGACACTATCCTGGTATCTGTCCCTCCTTTTGCTTCCTAAAATACAAAATTAGAGCACAGTCAGTCCTTTTTATATTACAGTAAGAAGTGGAAGGGTAGGCAGGAAGTATTAGCATTAACTCTCATTTTCTTGTATCTTTTCTTCAGAACAGATCTGATCTTCCTTTTCAAGTGGAAACAGTTACTAGAAACTCAGAATTGATGGGCCAGCTTGAAATATTTGTATCACGAGATGAGTGAGTTTTTCCTAGAGCATTGCAATGGGCGGCAGTATTAGGAAAGAAAAATCAACAGAGTGAATTATCATCAAATAAAAGAGTCATCAAATTCCTTATTCACTCTCATAACTATATGTATGTCATTGTGAGAAAGAAATGAATAACATCCTATGAAAAGTAATGATTGATGTGTCGGTGGAGAGATCCAGCCAGAGCACTCAGTGTAAATTAAGCAGGCTGTCTGACACAGCCACATCTGTCTCCTTAATACACATAATCATCTACATAGTCACACTTTATATGCTGAGAATATGAAAGTTATAAGGTTAGAGAAATAATTTTATGACAGTAATAAATTTTATAAAAATCAGTGAAAGTTGTAAAGAAGAATATTGATAAGTTTGGGGAAAGTAATTCAAAAGAATTAAGGAAAAGAAAATTTAGGAGGTATTTCAGGTAAAACTTTTCAATACAGTCTTGAAATTTTAGAAGTATATGTGAGAGTTGTTAGCAGATGCATGATTAGAGAGACTAAAATAGTGTAATAAGGTGTCTTTACATGGTACTTTTCAGAATTTAATGATCTTAGTGGACTGGGACAGTAGCAGTGTGTTTTAAATATGTTGCCTTATCTTTTCTGTGGCATATTCAGAAAAAAGAAAAAAAACAGTTCCTATGACTCCTTAGCAGTGGTACTCTAACAGAAGCATACTTATTTCAGGAGATTTCTGCAGGCCTCTTGAGATGGTAAATTTCAAGGCTGGATTTTGCAACCAGAGGAGGATGAACCTGAGTTAGAATTTTTGAAAAATTCAGTAGAATATTGCACTGTGGACTTTTGTAGCATTTTAATTCTGTTTTCACAAGAAGATATCCAAAACCACTGAAGTTTTCCCCATGCATAAACTTTGGCACTGAAAGCTTTTTCCTGTGTATACAAGATAGGCAAAGGTTTTCTCTTTGATTAAAAAGAAATTCCAAAAGGACAGTTTTGAAACTTGATACTGATTCAAGTTTCTGCTCATGTCACAAGTTTCTGAAGAAATTCCTGTATTCCTATGATTTGAATGGCATTGATAACAGAATAGGAAATCTGTGGATAACCAAGCAGGAGAAGTGGGAAGCTCTACATGGGACGGCTGAGCTCACTCTGAACCTCACGTCTGTACATGCCATGACCAGCGGTGCCTCCTGTGGTTTTGACTACCAAGGTGATTGAGTTAGGTTACGATAAAAACCATTCTGTAGGGGTGGGGGTTTAGTAGCACAAGCACCTGCCTGGCAAGCCTGAGGTCAGTCATGAGTTTGATCCCCAGGACCAAAAAACCAAACAAAACAAAATGAAACAAAGCAAAACAAAAAAGAAATGAAAAAGAAACTATTCTGTCATTTCTTTAGACTGTTTTAGTGCTAACTGAAACAGAAAGGAAGACACACCACTGATTAATTTCCTGAGGTTTCTGCCCTCTAAAGTGTATGCATGTCTTTGTTCTAAAACTAAATACTCATTCATTAATTTTGATCACAAAACTACTTGATTATTTGCAACACATGGAACTTTGGTTGATGGGTTTTCAACATTCTGCTCACAGTGGATTCAAAATATTAATGGTAATTCCACTAACTATGCTTAATATGTAGACCTGTTTCTTATAGTGTAAATAGTGATTTCTACTTTTCCTGTAACTTTCTTGGCGAATGAAGTTCACTGGTTGGATTTGTTCTGATCATCCTTAAATCCTTCCATGCTGACAATTTTAATTAAAAGAAAAATTTCCAATCATGTCTCTAATGCCAGAGAAACGCTAAGTACAAATCATTTCTACTCAGAATTTCAATACCATGTCCTCTGCTAAAGCCTTATGAAATGGCTTTGGCACTTGTCGAGTTTTTCATAGATCGCATAGTAAATGTAAGCAATACTACTCAACTTTAAAACAAACACCACTCAAGACCTAAACAGCTTACAAATGTGGTGTAAATCAATGGTGCTTTTCTGTTTTGTTCTTGTTAAGGGCTTAGGCCCCTTAGTTGTGAAAATGTGACAGGCTTTGTCATCCTTAACAGTGGAAATAATTCTTTCTCTTGATCATTTTATGTGTATTTGTGACACTTACTCCAAATCACCTTTGAAGAGAGCAAAAAAGCAAATTATAAATTTTCATTTTAGCAGTATTTTCCTCATTTATCAAAAAATGACTCAGTAATTTTTGAAGCAAGATTGGCCGCTTGGCAGCTCTTTCATGATGATTATTGTTGTTGTTGTTGTTGTTTCTTGTCAGATGCTATTGCCACTCTCTCAGTTCTCCTCCTTCTGTCTTTGATTTTCTTTTGAACGTCTCCACTGTCCTCTCCTCACTTGCGTTCTCTGCTTCACTTACTTCTCTTTAACTTCTAACTCTTCAGCATCACCTAAAGCAAAATACCCCGCATGAGAACTCAGTCTATCTGGGGTGATGAAGAAGTTATGCTCAGACTAAAATAACAGCGTTGAAACACTAACTCCCAAACTGCAGAGTGAGACTAATCAAAGGAGCGGAGCAAGGAGCTGATTCACCTGCGACCAAATGTTGACTGTAATCAAAAAGCTGGTGGCGGCCCCTCCTCAGAGGGAGGAGGTTCCACAGATGGCTAAGGAAATCGCTGTGGGATCGTGTTTAACCAGGAGGCACAGATGGACGCCTACTGCTCTGCAGTATCCTTTTAGGGGTGCAATCTTAGGTACCTACTGAAGACTTGTAATTAATGGTGCTTTGCATCTTCATCTTGAGCGGCAGCGCGCTGTCCAGGGTCCTGAGGGCTGCTGGTCCTGTTTAGATTGGGGTGCCATGTTCAGAAGCGTGCAGGGCAGAAGCGGACCCCTGTCTGCTCGAGCCCCAGAGGGAAATGAAAACTCTCAATCAAACAGTCTGACAACTCAGAAACTATATTCAAGGGAATATGTGTGAATGATTTAAAATTGCAAGAACAATACCCAGAGGCCCATCAATGATGGGCACCCTTTTGCCTCTACGCATGGCGCTCCGTTTCAGCACAGCTCTTTTTGGCATTCAGGTTAATAAGCCACTGGCCCGTGTACACCTACTTTAACCCTGGAGCTAGGAGGATGGTTTTTATCAGCTAACAAATGACAGAGGTGTATTGATCTCTTTATTCAATAGAGGAACCTTCTGAAAACATCAAAAACATATAGAGAACCACTGTCACATTTTATGGGTGATTTCTCTGAAGCTGATTCATTTGTGTTCTCTGAAGTACAGCAATATAATGAGTTAAGCCACTGTCTTTGCTTCAGATGTTTTGTTTCTTAGGAAGTTATTCTGCTCTTCGTGAATTCCAGGAATTTTATTTATTTATTTATTTATTTATTTATTTATTTATTTTTGTGACCTCAAGTAACTGTGGATGGCAAAATGTTATTATGCATACTGGGAAAATAAATATGGCTATTTATTTTAAATACTCTGCTCTTTACTGTTACTTGATTGCTATCCGCAATCTCTTAGTATGCACTGAGGTGGAGGGGCAGAGCAAAATCATTTTCATTCTGCCCTTTGTTACTTTGAAATATCAGAGTCGACTCTTCCAATCTTCTTTTTTTTATTTCTAATTCTGTTTCTCACATGTAATTTTGCATGTTTCATTAGTAACATTCAGGTCATCAGGTGGAAAAAGTGACAGTCGTAAATTAAGCCAGCATTAAAACATGGGCTTTAGAAATCTGCCGAAAGGTGACCGGATCTGATGTTGTACATTCACTGCGGGACTTGCAGACAAACCATTTGGCTCACGGCCCTGTGCCCTTGACTTAAAACCTGGATTAATTGAGGCAAAGCTGAACTTGCTGTTTCCTGTAATATATGGAAGCTAATTGATCTTTTAATTGCTGAGATAATCAATACGACGTCAGCATTAGCATATATTCCCATCTTATTTAAAGTGTCAGCTGTTTGCTTTAATACTTAGCTGTCTGCAACCTAACAGCTTTTTAATTTAATTTTTAGTCCAAATGGCAGTTGCATTTGATGCAGAAAATATTATTTTTATTATTGCTTTGCTTGCTCATATTTATGAAGTTCAGTGTAATAAGCTGATATGTGTATACAAGGTGTAAAGATCATATTAAAGTAATTAACATTTCTAAATTCCTCAGTAGTTAAAAATAATCTTAATTAACATGTAGAAATTGTGTACATTTATGGAGCGTATCATGATATTTAAATACATAAGTGTAATGTGTACTGGTGAAATTATGGTAATTAATGCTTCCATCTTCACTACTTAACTTTGAGGATTTCAAACCCCTTTTAATTATTTATAAAATATATAATAAAGTATCTTTGAACTATACCAATCTACTATATTGCAGAACATTAGAATTTATTCCTTCTATGTAATTCTGTGTTGGTTTACTCTCATATTCCAGTACTACCTCCATGCCACTCTCCCCAGTCTCTAGTAATCACCTTTCTACATTGAGAACCACATTTTTATCTTCCACATATGAGACAGAGTCATGCAGTTTCTGTCTCTCTCTGTCTGACTTATTTCACTTAACATAATGTTTTCCAGTTTCATAGAAGTCCTTGCAAATGCTAGCATAGCATCATAATTTTCAGAAAGGCTGCCTATTATTTCGTGGTGTAAATATGTCACATTTGTTTATTTGTTCCTGCACTCTTGACATCTAGGTTGTTTCTATACATTATCTATTGGGAATATTCCTTCAATAGACACTATGGCTTTGATGTGCTGATTTCATATTCCTTGGGTATATACTCATTATAGTTGCATCACATGGTAGGTCTATTTTTAGTTTTACAAGGAAGCTCAGTGTTGATCTCTATAATGACTATTGCTTTGTATTTCTACCAGCATCATTTAAGAGTTCCTTTTCTCCACATCATCCCCAGCATTCATTAACTTTTGTCTTTATATTAATAGCCATTCCAATTTAGGTGAAATAGCATCTCATTATTATTTCCCTGACAGCTAATGATGTTGAACATTTTTCATAAACTGGGTAGCCATTTGGATCTCTTCTTTTTGGAAATGTCAATTCTGATCACTTGCTAATTTTAAACTTCAAAACTAATGAATTTTTTCTATTTGCTAGATATTCTTAATATTAAACCATTGTTAGATATGTACTTTGAAAACACTTCCTCCACTTCTATATGTTGTACCTTTATTATGTTGTTTCTCTGATGTGCAAATTTGTCAATTTGACATAGTTCCATTCATTTATTTTTGGTTGGGTACCTCTACTTTCATGGCTTTATTCAAAAGGCATTTTCTATACTAATGTCTTGAAGTGGTTCCTTTATATTTTCTTTTAATAGCTTAATAGTTTCATTTCTCACATTTATGTCTTTGACACCATTTTCATTTATCTTCAGTAGAGTGAGAGATGAGTGTCAAGGCTCATTCTGCTTCACGTATGTATCCAGGTTTTGTAGCACCAATCAGTGGAGAACACTTTCTTTAATATGTATTTTTGGAGCCTCTGTTGACAGTCACTTGCTGTAGATGTGTGGTTTTATTTCTGGATCTTGTTATTTTGCTTATTCACTGATTTTTCACTTTTTAAATAAGATTAAAGGTTATATTTTTGCTGGGAACAGTGTCATTGGTGTATATCTGAGATTGAGTTGAATGAAAAGCATGCTTGGTAGTACACCCATTTCAACAATGTGAATTTTTCCAATTGCTCAACATGGGAGGTCTTTCCATGTTTTGTGTGTGTTATTCAATTTCTTTCAACAACATTTTGTAATTTGCATTGTAATAATCTTTTACTCACTTTGCTCAATTTATTCCTGGTTTTAAACATGATTTTGTAGCTCTTGTGAAAGGGATTGCTTTCATGATTCCTATCTCAGCAAGTATTTTATTGGTATATATAAAATACTACTGCTCTTTGTATGTTGGTTTGTATGCCAGAATCTTACTGAATTCATTTATGACTTCTAATAATCTTTCGGTAGAATGTTCCATTTTTTCCATATATTTTCACCTGAGAATAGAGATAACTTAGTTGAATGCCTTTGCTTACTTTCTCTTGCCCAATTCCTTTTGCTGAAATACTTACCTTTTCTCACTCAGTATGATGTTGGCCGAGTTTGTCAGTATAGCTTTTATTATGTTAAAGTATATTATTTCTCTAATTCTCTAATTTATTTAGACTTCATCTTGTGAAGGGAAGTTGAATGTTTTGAATGCTTTTCCTGCATCTGTTCAGATAATCACATGGATTTTTCTTTTACTGATATGAAATACTGTAATCTTATTCACATATGAGGAATGTTCTTTCATCTCTGGTTGATACCTCACTTGATCAGGAAGCATGATGGTTCTGATGAGCTATTTTCCTGTGCCTGTGTTTTGTTATGAGCATTTACATCCATACTCATCAGAGATATTGACTTGTAGTTTTCCTCCTTTGTTGCATCTTTGACCAGCTTTGGTATAAAAGTATTGGCTTTGTATTCTGAATTTGGAAGATTTTTTCCCCTTTCAAATTTTGGGAGTACATTGAGGATTGGTTTTAGTTTTCCTTAAAAGCTTTATAAAATTAGGGAGCAAATTCATCAAGTCCTGGGTTTTTCTTTGTTTGGAGAATTTTCATTACTGATTCAATCTCATTCATTGTTATGCTCAAGTTGCTTATAGCTTCATAGCCTAATTTTAGTAAGTTATATATGTCAGAAATTTTCTGTTTCCTCTAGGTTTTCTAATTTTTGGCACATAATTATTCATGAACAGATATCTGTGTTGTTGGTTTTAATGTCTCCTTTATCATCTCATTTTCTAAAATTTAGATCTTTTATTTTTTCTTGGTTTGTCTAGCTAAAGGTTTTATCTTTTCCAAAACTCATCTCCTTATTTCAATTATCTTTTGCATTATTTTTTGTGACAGGTTCTCACTATGCAGTTTAGGCTGACCTTGGGGCTCACCTTGTAGCCCAGGCTGATCTCTAATTTCAAGAGATCCTCCTGCCGCAGCCTCCCAAGTGCCAGGATTATAGGCATGTGCCACCATGCCCAGCTCATTTCCATTTTTAAAAATCTGTTTTATTTATCTCAATTCTGATCTTTGTTATTAGTTACCTGCTACTACTTTGTGTCTAGATTTTTTTCTTGTTTTTCCAGATCTTTCAAAGGCATCATTCTTTATTTAAAATATTTCTAATTTTAGATGTAAGCATGTTGCTATAAGCTTGCCTGTTAGCCTTGGTTTTTGTTCTACCTCAGAGGATTTGGTGTGTTGTGTTTCCATTTTCATTTGCTTGCAGAAAGTTTCTACTTTTCTTTGGAACCTTTTTTCAATGGTTCTTTGTTCAGTAGCTCATTGTTGCATAATTTCTAAAGTTTCTTTTGTCACCAGTTACTCAGTTTGCTCCACTGTGGTCTGAAGAGATCCATGACACAATTTCAGTTTCTACAGTTTGTGGGGATTTGCTTTGTTGCCTAAGGACTGATTGTCTGGTCTATGGAACGTTTTATGCATGGCTGAAAGGAATGTGCATTCTTCAGTGGCCGGTAATTCTTAGGTCCATTTGGCCTACCGTATAGTTTAACTGATTCTTTTTTGACTCTTGTCTCAGTGATATGTCCCCTGATGAAAATAGAGCATGTGTGTCACAGTAGACAAACTGCCTATTACTTATTTATTGCTGTATATGCAACTCTGAGCTTTGTTTGTGGTCTTTATAAATGTTTGTCATGTGAGTAAATATTTAGCTCGAATGCTGAGAATGGATAAGTAGGTGATCTTTTGATTGAATCACGTTCATCCTTAATGTTTAGTGGATGACTTGATGAATGTTCCTTATTATACAACTGTTGAGCTCGATGCACCTGTAAAGACTTCTAGAGTGCGCATAATTTTCAAACAGCTAATCATTTCTTCTATAATTCACAATTTATTTTACTGCAGAAGATAATGAAAGAGGGCGGTTAAGGTCAGTGTAACTGGAAGATAGGAGATCTCTGGACTCGCCAGTGTTTTGAAGTAGTCTGAATGAATCTTCTTTCCCACTGCAGCATGAGCGTAAGACTTGGCAGTGCTCCTGGCGCTCCAAGTCCGCGTCCACAGCGCTAATCTGCAGTATCCTCCCATCTCCAGCCTTGCCTGGATCCTGACCCACATACAGCAGGTCATCGTTGCAGCTACGCCTTAGTGTTCATAGCGTCTACCAGAGCACCTAACACAGATAAGGTTCAGCCATGCACTTTGGGGGGGGGATACTGTATGAAAGAGGAGCATAAGTAGAATATTTGCACTTCAATTATCTAATCCAAGTCAATCTTACCTTCCATCCTTCCACCAATTTTCTGTCTCTTTTTGCCCACTGATTGCATCAACATTTCTATAACCCCTTTATTGTTTCCCTAACAGCATAACACTGTTGCACTAGTCACAAACATTTGTATACGTGTGGAAGTGAAAAGAGGTTTGTAAGGTAACTCATAAAGCATTCTGTTCACAAGCTAAGTAGTTAATGGAAAGTGCCTCTTTGATATCATAATGTCTCAATTTTATCCAGCTCACGGTGTTATGCCTGGTATATTTATGCTTGCATGAGCATTAAATGAAGAGCCAGGATAGACCATGTTGTATTGCCTTGCTTTATAAGGAGAAACCCGAGCTCTGGACAACTGTCACTGGGAGTAGCTTCTCAGAAAATATGGGGTGGGAGTTATAAACAAGTCTTATAATTTGGTTATTATTCATCCAGGCTTAACATTTTAAGAACCATTACTTGAAATGGAAACAGAATACAAGGTACATAAATGCATTTTACTTTTAAAAGCTGACTTTAGTATTTATGTCTGTAGTATAGGAATTCTGTTATTTCAAGAAAGTAAAAGCACAAAATAATATAAACAAGATCATTTAGTGATGAAAGGTGCTGTTCTGTATTAAGCCACATATAATTCTATCAAACGGAATCATTTTATTAAGAAAAGCATATTGCACTTAAATTTAAGAAAAAATAGTAAAGCATGCTTATGAGAAAACAGCACACTCTGTACTCGAAAAAGTCAAATATTTATTTTAAAATGAAATAAAAACTTTACAATTTAAAAATGAAAAATAAAACATTGTTATACTTCTGGGTGGTCGTTTTTTAAACAGCTGGCTTTCATTGGTAAATATCAATGACTGACCATAAAGATAATGAAACATCTAAACTTCGTACTATGAAATAAGTATAGATTTATAGGAAATTGGGAAGGTAGCCCAGGCATCCCCTGAAGCCTTTCACCTATGTCCTCTTTGGTTATGCACTATAAAACTTTTCATATAAAATCTAAAGCAGGTAACTGATACCGGCATAATGTGTATGGGGAATTCTGTGCCATTTGTCACATGTGCAGATTTGGTTGTCCACAGCTGTCATCAGTCTGTCACTGTAAAAAATCTCACCCATGGTGCCACGTTATGGTCAGGACCGCCTCCCATCCCCAACATTTCTTCCTCGCAGCACTTATCTGTTCTCTAACTCTACAACTGTGCCATTTCTAGGATATTGCTAAAATAGAATCAAAGAATGTGTCACTTTGAGATTGGATCTTATTTTTATTCTATGCAGTGGCTTTCTGAGCCTTCTGGGGAGTTTTCTGGTGACAGTTAAGCTTCGTTACATTAATTTTCTTGTCTTGAGAGCCTCGTGAAGAACTCGTGAAACACATACTGGTATGTTGGGTGAGTCATTGTGGCTTGGCTTTGGGTGCTGTTTGGTCCAGGCCCCTTTCTCTCCAACACTATTTCCAGCTTTGCTTCCTGGATTCCGTGGAATAAGCAGCTTGTCTCGGACACATTCTTTTGCCACAATGTTTCTGCCTGGAGCCACTTACCATGGACTCATTATCCTGAAACCATGAGCCAAATTAAGCCTCTTTTCCTTTAAATTGTTAGATCCAGGTATTGTGTGTCAGTGATGGGAAAGTGATTATAGAAAATTGGTACCAAGGATTGGGGTCATTGCCACTATACATGACCAGAGTTATTGGAAGCCTTTGGAGCTGATTTATGGGAGGAGCTATGAAAAGTTTAAAGGTATGGTGTCTTGGTTTCTTCTCTTTCATTGCTGGGACCAAACACCCAATACCGAAAATGAAGGAAGGAAAGGTTTATTTAGTTCATTGTTTGTAGAGGTTTCAGTCCATAATCAGGTGGCTGCAAGACAGGGTGTCATGGCACAGGGACAGCACTTCAAGGCAACAGCCAGAGCAAAAGGGGGAAGAAAACAAGCTTCTTCTCCTCCCTTATACTGTACACAGGTCACCCCCACCCTCTCTCCAGGGCAGGTGTAGCACTCACAAAATCTCCTCACCCTCCTTTGCACAGGGTGAGGATATTTGCCAAGTAAGAACCCTGACTCCCTACTGAGTCTCTCAGTTAAACTTCTAAACTGCTCCAGTTGACACAATGTATCAGCCATAACATGTGGGCTAGAGAAGCACTCAAAGGTAATAAGCAAGGCCTGATAGGAAATTATGGGAGCCCAGAAGAGCACAATAGGCATGAGGACAGAGAGAGCTGCACTTGTGGATCCAGGTTAAGTCGGGGTCCAAAACTTTTGGAAAATGGAGTAGAGGTCATATAGGTTACACTTTGGCACAAAGTTTTTTCCACATTTTGTCCATGTCTTAAGCTTTTTGGGAAGCTGTGTTTAAGGGGTTGGCCTAATTGAACTGATGAAGGAAATTTCAAGGATCTCAGATGTGGCATGGATATTGCTGGATGCTTTTTCCAGATTTATAATGATCATTGAAACAGAAAACAGAGCAGAGAAATTTGAAACACTTAAGTTTTGGCCTAAAAGAAGCCCCTTGAAATGTCAGAGCCAAGAGATGTCTGACTGCTGAAGATATTAGCCCATTAAAAAGAAACCAAATACTTTGTACAGGGACAAGAAGAAAGATTCCCCGAGAGCACATGAAAAATCAGCAAGACCTCACCCACTGCAGGCTAAAATGTAAAACGTGTCAATCTTACTTTTGAGAAATGAATCCCTGGAATCCCTCCTCAAGAAGAGTCTCTGGGAAACTGGCTCCTCAGGGTTCATTTTGCTAGACACAACCGTCTAAGCACTCAGAACTTGCTGCAGCCATGATTGAAGGGGACCTACTTCCTGTGCCTGCTGACAGCAGGCTTTAGCATCATCCACAAAATGCAATTTTACTGACATGCAGTATACAAGAGCTGTGGGGTCAGAGAGGTCTCCTCCTAGATTTTAAAGGGAGACCTAGGAAGTTGGACAATGCACCAGGAGGGGAGCAGTTTGTGATGCTGTGGGAGTGAAACCACTATAACTTGGGTTTACATAAATTATTTTTTATACATGTTCACAGTTACCAGTTTGCCTTGTGTCACACAGGAAACTTTTACTTTTCAGCAATGCTCACCATGTTAAGCCTCTGAGGAAGGAATTAATTGCATTTTGATTTTAAAGGAAATAATTGGAACCTGTTAGGTGTAATTATGACCTCGTGTTTGTTGGCTGTTAAGAATGCTGTAAGGAGATATGTTTGAGTGTCAAGTTCAGAAATCGTGGAATTTGACTTTTAAGGTGAACAGTGTTTGATTGATTGTCCTGAGCACTGCTTAGGGGATTAATGAAGCACAGTATTGGGTATGTCTGGCGTGTCACAATACTGGGCGTGTCTAGTCACTGGCCCCCTTTTCGCTGGCCATTTCCCTGCTCGCCTCCTCCTGCCCCTTGAATTAAGTTGCTTTGCTCTCCTACATCTTTTTGCCAAGATGTCCCTGCCTTGGAGCCAGCTGGTCATGCACTGAGTCCCCTGAAATGTAAGCCAAACTAAACCTCTACTCTCGTTTGTAGGTGCCTACCTGTGCTTTAGTGATGGGAAAGCTAATACATTTTTGTTTCAGTAATTTGTTTCATTTTTATTGCCAAGTGATATTCCATCGTCTAAGTTTGTTTCATGGAAGCATTCACCCATTGTCAGACAGTTATGATGACTGCAGTTTGAAACTTGATGAATTGCTATGAACAATCCTTTTCTAAAGTTTGTTTGAATGTAGTTCTTATTTCTCTGGAATAAAGATCCAGGGTTGATATCATAACACATATCAAACAAGTTGTTCGTGGAGTTGTATTTTTGACAGAAACTACTAAACTACTAAATTTACAGAATGCTTATACAACTTTACATCTGAGCCAGTATTATATAAAGTTTCCATGAATTCACAAGCATTTCGTGTGGCCTTGGTCTTTGTTTTTAGTTTTAGCTATTCTAATGGTATATAGTAGTATCTTATCATGATTTTAAATTATGTTTCATGCTTTTGGTTTCATCACAGGACTCTTAGCCAGGTCTTTGTTGCCCCAAATTTTCTCCTGAAGTACCTAAAGTTTTCATAATTTTACCTTTTATATTAAAATCTGTGCTTCAGTTTGAATTTATTTTTATGTAAGTTGTAAAGTTTAGGCTCCTTTTTTTCCCATGCTTATTACTTTGCTGTTGTATAATTTGCTTAAATAATCCATACATACTCTATTTAAGTGCTATGCTACCTTCATTAAAAATCCGGCATATGTCTATAGAGAAATTCTGGGATTATGATTTTATTTTATGTTATTTCACTTTGCAAATTGTAATTATCATGGTAACTGTGTGTTGAGCCTTAGCATTGTTATTCCCACCACGTGTTTATTTTAGTAGTGGTTCAGCTTTTTTCAACTTTTTTGCCTTCTCATATACATTTTAAAATACTATAACTGAGATATAGAATAATTAATATAAAAGCATAATTGCCAGTTTTAGGATAATTAGCATCTTTTATTATATTGGATCTTGCAATCCAGGAACAGATTTGTTTATTTTCATTTGGATCACCTGTGACGTTTTCATCAGTATTTTTATATTCTTAACCTACAAATCTTGCACATATTATTCTAGATTTACACCTGGGTATTTGAATTATTTGAATGATTATAAATGGTATCATATTTTAAATTTTAATTTATATTTGTAGTTTTAGAAATGTACTGTGTTGATCTTATAACCTGTAACCTTCTTATTATTATTAGTTTTAAGAGATTGTTTCATAACTTCCTTTTGAATTCTGCATAGAAAATTATGTTATGAACAGTGGTAATTCTTTTCTATTTGAGTTTTACTTTCCCATTACTTTTTTTTTTTTTTTTTGAGACAAGGTCTCACTGTATCATTCAGGTTTCCCCTGAAATTACTATGTAACCAAGGCTCATCTTGAACTTGCAGCAGTCCTCCTGCCTCAGCCTCCCAAATGCTGGAATTACACCTGGCTTCCTTTAGTGAAACACCTGATAAAATAAATTTTAAAAAGAGAGGAGGTTTAGTTTGGATCCTAGTTTCAAAGGTTCAGTCCATGGTCAGTTGACTCCACTGCTTTTGGGCCTGTAGCAATACAGCGTATCATAGCAGGAGCTTATGGTAGAGCTTCCTTGATGGCAACTAGAAAGGGGAGAAGGGGAAAAAGGAAGAGCCAAGTGTCCGCAAAGCCCTTTGAACGGATGCCTTCAGACCCAACTTCTTAAAGCTTCCACGCCTCCCAAAAGTACAGGGTGGAGCTCAAGCTTTTAAAACACAGATCTTTGCAAGACACTCAAGATCCAGATGCCAGTGATCAGTCCGCCCCTTAATAACTTTTCTTCCCATTATTACACTGGCCAGATCTTCCAGTACCATGCTTCTCAGGAGCAGGGGGAGCAAATATCTTTGTTTTATTCCTAATTTTAGAGAGAAGCTTTAGTCTTTTCCCATTTCCTATGGTTTCCGTTGTATGATTCAGATGTTCTTCTTTTATAATGCAGTATTCACCACTCTTATTTTTCTGACATTTTTATATCACAAATTAGTGTTGATTTTATGCAATGCCTTTTTTGGATCTGTTTCTATATTTTTGTATTTTTTTAGTCAGATCATATAATGGAGCATATTGATTTTCAAATATTGAATGAATTGTGTATCTTTAGAATAAACACTACTTGATGAGAGTCATTCAGTATTTACATATTGTTGAATTTTATGGTATCTTGTCAAGAAGTTTTGCAACTATATTTATGTTATATATTTATGTAAAATTGTCTTCTTTGTTCTTATACTTTTATCTGATTATTTTATTGGTGTAATATTGACTTTATATAATTTATGAGTTGCAAAATGTTCTCATTACTCTGAAAAATATTTTGTAGGATTTATATTAATTTTATTTAACCATTTACTTGGCTTCTCCAATGTAATTATCTGAGATTTTTGTTATGGAAGTTTAAAAATTATGAATTTAATTTCTTTAATAGTGACAGGTTTATTCATATCATCTATTTCAGATTGAATATTTTATGCCTTTCCATGAATTTGTCTATTCCATTTAAATTTTCCAGTTGACATGTGTAGAACTGTTCATAGTATTCTCTAATTATCCTTTGAGTATCTACAGAATCTGTGGTGAGAAATTTTGCCCAGTTTTTTATATTGTTACTTTATCTTCTTTTGTTTTTGTCAGTCTCTGTAAAGGTATAATTTGATTTTGAGAACCAGACCTTTTGGTTCATTGAGAATATCTGCCCAAGAGACTTATTAAAAATATTCACCTTTAAAGATACAGATTGAAACTCTACAATTCTTTTCACAAAGAAAAAATTAAAAAGGACGACACAGATTGTCACAGAGGACATGGAACAACTAGAATTGTTAGTGGTTGAAATGTAAAATGGTTTCAACATTGTGGAAAATAGTTTGAAAGTGTTTTTGGTGACATGCTTTACAAAACTATAGTCCTCCTCCTACATAAATACTTAAGAGATACTGAAAAGAATACCTACAAAATTCATGTTACATTAATATTTATACTGCTTTGTTCATAGCTAAAAAGCAAGGAAAACCTAAAATATCCATCAGCAGATGAATTAGTAAACACACTGAATGTTTTCATGAAAGACAATAAACTACTGACACATGTAAAAACATTGATTTGAGAAACATTATATGGAGGCAACAAGTCTGGACACTGGGTCCTTTATAGTTTCTTTCGTATGAAGTTCTAGACAATGTAACACTAAACTACACTAACATAACAGTGGTCTCCATAGATGAGGGTGTCAGAAATTTCTATATCAAGCTGAGATGCTACTGATATAGATTTGTACAGCTGTCAACAATTATATGCATTTTTGTCATTTGGAAATTATACCTTTAACAAAGCAATATTTTTACCAGCATGCAGCTCTGTCATGTTTTATGTCAATACTGATTATGAATAAGTATGTGAAACGACATTCCCATTTATTTCAAGAAAGTTTTTATTGAGCTAAGAATTTAAAAGTTGTTCTGTTCCATTCTTTCATTTTATTTTTGGTGACTCCTGTTTTGTGTGTATTGTTGTGTGTGTGTGTGTGTGTGTGTGTCTATGTGGTTTGATTCTTTAATTTTTTATCTCTTTTCTTATGTTTATTTTACCCTTTAATTTTTAAGTGTAGTATCTATTTTTCTTAAGATTTTTTCTTTTGTTAGTCACTTTTTAATTTTATCATTTAGAAAGACTTTGTTATAACCATGTGATATCTTAAGCATTCCTATTTCTATTTTTCTCTTTTCTTTCACAGATTTTTCTTTCTCATTTGTTTTACCTAACTTTGAAATATTGGAATTTAGGTTTCATTTGCTTTGATCGCAGTTTCTATAGCGATTTTCTTTTTCAAGTTAAAAAAAAGAGTAGAACTGCCAAGACTTTTAGGAAGAGTTTCCCACACAGAAAGCAGAGATGGAAACAACTTCCAGAGCTTGGTCACTGCAGGATGGACCCCTCGCTGGCCTCCTCTGTGACTCAAATGATGGCCTTCCCACAGCTGTGCTTCAGCCTCTCACCCAGCACAGTCATCCCTGCAGTTCTTGGGTTTTAAAGCAAAGTCATCTTCTTCAGATGGACTATTTTTCAGACAGCACTTTGCTGAATCTCTGTCTCCACACACATTCCCTGTAGCTCTCTTAGCTCCACGGTCTTAATCTGCTTACTTTTGCATGATTTCTAGCAGTGTCCTTGGGGACATGTTCTGTCTTTCTAGCCCATTCTGGGATGCTGGATAGAGAATCACCTGATACAGTGTAAATGCCTGATATATCCTTGGCAAACAAGAATGTTTAGTGTAAATGGACCTATACAACTTTTGTTTACTGAGCTGGGTTATTTTACTAGGACAGAGGATGGGACCATAACCACGTGCCCCATCCCTGCTGGCTTCCACCCTCATCTCCAGGAGTGCAGTATCTCAGTCTTAGCACCATGCATAATTCTTCCGTTTGCACTGGCCTTTCATAGAAAGTGAGGTCTAGCCCTCAACCATGGCTAAGGACGTGTCTTCTGGGAATGAGATTTATTTACAATTTGGAAGTTCCAGTGCTAAGGGATTTAGATTTCCTCTTCATTTCCTGTCACTTTCCACTGCTCTGCCCTGGCAGTGATTTGGTCACACGTGCCCACATTCTCCAGTGCATCACTGTGTTCTCCATCAGCTCAAATCCTTCTGATCACCAGGATACAGACAGTGATTCCTACTCGACAAGTTTTGCAGAAGCTCTGTGTTGTTCCCTTGTCTTAGTTGATATGTTTGAATGTTAAGGTATTTTGGAAAGATTAAAATTCTCCTTAGCAACACCTCTAATATGAGCCAGAAGTTCCAGAATCCATATCTTTAAAATTGTTTCGACTTCATAGATTGGTCATTGTTCATTGTGGAACTATTAATTTTTTCTAAGCATATGTTTACCAGTTCTCTTGAAAATAATCAGATCATCTATGAATGATGAAAGTTTACCTTCCTTCACAATTTTCTCTTTTTTTCATACTGCCCTCTGCAATGTAAGATGTCTAGTGGTAACTTTGAATTTAAAAAGTGTTACCAAACATTCTAGTCCAGTGTATATTTTCTTGATTTTTTTAAATACGACTAATAATAGTACTTACTTAATAGGTTATTTAAGGATTAAATGAGGCATTCATGTAAAATCACATCAGACTATTTCATACATATTGAACTAGTAATAAATTATAGGTATTATTTTAAAAGTCAATAAAATCATTCTATTGTTATACTCATAGATTTACAAAGTAGTATAAATAAAGAGCTTGTGAAAAATAATTAAAATATATATTTGAATACATACACAAATTACTATATTATATCAAGTTCCTTTGTATTGAAAAAATAACATGGTTGGAATAAAAAATAGATACATACTAATTTCTTATAATTATGTTTCACTATATAATTCTTTTATAGAATAAAAAAACTGATCACTTCAAAACATTTAAAATAATAATTATTTTGCTATTCATCATATGTCATAAGTTTGTTTGCAGTGTGGGGAAGGATATGATTTTATAGATGCACATGGCAGATGATAAAACAGGAAAGGAAAATAAAACAAAGTTAATGGAACAATCTGGTGGAAGAACCCAGAATTCAATGCACAGATATGGTGTGGGAATGGTGTGTGTTCAGGCCTCCAGAGGCTAGTATTTTGGAGATTGTTATGCAGTCATTATTAATATATTACTGGAAATTTTCTCTATACATTTTATTTAATCATAAACTATGTAATTTTTAAAAAATCTATAATATATAACATAAAAGAATGTTTCAGATATTAACCTGGCTTATAAATTTCCAAACGTAATAGAGGCTGGCTCTTATTTCCTATGATGTTATTATTATTTCAGTTTATGCTTGTGCTAATCATCCTAAAGTGACTTATGAAATCTCATTTGGTTGTAGAATTCAGCAGGCTTGCTCTTCGCTATAACTGACAGTGATTTGTGCACATAGATTGCTGTCCTGGGATACTGACCCTCACACAAGGGTTTACAAACTTACTGGGTTGTGTGCTCAAGGACAAAAGAGGACTGAGCAGGTGAAAACCTGAAGCTGGAAAACAGATACCAATGGATGTGATGCTCTGCGTCAGTCAGCATTTCTGTCAATGCCACCAAATGTCTGACATCCAGAGCTCTTAGGGAGGAAAGACTTTTTGGCTCATGGTTTTCAGGGTTCAGTCTATGGTCAGCAGGTTCAAAGACTGGTGAACCTCATGGTGAAGCAAATCGGCATAGATTTTGGCTCCGCGGGAATCAAAGCAAAGGAACAGAGCCAGAGAGAAAAGCGTGAGAACCCACAGGTTATGACTCAATGACCATTCAGGTACACTCAGAAGTGTACTTTGCTAATCCCCTGGGAGTCTCCTTTTATGATCAAGTTGACAATCCAACGCACCATCATAGACTCTGAAGCCATCATGGCCTTCCATGTATGTGCAAAATTGAAGAAATAGTGGACAGCCCTTTCTGGACCCTGCACACACCTGTCACAGGGTGGAAGCTGCTTGCAGTAGGAAGCTATGATCTCCAATGTGGCAGTTCTCATGCTCTGTATGTATATGTAGCTCCTTTGCAAGGACTGGACTATGAGTCACATCATAAGAATAAGTTATTATTTCATATTTTGGATTTTATTTCTTCTTTACATTTTTTATACTAAGGAGACAATGTGATATTTGCACATGTGATTCTGATCTATTTCACTTATGAGTCTGATCTCAAGTTGCATCCATTTACCTATGAAAGCCTTGAGTTTATCCTTCTTTATAACTAAGTAATGTTTTTAGAGAAATACCACATCTTTTTATCTATTCTGTGGTTGATCGGCATTTGGGTTGTTTCCAACATTTAGCTATTACAAATTGTGCTGCTAAAAACATGGATGCACTACTCTGAAAATAACAATGCACAACATATTGTTAATCTTCCATTATTTTGCTTTGAAATTCTGTATCATCATTTTTGTTTGTTTGTTTGTTTCATTTTAAATTTTAAAACAAAAAAATAAGTGCTTAATTCTATATGGCCAGATTGGGCAGCACATCACAGGATTCTCTTTGGCCCGTAGCTTGTATTTCACAGATCTTCCTGCTGCAGTTACTAAGGGTGGCCATCAGGAGACAACCACATTAGGCACTGTGCTTTTCCCAAGATGGGTTTACAAGGCTAATGAATTAAACTGCTCACCCATGGCAGTGAGTCATCTGGACCACAGAAGGTGCTCATCGTTGCCATTCTCTGCTGTCCATCCTGACTTCAGCACATGCCTTCATCAGTCCAGGTAGATTATCTTCTAGGATGATCCAGGTACTCAGTCCTGAGGGGTTAGGCCCCTGTTCAATGTACTTTTCCAGATATGACCACTGCTCCACTGTCATCAAAACTTGACAGCAAGTGATCGCCTCCTGTTTCTCTTAGGTTCCAGGCGTATTCTTCTCAGGACTCACCAGTGTTCGGTATCTGTTACTCCCGCCAGTGCAGAGTTCCTTCTCTTTGATGCCGGTGTCTGGGGTCTGAGTCTAAAGTGACTGGATGACTGCCATAGGTTAATGAAGCTCTTGCATCATCTCTTAGTGGAGGCATTTTCCTTAAGAGCCTAAGACATCTAGATCCATGGAGATGAAATTGTAGGGACAGGAACCACAAATTCCCCAAATAGTCCATGGGAGGCCCTCTCCTGCCTCACTATGCCATTCGTAGATTTATATATTTTACCCTCTGGGGAAAGATATTCATATAGGTCAAAATCTATGTCCTGGAAAAGATGCCCAGCCGCGTACAATGTGCTTTCCACGTCAACACATCGTTTGTATCCTCTAAAGCCAGATGGGTCTGTCAAGCTACAGGTCTGGGTGCTGTGAGACAGGCAGATCCTAGAGGCATCTGTTGACTGCCCCGTACTTAACTGTAAAGGACATTCATTGCACCACTGAAACATTTATGAGACCTAGTGTCCAATGGTCAAAAAGTACCTGTGAGTGACTCTCCCGGAGACTAAAGAAATGCAATCCATAGTCTGGGTGTTTTAAATTCTTGCCAGATGAATGCCGCTTCCAGGGCACAGGAAGGCCAACATAATCACCTGTTACTCACTGACTGTTGGTTTTCCCAAGGAGTGGCTCCAGTTTAGGGGATTAAGTTGCTCTTTTCCTGGAAGGGCTGTCAATCTACAATAGCTAAATAAATTATTCCAGTTCACCGCCAATAGGAACAGGGAGTTTTAGTGCTATTGACTTCCAAGAATTAGCATCACAGCGTCTGTTGTGAGTGAGGAGGATCCCACTGCCAGCCAACCAGTAATTGGGGTCCACAGATTGGCTTTTAATATCTGCTTTCCAGGCCCACTCTGATTTAAGTCACTCATGCTCCTCTGGGAATAGATTCTATGGTATAAATTTGAGTGGAGGTGATTTTTGGGGCAGTGTTCTCAGTAACAATGTCTACAATCCGCCGAGGGAAGCAAGTCTGGCTCGGGGCAAAGCTGGCCAGAACTTCAGTAGCAGCACATACCTCAGCTACTCCTCTTCAGGTCTCCACGCCCAGCTCTTGGTTTTCCTGTTTTTGTGTTGGTTGTTGTTGTTGTTTTTCTTTGCTTGCTTTTTCTGAATGTCCAGAATTGAAACACGAGCCTGGGAACTTTGAATCCCAACAGGCCCCAGTCACAAGATGAGGGTCCTGCTGGTAGCGCCCCTCCCTAATCCTGAGCAAGACACATCACTTCGTCCAGGAATAATTCCCTATAAGGACTTGGTTGTGTGACATTGATGTGCAAATATTTATGGGACCGGGAGGAATAATTATGGCCTCAGTCCTAAAAGAACACCTAGATAATCTCCTAAAGTAACCACTATGGCCTGAATGCTACCAGGCTTTACTGGAACTCTGTGCTGTATTTTTCAAATACCTGTTTATCACCTTGAAATTGTATAGGGAAAAATGTTTGTACTGAAATAAATAATTTTTTAAAATTTACATGTAAGCTTTAATAAAAAAAAACATCATTTCCATATGTAGGTGCCATTAAATACCACCAATAAATAGGGCACATGATCTTACAAGTTGTCAGGGTGGATTTTTTCTTAAGATTTTGCACACTGACTTTGCATATACCATTCGGTGGCCCTATATTTGCCATGAATCTGTCTGTGGTGAATCTTACTATTTAGAGACAAACAGCAGGAAAGACCCTGACAAGCCTCTTACATGGGCATCCAGCGAAGCTCAGAGCCCCACTATACTAAGCACCTAGCTCATCACTGATTTACATAGTAATTTGATACGATAGTTATTTCTGGAGACGCACTATAAAACTTGATTTTTATGCTGATTTAAACTTAACTCTATTTTTCTCTTGAATGGAAAAAAAATTTTTAAAGAAAAAGATAGTTTTTAAACTTTCTATCCTTGAATTATACATTTAAGCTGTGAATTATAATTTTACCCTGATGATGATTTAAAAAAAAAACCTAAAATTATGAAGAAACTGGTTTACATAGTGAAACATAATTACCCACTTACATGTCACTTTCATGTGGCCTTCTCTTTCATCTTTTGGAAAAGTTACTATGCAATAAACTCTCATTCTAAGGGCACTTTAGTACTGAATATGTATTAGAAGTTACACATTTTGGGGCATCTTTTCGACATAATTCTCCAAAGTCCTATTTCCAGACACTAACACGTTTGATCAAATACGGTAGCGGTGGACTTGCCAATGTGTGTCACTTGCTGGTCATTAGAAAGCCTGGCAGTTCTTGTCAAGATATACTTAATACAAAATTGTAAGCACATGATTTTAAAGAGTTCTTGGGTAATGATATAACAGAAGTCATTCCCCAGGCTCATACTTTTCGTCGACGTCGCTCTGCACTCATTATTTACAACGAAAGTTATTGGCTGTCTAAGTAGCTGACATGAGGACTAAACACTGCATTTACTGCTGGTGCCATCACTGGACAGGCTCAGGGGCACTGCTCTGGAGGCTTATTACATTTATCTGGAAATAACAATAAAATTCCTTTGTAGCCATCTAAAAATATTCATTTCAAAAATGTAACAAAAGAAATACCACCATTTCACTAGACTGTCAAAAATAATACATTATGGAGCTAAGATTTAAAGCCAGGTCTTCTGACTGCTGGATATATCTTTCTATTAAATGAGTAATTTAAATAAATGATTTCTTTTTGTGGCTTTTTGTTTTTTATATAGAATTAAATTCATTGGTACATTTTAGATATATATACTGACCATAGTCATCATCAGAAATTTGTACCTGTACATGATATATTTTGATTTATCTATTTTCCCCACTACATTTTCCTCCTCTGTCCAACCCATCTTCCCTTCCTCATTTACAAAGATTTCTTTCTACTTTATGCCTGTTTAAAATCAGTTTTTCCTTTTCCTTTTCTTCCTTTCCCCTCCACCCTATTTCTTCTTTACTTTTGAAAAACTTCTTCCCATTTCATATCTATTGCACTGTTGTAGTCAGAGGTCACAAGGAGAACAAGACAACACAGGACAAAGAATTCATAGTATTATTTGCAATGATCACCCATGGAGTCAAATGCAAAGAAAGTGCAGGAAATCTGTCCACAACACTAATGATCTAGAAAATCCAGCCAGGGTCTGGATCCCATGGCAACAACCTGCATGAGTTCAGCTGAAGACCTAGACCCATGACAATGACCCGTGCAAGTCTGTTTCACAGCTCTGCACTGGGAAGGCCCATAGGCCAGTGGTGGAAGTTAGAAAGTGGTGAGCAGGCTGAAGGTTCTATACTAAAGCCAAAAGCAACACTCAAAATAAGAACCAGGGCTCCCCAGAAAAGTACCACAGCCATCCTCAGTGATAATGAGGTTCTGAGTTCCTCTGATGATGATAACAGCTGAGATCATATGAAGAAGCCAGTGTGACAAGCTTCTCCTGGAGATGGAATATCACACTATTTCCCTTCTGGAGCCAAGAAGCCATGCTCAATGTAAGGACCAGAGTTCCCCCAAAGTGAACCACAGCCATTCTCAGCGACAAGGTCCTGAGCTCCTCTGATGTTAACGGTTGAGTTCACATCAGGGGAGCCAGCATAACAAGCTACTCCAGGAGAACCAGCGGCTCCAAACAACAACAGCATCACGTAGGAGGACCCACAATGCTAGTCTTGCTCTCCAGGGCTCCTTTTTATGCTGGAAGCAGTCCTCAGGTGGGTCATCCACACGCAGCACCACACTGATTCAGTTTAGCTTGTGTTTAAATTGACCACCAGTTACCGATCCACCACATGTACATTTTGACCCTTATTTACTTTTTCAGCTTCTCACATAAGGGAAACACATAATATTTACACATGAGTCCCATTTATTTCACTTAGGGTATAGTCTCAAGTTTCATCCATTTACCTAGAAATGCCTCAGGTTTATTCTTCTTATGATTGGATAGTACTCTATTATATAAAAAAACCCCACATCTTATTTATTCCTAAGTTGGTGGACACCTAGGTTGTCTCCATGGTTTAGCTATTAAAACTGTGCAGCTATAAACAGGGGCATGCATATATTGCTGTGGTATGCTGTTTTTAACTCTTCTGAGAAGATATGCAGAAGAGGAATAGCTGGGTCAAATGAGACCTCTAATCTTAGTTTTTTGAAAAATCTTCATCCTGATATCCACAGTGACTGCACCAGTAAACACTCCCAACAACAGTGGTGAAGGGTTCCTTTTCCCCTGCAGCTGTTGGTTGATTTCTTGATGATAGCCATTCTTTCTGGAGCAAGATGGAATGTCAATGTTGCTTTAATTTGCATCTAACAACCAGTGATGTTGAACTTTCTCATATATTTATTTGACATTTGTATTTCTTCATCTGATAAGTGTGCATTCATCTCAGGTAGACATTTTTGGATTGGGTCTTTTAGTTTTGGGGTCTGATTTTTTTCAGTTCTTTCTATGCTCTAGATGTAAGTTCTTTGTCTGAAGGACAATTGACTAAAGTTTTTTCTACTCTGATGGTAGTCTTTTCATTCTGATGGTGACTTCTTTTGTTGTAAATACTTTTTAATATGATGAGCTCCCAGTTATTGATTCCTTGGTTTATTTCTTGTGCAATCAGAGTTTGTTCATGATAGCTTTGCCTATACCCATGTTTTCAAGAGATCTGCGTATTCTCTTCCATCAGACTTCATGTTTCTGTTTTAATGTCTAGGTCTTTGATCCATCTTGATTTTAGTTTGGTGCATGGTGATAGACATGTGTCTAGTCTTAGTTTTCGACATGTGCCAAGCCAGTTTTTCAGCATCATTTATTAAAGAGGCTGTCTTTCCTCCTGTGAACTTGCTTGGCTCCTTTGTCAAAGATAAGGTGGCTGAGTGTGTTTGGAGTTGTTTCTCCATCTTCTATTCTGCTCTACTGGTCTTTTTTGCTAATACCTTGTTGTTGATTTGGGGGGAGTTTTTAAAATTTTTTAAAAATCACAATAGCTTTCCTGATTTCAAATCAGGAATTGTGATGCCCCCAGCCTTGTGTTTGTTGCTGAGAATTGTTTTTGCTATTCTAGGTATCTTCTGGCTCCAAACAAATTTTAGGGTTTTTTTTTCTAGTTCTGTGAGGTATGCTAATGGTATTTTGAGGGGGATTGTATTAAATTTGGATAACAATGTTGGGAGTATGGCCATTTTCACTATGTTGGTTTTTCCTTTCCATGAGCTAGGGATGACTTTCCATTTTATGATAGCCTCTTTGATCTCTTTCTTCAGAGTAGTATAATTTTCAGTGTATAGATCTTTTTACTTCCTCTGTTAACTTGATTCCTAAATATTTTATAATTTTGGGTGCCATCATGAAGGGCATGGTTTCCCCTATTTCTCTCAGTAAGTTTGTTGTTTCTGTATAGGAATGCTATTGATTTTTGAGTGTTGGTTTTATATCTAGCTACACTACTGAATTTGGTTATTAAATTTAAAAGTCTTTTGGTAGAGATTTTGGGGTTGTCTATGTAGGGTATCATGTCATCTGCAAATAATGAAAATTTAATGCTTTCCTTTCCCATTCTTGTTCCTTTTATTTTTTTCTATTGTCTAATTGTTCTGGCTAATATTTCCAGAACTATATTTAACAGGAGTGGTGATAGTGGACATCCTTACCTTGTTCCTGATTTTAGGATGAAAGCTTTCAGTTTTTGTCCATTTAGTATGACGTTGGCTATTGATTTGTCATAGATGGCTTTTATCAGGTTGAGATAAAGACTCTTTATTCCAATTTTCTATATGATTTTGTCATGAATGGATGTTGGACTTTGTCAGATGTTTTTCTGTACCTATTGAGATCATGTGATTTTTATCCTTTCCTGTGTTGATATGGTGTATTGCATTTATTGATTTATATATCTTGAACCACTTCTACACCCCTGGGATGAATCCTACCTTATCATGGTTTACAATCTTCTTGAAGATTTGCTATCTTTTTCCAATATTTTATTAAGGATTTTGGCATCTATGTTCATTAGGGTGATTGGTCTATAGTTTTATTTTCTGCTTGAGTCCTTCTCTGGTTTACAGATCAGAGTAATACTTGCTTCCAGGAAGGACTTTGGAGGTATCGCTTCCCTTTCAGTGTCATTAAAATGTTTTAGCACTAGTGTCCCTAGTTCCTCTAAATTTCTTGTAGACTTCAAAGGTAAATCCATCAAAGCCTGGGCTTTTCTGTGTTGTTAGGTTTTTAATTATATTTTAAGTTTTATTGACTAATATCAGGTTATTTCAAACATTCATAGCTTCTTTATTGAGTTTTGGTAATTCATATGCCTCCAGGAATATTTCCATTTCTTCTCTGTTTTCCATCTTGTTAGAGTACAGGTTGTTGAAGTAGGTATTGATGATCTTCTGGATTTCCACAGGATCCATGGCGACTTCACCTTTTCATTCCTAACTGATTGAATTTGAGTCTTTTTATTCCTCTTTTTGATACAATTGGATAGAGGTTTATCCATTTTATTTAATCTTTTAAAGTATCAACTCTTTAATTCATTGATTCTTTGTATTATTGTCTTAGTTGCAATTGCATTAATTTCTGCTCTGGTATTTATAATTTCCTCTTTCATGTGAGCTTTGGGTTGATTTGTTCATACCTTTCTATGGGTCTGAGGGTCAACATTGTTTATTTGAGCTCATTTTCTTTCTCTGGTGTGAGAATTTATAACTATAAATTTCCCTCGTGTTACTGGTTTCATTTCTTCTCAAAAATTCTGGTATGATTTATGGGCATTTCATTTAATTGTAAATACTGTTTTATTTCTTCTTTATTTTTTTTCTGTGACCCTTTGGTTGTTCAGGAGGGTGTTGTTTAACTTCTGTGTGTCTATATAGTTTTTGGCATTTGTTTTGGCATTAATTTCCAATTTCTTTGTACTATGGTCAGATAATATGCATGGGATAACTTCAATACCATTGCATTTACTTAAGCATGTTCCATGGGCTAATATGGCCTCTATTTTGAAGAACGTCCCATGTGCAGCTGAGAAGAATGTATAATCTCAAACTGTGGGGTGGAATACCCTGAAGATATCTACTAGGTCCATTTGTTCACAGGTTTATTTTAATTCTGATGTATCATTGTTGATTTTTGTCTGGTTGATCTATCTAAATGTGAGAGTCAGGTAGTAAGGTCCCCTATTACAATTGTATTAGTATTTATTGGATTTTTTTCATGTCAATTAATATCATTTTATATAACATAGTGCACCAGTGTTTGGTGCATATATATTTGTGATTGTTATCTCTTCTTCTTGGAGTCTTCCTTAACAAGTATGTAGTGACCCACTTTGTCTCTTTTGATCAGTCTTGGCTTGAAGTTCACATTGTCTGCAAATAGAATAGAGCCCCTGCTTTTTTCGGGAATCTTCTTGCATGGAGTATTGTTTTACATCCTTTGACTTTCACTCTATGAATTTCTTTGTAAGTTAAATGTGTTTCTTAAATGCAGCATATTGTTGGATCTTGTCTCTAGATTCATTTTGCCAATCTATTTCTTTTGATTGATGAATTGAAACCATTTACACTGATGCTTATAACAACTATGTACTGACCTATCTTAGTCATATTATTTTCTTGCTTCCCTGCTTTTCCATTCTGTTTAATTGCTTACCCTGCTTGGTGGTTTTTTCTATTTGTGTTCTTGTGGTTGTCATCTTCATTTTCTCTTTCTAACTCATGCTTCGGAGCATTGTGAAGAATTGGCTTGGTGGTTTTGAATTTCCTCAGGTGTTCTTTGTTGAGGAAATAGCTTATTTCTCTATCAATTTGAAAGATAGTTTTATGGGGTACATCAATCTAGGCTGGTATTTGTTTCTTTTTAGGGTTTGAAATACCTCACACCAAGCTGAGGGTTTGTTGAGGGTTTGTGTCAAGCAATCTACTGTGATTTTGATGGCTTTTCCTTAATAGATGGTTTCTTTCTTTTCTCCAGTTACTTTTAATATTTTATTCTTGTGCTGAATTTCTGAAATCTTGATTACTATGTGCCTTGTTGTACATTTATTTTGGTCATGCCTGTTTGAAGTTGTATATGCTTCATTTATTTGTGTGTCAAATTCTTTATCTGTGCTTTGAAAATTTTCTGTCATTATTTCTGTGAAGAGATTTTTTCAATGGTATTTGCACTGTCTCCAGGTTTTCCTTGACCCCAATCCTATGCTATTCGTCTTTGCTTTATCTCGCAGATGTTGGATTCACTTTTCATGATCTCTTGCTATTTTTAAGATGTCTTTGTTTTCATGATCACTAGCCACAATTCTGTCTTCAAAATCTGATATTCTGTCCTCAAGCTAGTTCAATATGTTGCATAGACTTTCAATAGATGTGTTAATGTCTTCGACTTCTATTTCAATCTGTTTCATGGATTTTTTTTCCTATGTTGGGCATTTATAGTTTCCATCATTTTCCTAAGATCTTCTATTTTTTTTAACCTGTATCTACTCTAATACCTTTCATTTTGAGCATCATTTCTGTTCACACCTGAAAGGTTAATTTTTCTGTAGTCTTTTCTACTTGTTTTTTTCATTTCTGTTCACACCTGAAAGGTTAATTTTTCTGTAGTCTTTTCTACTTGTTTTTTTCATTTCTGTTGCTATCATTTCAGAACACTCCAGTGTTTGGCTCCCTATTTCTTCTATTTAATGCTCTGAACTTGTCTTGGGCGTCCTGTGGCCTTGTGGCTGCACTGTGTTTCTACATCTTAGCATTTTCTATTTCTATTTTATTTTTTATGTGTTGATGATTGCTGATTTCTTATTGTAGATTTATTTATTATAGTATCAGGGCTTCCATAGGAGATGTCTGTTCTTCTGGGGTGTCTTCTAGAAATAAGCAGTTTTTTATGTCTATCCCAAGAACCTACCTTCCCAATTTCTTAAAGATGACAAGTGGTTATTTGTCTCAGCATCAGTTCTTTGGCACTGGACTGTGGTGAAGATTATGACCACGTACAGTGATAGTTTTATCATACGAGGGAGAAAAACTGATTATAACATGTATGACATCCTGGCTGAAGTAGTATGGTTATAATAACAATAGCTTCAAATGCAGTTTAGCTACTGACAAATTGTGGTAACAGTTAGCCTGATACCTTTAACCGCAGGAGCAAATTTTACAGTCATATCACAAAATCCAGCATATACTTTGTGCTTGTATCAGTGATTTTCCCCTTAATGGAGTGATTTTATCCTGTCTTGGTGAGATGGTGTTAAAAAGGGAAGGGGGCCAGATAAAGTGATGAATGGGGTCAAATATAGTAGAAGTGAGGCTAGAGGGCCAAGGTTGATCACCCAAGTTTTGGTAAACTGGAGCTTTTGGGAAACAGGAGAGAAAGAATGAAAGAAAAAGCAAAGCAGTATTGAAGTGAAGCAGAAAGAGAAGAGACAATGTTTACATGCAAGAAAGTTGTATGAATTCAAGAGATGAAGAAAGACAGAATATTAGAAGAACATAAAAACAAAGGTAAGAAACTGAAGAGCAAAAAAAGAAGAAGGAAAAAAAGACCAACCCGCCCCCCCAAAAAAAATATAAACCAAACAAGAGAAAACCCAAGCAGACAGAAAAAGGAGAACCAATCAGACGAAGAAGAATAAAAGTAGTAAAATTCCTCTGGTGTTCACAGTTCTGTGATAGTGTCCACATCAGATCCCAGAAACAGTCAGGTTTTCAGGAGGAACTGGGCTGGGTGTGAGCTGATCTTGGCCTCTGGATATGGAGGCTTGGGCAGGTCTTCTGCTGGTGGAATTCTCCAGAGCCCTTTGAGATAGAGAGGTGGAACCACTCACTTTTTTCCCCATGTCTCTGTGCTGAACCTCAGTGCTGACTTATCTACATTACCAACTGCTGGCTCCTCACTGCTGCTTCAGACTGTTTCATGCCACTGGTCTCACCTGGGCCTGCACGTACACCCAAACTGGAGCTTGGTCTTGCTTGTTTGTCCAGCCAGGTTGGCCTCAAACTGATTGGGATCTGCCTGCCTCAGCCTTCAGAGTGCTAAGATTATAGATGGGCACCACCATGCCCAGATACATAAATACTGTTACCAACTGTATTTCCAGAAATCACACAGGTAAAACTATATTATAGTATTAAAATGACTTCAAATTCAATAGGAAATACAATGGGTGTGGTACATCTGCAGTGGCAGCATGTGGGAGGCAGAGACAAGAAAATTTTAAACTCAAGGCAGGCCTGAGCCAAAGCAGGTCCAGGCCCGCGATATCTGGCTTGGACTACAGAGTGAGACCTTGTTTAAAAAAAAAAAGAAAAAAATAAGGAAATGCATATACTAATAGTTTGGGGACTTGAAACTATAGAAAGAAAGCAGAGAAAGAAGCTGTATGACATTGGTATGGACAATGAGATTTTAGATATGGACTTCAAAATACAGGCATAAAAACCACAGTACGAATCTGGCCTATACTAAAGGGAAGAGGTGCATAGCAAAGGAAACAGAAGAGTCAAGAGAGTCAAAGGGAGAGAGAATATTTACTAAATGATCATCTACTAGGTGGTTAGTACACAAAAGACATAAAGAACTCCATAACTTAACAGCAGGAGGAAACAAAGTAACCAGATTTAAAAATGGGAAGAGAAATGAATGGACATTCCTCAAAGAAGATATACAAAGAGCCAACAGGTCTGTGGTAGAAGGTTTAGTGTTCACATTCCCCCGAGAAATGCAAATCAGATTCCCACAACCAGATATGACATCACTTCTGTAAAAATGGCTGTTATTGTTGCAAATTGTTATGGATTAAAAACTGGTGGTCAACTTAATGCCAGCTGAATTAAATCAGCATGGTGCTGAGTGTAGATGTCCCATCTGAGGAAAGTTGCCAGCATAAATACAGACATGGAGAAGATGAGTGAGGCATTACGGGTTTCTCTGAGTGTTGCTGTTTGAGCTGTTGGTTTTCCAGGAGGAGCCTGTCATGGTAGCTTCCCAGTGTGAGTTTGAGCATTGTCATCAGAGTAGCTCAGGACCTTATTGTTGAGAGTGGCTGTGGTTCACTTTGGGGGAGCTCTGGTCCTTCCATAGAGCATCGCTTCCTCAATCTGGAGAGGAAGATGTTTGCTGTTTAATCTCCAGAAGCAACTTGTCATACTGGGTTGCTGGCATGTACTCAACTGTTCTTATCATCAGAGGGGCTCAGGACCTCCATATCACTGATGATGGCTGTGGTACTTTTCAGGACAGCCCTGGTCCTTGTTTTGAGTGTGACTTCTCAGCTCCAGTATAAAACCCTCAACCTACCAGCACCGCTCCTTCGCCCCGCTGGCATAGACTTTCTAGCTTCCACTGCTGACCTTTGGGCCTTCCCAGTGCAGATCCATAAAACAGACTGGCATGAGTCCTTCTCGTGGGCTCTAGACCTCCAGCTGGACTCGTGGGAGGCATTGTCATGGGCTCTAAGTCTTCATCTTGGCTCATGCAGGACATTGCTGTGGGATTCAGGCCCTTGACTGAATGTTCTGAGTCTTTAGTGTTGTGGACAGGTTAACTCTGGGTGACCATCATAAAATAATATTATAAATTCTTTCTTACAACCCCTGACTACAACACCCTCACAACCCCTGACTACAACACCACTCAACCAGGAATTCTTTGGCTTAATTGTGATGGAAATCATGGCTTGGAAAGATGAAGCTTGGCCGGCAGTCCTGAGGTCCCCTGGTGATGTAAGTGGTGTTCAGTGCGGCCATGGACACAGCCAGCACCTGGTCTCTGCCACAGCTGGCCACCAGCATAGGGTGCCAGCTTGTTCTGGACACAGAGGTCTTCTCTGCAGAGTGCTGCTGGTCCACGTGGGCTTCTGGTCACAGGTTGATGTTAACAGCTCTGTGTGCCTTGTTTTTAGAACTGACCACTCTGTCCATGCTACTTAGGATAAAAAAAAAGCCCAGATAGATTTGCAGGACTTTTGGAGACCATGCTAGCTGAGAAATAAATCATGAGTAGGACCACAGAGGGGAACCTATTTCATAAGGGTCTGATCTACGTCAGGAGGGGGCCTCCGCGACTCAATGCCCAGAAATGCCTGGCAAGCACTACTACCTACACCCTTGAGAAGCTGGACCCAGGGGCGGGGTGGTGTTGGCACCAGGAAGGCCTGGTGAATGCTGGATAAGCAGTTAAGGGGCTCAGACGCCTCCCCTCCCAATCTGAGCCCTTGAAAACGCCCCTGCACTTCCTCAAAAAGGCAACAGCGCCCCCAGCGTTGGAGAAACGGCTGCACTCATGCTGGACAGAGGCAGGGTGGTGGCCAGGGCAGACTCCAGCAAATCATTGCAAGTTTTGGGCTACAAGAGGGGTCAAAGGAAAGCCACGGGGAGACATGTGACAGGCACAGGCGGACCCCCAGGCCCTGCCCATCGGCTGGAGGAAAATGAGTGCCAGAAGCTTCTTGTCTGTATTGTTACAATGATGATGAAAGACAAGAAGCATTGGGGAGGGTGCAAGAATGTGACACCAGCAGCCCCCTTCTCTGTGTGCCATCCTAGTAAGCACAGTGGTTGGCTGAGACCAGGCAACCAGACAATGCAGAGTCCTCCGTGTCCGTACCTGTGAAGTTTGCCTTTTCTCGATATGCACATGCCTGTGAAAAAGCTTACTTTATGAGCAAAGCACAGTGGAAGATGTACAAAAATAACTCCTGGTAAAATGATCAGTCATAACCACACACTATAATGCTTTACCAGTATCATTTTGGGGTTCAGGGATATTGCTAAGTAGAATCAAGGACATTTGGGTTGAAATACAGCAATACTATGACCACCAAGCTGACAACCAAGGCAACAACTAAGTAAGTGACACACCAGCACCATGAGCACCCAGGATAGCTGGACAAAGGGATTATTCACATCCTGGGCAGGATGGAGTGGACGGTGTGCACTCGTATCGACCTACTCAGAATTGTTTCTTCCTGGAATTCCCTCTCTAGTAATCCTGGTCTGTGATTGACGTGGGTAACTGAAACCATGGAAATCAGAACCATGAGTGAGGGGACTACTATGCAGCCACTGTGCAAAGGAGTCCAGAGACTCCTTTAAAACATGAAAGGTAGAGCCACCATATGATCTAATAATCTCACTGCTGAATGTACAGGCAAAAGGAATGAAATCAACAAACAGGTATCTACACTCCCATACTTACTGGAGAACTATTCACTTCAACCAAGAGACTTAAATAACCTGTGTTATTTAAGTCTGTGACTGAATGAATGAGAATGATGTCTTATGTAGGCACAATAGGAAAACATGCAGCTCTAAGGAAGAAAGAAACCCTACTAGGTACAGCAACAGGTAGACCAGAAGGCCCGATGGGAGGCACCAAACCAGACTGGCAGGTAAAGACAAGTTTATCTTCTGACTCTAAAATGTTAACCTCATGGGAGGACAAGGGAAATGGTGGCTAAGGAAGATGTTGTTAGAGAAGAGAGGAAAAATGGTCAGAGGGTAGAAAACTACCTTAGATTGGGGGGAAGGAAGTTCAGCAGATCTATTGTACAGCACAGTGACCACTGCTAATGACAATGTAATTTTTTCTTCAAAAGCCCAAAGAGAGTGGATGTTACCTGTCTTCAGCACAAAAATGATCATTCTGTGAGGCAATGAATTTGTTAATTACCTGGATTCAAAAGGTCTTGTTTTGCTTGATAAAGACATGTAATTTTATCTAGGAATTGAAAAAAATAAAAACAAAAGCCAGTTTTAATCACTCGGTTAGTCCAGTTTAATAAACGTGCAGTGTATTTCTGACAGTTACCTCCTGTGGTAAATTCCCTGAGAATTACATTTTTTTTCTTAACAGTGAGGACCAGCCTCATTCTAGTCCCAGCTACTTAGGAGTCTGGGGGAGCAACAGTTTCAGTTTGAGTCTAGCCTAAGCAATTTGGCAACCCTCTGCTAAAAGAAAGAAAAAAGGACTGGACTGCGAATTTAGCTCAGGGGTGCAGCATTTTCCTAGCAAGCGCCTTCAGGATGAGTTCCATCCTGAGCTCTGCCCAAAATAAAGATATTCTTAAAATCTAGGCTGTTAATAAATTTGCTTCCTGCTGCTACACAAGGTTAAGTCAAACTTACGCATTTGAGGGTCACTCATTTTCCATCTCACAGTTCGTATTGTGCTGCCTGCCACCATCAAAATAGGGAGCAGAAATAAATGCTGTTAAGAAAAGTGTCAAATTGGTTTCCAAAACCACGTCTTGCTGATTAGTATTTCACTTAGAAACCAATTTGCAATTTTAAAAGTCTTTTAATTCAGAAATAAGTATATAATGTTAATCTTTTTGTCTTCAGATGCTTGAACTCAAATAAAGGACTTTTTTGACACTTACTATTTTCTGACAATAAATGTATGCTCCAAAGATATGTAATTTCAAATTGAATTTAAATTATTATTTTTCTCTATCTTTAAAATTGTTATTATTCAGTGAATTAAATGCTTTTAAGCTATTTTTCTCTCCTCAACTGACTGATTAGAAAATATTCTGGGATGATTCATTTTAGTTTTTCTGAGGGTAAACTTTCAATATTTCTTTTTTTGTAGGTAGATATTTAACATTTTTGCTAGTAGTACATTTATAGTACATAATGATTTCATTCATCATGGCAATGTTTCCATTTATAAAAGATCAATTTGCATTTTTCTCAATTATTCTTTTTCTTTAGATCCCTTTCCCCTTCCTTCCCTCCCTAGCTCTCAATATTTCTGGTGTAGCATGTATGGAATATTGAAGTACAGATAGTGAGAATTCTGATGTTAAGGTTTTCTCTGTAATGGTGAATTAATTTCAACTTCAGCATGTGCTGTATCTTTAGAAATTTACATTTCTCTGACTTTTTAGTTCACCAGACCCAGACATACTAAAAATGGAAATATAGAAAACAGAATTCATCAGATAAGGTAGAAATAAACTTTCAGTTTTCACAATATCCAACCAAAATAAGTATTCAGAAGGCAGACATCACAATGAAATATTGGAAAGTGTCTATCTCTTCACTTGGGTGGGCAGAAAAACCAAATGTGAAATTTGGATTGAAATATCTCAATACTGATGCAAGTGAGGACATTGTATTATTGCAGCAATTGAAGTCATTTGAGGAAACTCTGTGACTGAAAACTCACTTGAAATCTAACGTCATGCCAATGACCCAAGAGGAAAGGTTCCGTTATGTGTTACCTTAATGTGTTAGTGTAAACAAGTCTAAAAAGTTGTCATCTATCATCTATCTATCTGTTGACCTGTTTCTGTTTGGATAATAGTAAAACAAGTGCAGTAATTAGACATCTTTAAAAGTGTATTCCTCAATAAAGGGAATTTGCTCATTTTGCAAGGCTGTTTACATGGTTATTAGAATTGCTTTGAATTCAAGATGACGTCTAGGGAATAGGACAATTCGCAGTGAAATTAAAGCCTTTCTGATTGAAAGAGACCAGTGATGTTTTAAGTTAAAAACATAGTAGGTTATCTTATTCAGTGGAAATGCACAATCATTGCTTAACTACCCAATCTCAGCAAAGCATAATTCTATTTTTAAAGTATTATTAACATTCTGTCTTTGACTCTTTTAAAGTCCATACCCTTCTTATTTTACTATTCTTAATATTATCCCTAACATTTTTATGCTGTGTCAAAATGGATGGTTAAGATTTGCAATGAGGAATTTAACACTACAAATGTTTGGTTTTTTCTCTGATGATAAATTTGAGCCCCAGTGGTTGCTTGGAACATACTTCATCTCTTCTGTTTGTTCATTTGATTTTCTCTATTTTTCCACTCTTTGCTTCTGTAAGTGGTTTAAATCTTATATTTACAAAGTATGATTAGTATGTTACCTTGCTATTTACTTGAATATCTATGGTCTTTGTGATCCAAAGGGTTAAGTATTTCTCTAGGAAAGAAAAGAGATTAACAGGAACTATAAAATACCAATTCACTTTTGCATATATATATAAAAAAAACACATGTAAAGTAGACTGTGCTGAGATTGCAGTTGCTGACGGTGCTTTGCCCTCTGCTCCACTGAGGGTATCTTGACTTTGTCCAGCTCTTTGGGTAACAGAACTCTCAGCGGGGTCTATGTCCCTTCTGGATCCAGGGGGGAAATTACAATTTGCTAGACACAGGAATCCCCACTTTTGTCTCCAGGGATTGGACTTGGTTTAGGCTTTGTGATGCAGTTCCAGAATGAAGTCTGCTGATTGCCTGTGGGAGATTTTTTCTCAAAGAATAATGTTAAAAAAGGAAATAAGAATTTTCTTCCCACAACCTGATGCCCTACTATGTGCGTGCAGTGTGAGGATCTAAGAGAAAATCCCAAAGGTCTGAATCCAGCGCTGTTGCTGTACTGAGCCACTGGGCCAATCGCAGCCCACTTCCAGATTTCATATAAGGAGAAAAACTATTGATGACAATTTAGTGTTTCAGCTATTTATTAATGAGGAACTATGGAACTCCATTGGTTCCACAATGTGAATATGGCCAAGGTACTTATTATATGTAAAATTCTAATTTATGAAGCAATATTTTTTCAAGACATTATGAGTATTACAAATCAAAAGTGCAAATGTTTGAGCATGTCTTCCCTATCAGGCAGCAGCCTTAATATCTTAATTGTGTTTTCATCCTGTTAATATTCAGGAAAGCCAGATTCACTGAGCCCACACCAGTGGGCTGTGGGATGGAAGACAGAGGAGAAGTGAAAGGGACAGACCCAAGTGCCTAGTCAGAAAAGTGGGGTCAAAATGTGCCTGGCGAGTCAAACAATAGAGCGGGAGGAAAGAGGGACGAGGAGGGAAGGAAGCTGGCCAAACTGGCGAGTCGCCTGATTGGAGTTCCATAAAAGAGACCTATTCTAATCTTCATGGGAATCTTACCCAGCTGGGGAAGAAAGAAAGGGAAATCTAAGAAGAATGCAGCAGAGCTTTAGCTGGACTGGAGAGAGAGCTGAAGATTGGTAAAAAGTCATATTTTTTCAAGTTATTTATTAAAAATTATCAATTGCTGATTTGAGAAATAAAATCTGATGAGGTAAAGTAAATTCAGTATGAACAATTTGGGTTTTCCTGTAACTGTGTGGATAAACATGATTATTTACTTAGTAAAGAATTTTTTTTTTTTTGAGACAGGGTCTCACTATGTAGTACACACTGTCCTTGAACTTACTATATAGCCCAGTCTGACTTCACACTCATGGCAATCCTCCTGACTTGACCTCCTAAAGGCCTGAATTACAATCATGTACCACCATGCCAAGGTTCTTTGATATTCTCAGAACAGTCTTATTAGTTTAATAAGTGGTCGAACAGGCGTGATTAAGAAAACCTAGTCTTTAAACCACTTGTAGTTCAATATTACGTTATATGCAGCCCAAAGCCTCCTTACCTGAAACAGCTGCTGTTTTTATGTTGCTTTCCTTCTCATATGTCTTTTCAAATTGCATTTTAAACTCATAGGTTAATGTCTTTAAGGTAATAAATGGAAAGCTGCTTGGTAATTTTTTTAAAAGTGCCTCTGAGATGGGAAAAAATACTGTGTAGTTTGTATTCCTTTCTCTTTACAGATGCACCAGCCATACAATTAGGTCCATTTAGAGCCTCATTTTCTAAATGGACTTTTGCATTGAACGAAGTATCGAAGCACCTAGTTAAAAACTCTGCAGTGGAAACACCTGTTCAGTTTACATGTTGAAAAAATACCTCTTTGCTCTGCCCATGCTGGCTGTACTTGCTAAATAACTAATTGGACCTACTACCTATGTGATGTTTAGAAACTCATTTTAGGACACCTTAGACAGACTTTGGGGGTCTAGGTACCTCGTTACACAGGTTTTTCTGAGTGGAATTTTCCAACAACATCACTGCCAGAGGCTAACACATGTGCTGAGCTGCCTGCCGAGCTCCTCAGGCCAGGCAGGTGCCCACAGCCCCTGGGGGGCTAATTGTAAATCATCCCCTTAGCTCACGTTAATGCCCCTTAGACACAGTGTGATTGTCCACATGCACCAGGAATTCTTTCATAAAGCCCAGTTGAAAATCTGTAATTCAGTATAAGAAAATTCATCTATTTAATTATTTGTCATGAGAGGAAAAGATTAAATAGCTTCACATATTCCAGCATATGATGAAAATTATAGATGCTTTCAAAGGCTGAAAATGCTCATAAACCTGTGTGCATATAGCTAAGAGTGATGCTTTCCACTCATTCTCGGGGCCTGATAAATGGTGGTGTTCGCTCAGTGTTAAATATTGGTTACAAAGCGATGACAAAGAACCTTGGTATTAGTAGTAAATGGATAGGTATTGAAAGTAACTTAAAGATGCTTCCTGTTTCTAAGGTAAAATGGTGGCTGATAAATTTAAACCTTTTACTTGGTTTTCAGAATTTTTAATATTTTTAAATGATATCATGTGATCCATTATTAAAACTAAAGAACACCAACCCATCCTACTCATAAAGATGATCAGTTGCTTTTCCCTTCCTTGCTTTGAAAGTGACTGGCAATAAAATTTATTTAAATTCTATCCTTTTCCAGGTACTTAACTCATTTTGACATTTTTAAAACAAGTTTAGCAGCATCCAAGACTAAGTTTGTTGGTTTCTGTCTCCTAGAATTTTATGTAATAACTTCTAGAAGCAATCAAACAGCCTTGGGTTACTGGAAATACCCTCAGAACTTGAGATTCTTGCAAAATAAGAGGATCTCATTTCCTGCCAGCGATCCCCATTGTGATTCTGCCAGGCAAACAGCAAATGAAAGTGTGTTTGCTCTGCAGATCCAAGCAGTGGCTGATCAGAGGCTGTGGTGTAGCTGCCTGTAGGGGAACCTCTCAGTTTTGAAACTAATCACTTTTTTTCCTGCAAGTATTGGTTATTACACTCACAAGTGTCAATTTCAGTGACACAGAGGTTTTGAGAATGAGAAATTGGGTGGATATATCGGTTTCCTGTTGTAACCAGTAGACACCAATACCAGAAACGGACTGGCCTGAAACAGTCAGAGTATATTCTGGGGTCCATGAGTGTGAAATTAGTGTCACCAGAGCAAAATCAGGGCTCACATTACCTGCCAAGTCTCCAGAAAAACACGGTCTTTGCCTTCTCCAGTTTCTGGCAGCACTGGTGTGGGATTCCCTGCTTCGGGGCAGCTTCACCCTGATATTTAAGCCCAGAATCTTCTAATTTAACTTTACCCTGCTCACTTAATTGTGTGTAAAATTTTCATTGGCCTCTCTCGTATGAAGGTATATGTATAATCCAGGCTCATCTCCCTACCTCAGAATACTTAAATTCATCACATCTGCAAATACTTTTCATTTTGATTTTTATTATACATGGTAACAGTCACAGGTTTCTGGGACTAGGATATAAATGTGTTTCTCAGCCTTCCATTGTGTAGTATGGGAAGGACATTTAAGACATGGAGTAAAAACATTGTTCAATGTATTCAATGAAAAGCTTTAAATTCATATGCTTTGCTTTGTAAAAATGCATTATAATATCTTAACTGTGACCTTCAGATATCTACGTGAACAGAATCAGAAAGAGTTTCATCACCATTAGTGAGAACTGAGCTAACACAAAATTCTTCAACACAGGGAAAACTATTATTAGAAAATTTTAGCTGAGACTTTGAGGATAAAAGAGATCAGTAAATATAATAAATGATAAATAAATATATCATATAATAAATACATTATTAACAAATATATCATATTTATCATAGATGTTTATGTTGCATATGATAGACATCATAAAAATATATCATATAAATATGATAAATTTATATGGTAAATTACTTGCTGTTTGGGGAAAAAGAAAACCTTTCCTGGCTGTCACACCTAAGTACAAATAGTGATATATTTGTGACAATGAGACTGAAATTGTCTTTCAACAATTTAAGCATTCATCTCATCTCATCAGTCATACTTGGGTGAAAATCTACATTTTAAAGCCTTGCTATCCAAACAAATGGACACCAACAAAATAGACTGTCTGATTCTTAAATTGCACAAAATTCAGCTTTTAAAAAGTTTGGTTTTTTCTATTCCTTATGCTCTATTAACTTTTCAAAACTCTAGTTTATCTGAATGCATGACTGGAAGCCTCTCGGTGTGCTTCCATGCCTAGGGCTGCAGGGCTGTGAGGTTTTGGTGTAAAATGTTGATCATTGACTGAAAAGCAGGAAATCAGCCATGAAGTGTGCAGTGGTGCTGAATTAACACCATTACTATTTTTTTAATCAAAGAGAATTTTTCACTTTTTTACTTCAAGAGGAATAGAAGACCTTCAGAGCATGCTTTGTATTTTTACTTGCATAAAACCTTAATATTTATGTGATCATTAGAGTAATATCCACAGAATGTCCTAACATTTACAGTCTGTCTTCAAAATAGTTTGTTGAAGCAAAATATTTTCAGGTGTGATTTCCAAAATAGTGCATATGTCAAAATAAACTAAACATTTTAGAAAACACTAGATATCTGGGAATTGATCTACAATAAACTAGAAAAGCACAAAAAGTTAAATAAAAGAATTAGTGTAGTAACTCAGAGTTCATAACTGATCTGCTATATATGTCAAAGAATGCTCAGTGGGAATCTGGTAGAGTAATGCACAGCAAGATCCCTGCTTGATTTAGGCATGCATGATTTAATCATATATTCATAGGGAAAAAGATTGGAAACACTACACTAAAATGATACCGGTGTTTATTTCTAAGTGTGACATTTTCTCAATCTTTCTAGTGTTCAAAACTCCAAATATTTTCTACAATAGGAAATTTCTAATATTAATGAAAATAATACATCTTATTTTAAAATATACTAAAAGTTACACATTCTTAAAAGGCTTCTATGAAGATAAAATCACAAGACATCTTTATCAGATAATACGACTGATTTTAAAAAATAAACAAAGGTAAAAAATCTGCCTTCATCTGTGATCTGTAACCTATGATTAACATTACATTTCTCTTAGACTCTGGCTAATAACATTATTAGAAACTTCATGTCTGACCAAATTAGGAGCTATAATACTGGCATATTTTTATGCAGATATTTCTGTGTGGGGACAATTTTTTATAACATGAATTAGATGCGACAAGGTGTGTGGCTATGAACATAGGGTTTGTATCATAAAATGGACTATCATTCACCATGAAATGAACTTACATAGAAAACAAGTTGCTTTATCTGTATAAGTTTTCTCTTCATTATAATAGATGCAAGAATGCTAAGGGTCCCTGAACAGATTGCAAGATGCCAGTATGGAGATGATTAAGCTAATATTAAGCTAAACATAACTAACTTTATTAAGCTAAATTTATTGTTTATTAATAAAGTTTGTTAATAAAGCTATGTTTATTAGTAAAGCAGTTTATTAATAAAGCTATGTTTAGCTTTATTAAGCTAAACATAACTAACTTTATTAAGCTAAACATAACTAAATGTGAAAGTGATTTGATCTTTTTAACAGGTTTAGCACCTAACCTATTAGCACCTGTTCCTTGTTACTATTAAACACCTACTTGTTAACAATTCTTAACCTTTTTTTGTTTGTTTTGTTTTGCTTGGGGTGGTTTCTTTTAAGCTACACGTGTTAATACAGAGCATCTTAGGAAGTGCTTCAGTCCTACTTCACAGAGCTGACCACATGTTCACATTTGCCTTTTGAGTGTGCACTAACAGCAGGACATCACTGAGCCAAACCAGTCTGGCATCACAGTAAAACTAATCCTATCCCAAGATGTTCCCATGGGTTGCCTTAATTGCCTCTCAAAGGCAAATGTACCTCATATCGCTGTAGTAACTCGGTGAACCCTGCATTGTTATTTGAGTAACTTTGAAGGGAAAATCACTAACGCAGTTTTGTTCATTCATACATTTTTAGATATGTTTGCATACATCTACAGTCAAATCAGACATTTTATCACAGACATTTTTTGTGTAAAAAAAAAAAATGTAGTTTTTGCCCTGAAAGAGCTTGAAGTCCAATTCTAACCTAAATGTTTAAAGAAAGGAAGACAAAGTAAAGAAAACGATGAAAGAAGTTTTTAAGGAAAGTTGCTCTTCTCAGATATAAAAATCGTTTCACATATACACGTTTTTAAAGATACAAATTAAAATGAAACGAAATTAGAAGAATAATGTAGTTGTTACTCAGCGTTTCACTTAATAACAGTTTGCATTAGAAGCCTTGCAGTATTAAAAAGGGCATGAAGGAAAGTATAAATGGACTTACTCTGAAACAGAGGCACATGCCTTAGCATCGCATTATTCTGACATGTTACTCTCTCTGCAGGGGTAAAGAAAAAAAATTAGAAAGCCGGGCTGACAGTAAATTTAAATCATGGTTCCAAATAATGTTTGCCTCTGCAATGGAATAGGATAAATAAATTCTATTTTTCCTGAAATCGATTTTACAATCTTTGATTAGTGAGGAAGTTATAAATATTTATTTAAATAATAACCTCCTCTCCCACAACTTTTCTAGATACTGCTACTGAAATGCAGTGACAGTCTTCAGTTTCTCCCAACCTAATTTAAAATTTAATATCATTCCAATAAACAAAATTTGAGTATATATTTGTACATGAAAACCGGAAAAAAATTATTCTAAAGTTCATATCCTTTGTATCTGTTACATATTTAACTGTAGGCACTTTTATTATAAAAGAGAGACGTATCAGAGTTTTGGCAGTATCATTAAGATGTATCTTGTTATTTTCCAATAAAATACTTGTCAGGCTTTTAGTCTTAAATTACCTAGTTTACCTCTCTATCTCTAATACAGAATCTGCCAAAAAAAATGTTCACGGACTTCAGGAAAAACCTTGTACAAATATTTTAATATTAAATATATTGCAACATCATGAGATTAATGTGAGTTGCTCTGCCTGCAATTACAAGAGGCATCCAAGTGGTACCCATGAGCCCCCCAGACATTCATTGGGGCAGCGAACTCTGCCTGAGTGGCCCTGGTTATTACCATTGTTACTCATGCATTTTTAATGTCTTCGCTGAGGGCCAGCAGTGTGCCCGGTTTTCTGTGATCCATGACAACTGCTAAGGTCCTCTGCGAGGGTAACACCAACTGGTGAAAAAACATTGGTGTTTATCCTTTTCCTAAGGTATGTGTACTTTTTTTTTTTTTTTGGCAGAAGGTAGAACTGTGTAACCATGTATCTGAATGCAGCCAGTGTTTTGGCTTATCATGATTGACAGCCTTAACTAAATTTTGTCTTATTTATCTGATTCGATTTCATCATTAAAGTCACAAATACAACAGGGAAAACATGATGATTCAATTACTCTTCTAACTGCCAGTTGAAGATTTTCGTTGAATCGGCCACTCAGGTGCTTCCGGGGAACGTCACACAAGGAGAATTCATCCGAGAATGGGATTTCTTTTGCATCGTGTATAGTAGCCTGAAGTTTGTATCTGAAACATAGAATATGAGGTTTTTGCACAAGAATTTAAAATGGGACTAAAGCAAGATAAGTTTTACTGCAGAAAGGCGTAAGTTAGGCGATCTCCCGCTGTTACCCTGTTAGGTTACCTCTCCTGGGCAAAATATACCTTCCAATCACACTCAAAGCAAACAGTTGTCAATTATATCCCCTCTAACAGCTGCCGCAGCTGGGACCATGCTAATGCAGACCTTCCTGCTCTTACACAACTGGGACAAATCATTTTAAGAGCAGTGTGAATGGTAGAATTTATTGACAAAAAAATGTAAGCCAAGGTACAGGGGGATGTGCATTTTCCATCCACCTTTATGCAAAGAGGCGAAAACCAATTGGAAAGTGTTTAACTCAAATAAATCCTAGGTATTAACATGAGAAAAGGAAGAACAAGAAAGAGTGATAAAAGAAATTAAGAGAAAGACAAAAAGAGGTAAGAGAAAGTTAAATAAGGGGACAGTAATAAGTAAAATAAGATAATTTAAAATAGATAAAATCTATGGATGGTGACTACTCAGAGAAACAAAGACTAAAATCATTACCAGTATTTACTATCACAAACACCCTCTGAAACAAGATGCAGAAAGTGCTTGATAATTACGTGATCTGCTGAAACGGAAATAATAAATTATTTTTAATGTAGTCAAATGAAAAATATGTTTTGCCTCAAAATTCCACCCACCTGACAATGTTGGCATTAAAACAGTGAAAGGCCCTTATCACCTCGTCTAGGGAAAAATACGTCACAGGAAGTGAGTCTGGGTTGCCTGTTCGAGTTCAAGCATGGATACTTTACGAGAGTTACAGTAGGCGCTGTTTGAGAGTTAAAGTAGGCGCTGTTTCTCAGCACCCTTCGGGAGCAGTGCTGCACTGTTCTAACCCACAGAGATGACGGGTCACACAGTCAGTGGGGAGCAGCCTGCACGGGGACCTGCTAGAACAGTGCGAATCAAGTACTTTTGCTCTTCTCCTCCTGACGGAAGCCCATCCTGATAGTTCCCTGCTGCAATAAGCGGCTTTATGGGAGGAAACTGGAATGGAGCGACATCCTGGAGCCTCAGAACTTCGCACGGACGAAGCTGGATACTGTATTTCAAATTCTGAATCTCTATGCTATTGATTTGTATGTAACCTATTATCTTACACAGCCTTATATAAAATTATTAACTTCAAGCACGTTAGCTGCATTTCTCTATGAAACTGTTTACATTAATATTTGTACATAAATGTAAATAAATAAAATATAAAAGATGTCTACATCTGGATGAAAATTCTAAATTCTTATTTTGTAGTAAGTGTGTATTATTAAGGTCCTTAGTACGGCATATACAGCACATGTGTGCAAGTAGTATACTTAGCATTTAATTAGCTTGATATATAATTTCACTTGTTAAACAGTAAAAATAAGCACTGGTGCTGTCTCATGCTGCATCAGGAAGTGTGCCCACTGGTGCAAAGCTCTGAGGGATACTTGGTGCCTTCATCTTTCATCAGTGTCTTTCATCAGCTCTTACCAGTGAACTTACTGCCCCACTATTTTGGTTTATAGGAAATAGCTTATTTAGCTCTCCATTGTAAATAAAGAAAAATTATTCATTATTGTTATGGATTAAAAACTGGTGGTCAACTTAACACCAGCTGAATTAAACCAGCATGGTGCTGAGCGTAGATGTTCCACCTGAGGGAAGCTGCCAGCATAAATAGAGACATGGAGAAGGAGAAGTGAGGCATTGTGGGTTTCTGTAAGGGCTGCTGTTTGAGCCGTTGGTTCTCCTGGACGAGCTCGTCATGACCAGCTTCCCCAGTGTGAGTTCGGCCATCATCTTCAGAGGAGCTCAGGACCTTGTTGGTGAGAGCGGCTGTGGTTCACTTTGGGGCAGCTCTGGACCTTACATTGAGCATCGCTTCCTGGCTCTGGAGGGGAAGGCGTGTGCTGTTTAATCTCCAGGAGAAACATGTCATGCTGGCTTTCTGGCACGTACTCGACTGGACTGTTCTTATTGCTAGAGGAGCTCAGGACCTCCGTGTCACTGAGGATGGCTGTGGTGCTTTTCAGGGCAGCCCTGGTTCTTATTATGAGCATGACTTCTTGGCTCCAGTGTAGAACCCTCAACCTACTCACAGCTCCTTCACCCCGCTGGCATAGACTTTCTAGCTTTCATCACTGACCTTTGGGATTTCCCAGTGCACATACATAAAACAGACTGGCATGAGTCCTTCTCGTGGGCTCTAGACCTCCAGTTGAACTTGTGGGATCTAGGTCATGGGCTCTAGGTCTTCATCTGGACTCAGGCAGGACATTGCTGTTGGATGCAGGCCCCTGGCTCAATATTCTGGGTCTTCAGTGTTGTGGACACATTTCCTGCACATTCTTGTGTTTAACTCTGGATGACCATCATAAAATAATATAAATTCTGTGTCCTGATTCTAATTGTTCTCCTCACAGCCCCTGACTACAACAATTATGACTACAGAACATGAAAAAGCATTTATAATCTCTCTAATTGCTGGTCACTTGATCTGTCTCTTTCTCTCTCCCTCTTCTGTCTCCCTCTTTCATTCTCTCTTTTTCATTCTTTCTAAAGTAACTGAAATGACTGAAACCTCTAGGCACAGTTTTATCTTGCCTTGTTACCTTTATATGTCTCTGTACTTATAGAGATAGATAATTTCCCACCCCCATGGTAAGAATTGAACTCATAGCTTCATAAAAAACTATAACCACAGTCCTTAATTATCAGTTTATAGATATTATTATTATTATTATTTTTGGGGATTTTTTTAAAACACTGTTTCTCACTAAGTTGCCAGGCCTGGGCTGAAACCTGCAATCCTCCTGTCTCAGCCTTATGCAGTGCTGGGAGCATAGGTATGTACTACCACACCTGGCTCTTGAGTATATTTCTAACATAATCAAATAATTATGGAATTTAGTGTTTTTTTAAAGTCTAGTGACATGAATTTATATTTTGCAATACAGAGCAAATTGCGTTTGCTCTGTGTACTCTCACTGAAATTCCTCCTTTGCTCTAGTGTGTCCCTCCCAGGTTAGGATCTCCTCTTTGGCTCCCAGCGCTCCCCTTGGACAGCCTCTCACACTCTTTGCTCGGCTTTGTGCTGTTCAGCCTGGCTTTCATTTTATGCTCTAGTGGGAAATGCAACAGTTCAGCAGGCAGATGACCCCAGCAGCTTTGGAAAACCTGAGTCCCCATTTATCACGACCTGATCTCAGGACAGGGCCAGTGCTCCTGACACCACATAAATGACCACAGTCCTCTGGGAACAGCTAGGCCCAAGATGGAAGAATGGGTACTGCTCTTGAAAATAGTAAGACTTTTCCATGATGCTACTAATCAATTCATTGATTTCAAAAAGTATTTCCTGAAGTCCTATTTCATGTAAAATACAAAGTTGGGAACTTAGCCATATGGATTCAATTTTATGAAAGTTCCTTTCCTCAAGGAAGTTACCTTTGTGCAGCGGAGAAGTATGCAAATAATTAGATGTATACCTTTAGAATACAGTTAGGACCAAGTCACCTGAAGTGCTGTGCAGGACTCCGCCAGTTCTGACTGGGAATAACTCTAAAAATATTAATTTGACCTCTAAAAAATAAATACTGACAGATGGCAGGAGGACAATTTGAAATGAAAACATTGCTCAAGAGGAAAGGAATAGTGTACAAAAGAAGCACAGGTGGGTCTTAGGTTTCCGGGTTCAGAGAAGAGCGAGCAGAGTGTGGGGGTTCAGGGTGACTCAGGAAATAATGGGTAATAGGTGATTTGGAAGACAGCACAGTGCACGATCCTGGAGCATTTCGAACAATAAAGTGAAGATTTGAAACTTACCATAGAAAAGATGAGAGCCATGGCATTCATTTACCAAAAACCTGACACAATTTTCTTTTGTCTTGTGTATTTCACAAATTTACAACTGCAGTTTCCTCTGTTGAGGGAACCGTCCCCCCATTGCCCATGACTCTCCTAACACCTCACTCTGACCTGGTCAAGTTTGTGAGTGAGTGTGGCTCCCCTCTGCTCGGAGCTATTTCACCACCCTTCCGAGGCTTACAGGCCTGTGTAATTAGGGCCTGGGCCCTGTACAGCAGCCACCTCCCTTGGTTTCCTCAGATTCTACAGGTCATTTTAAGATTCCTGTGAGATGATCATCTTTTTCTCATGACTCTTCTCTCACTTAAATTCTGGGAGGATTTGTCCTTGCTTTTCTGTCTTTAGAGTCTTCCTAATACGCTGTCTTCTAGGTGTTTAATGAATACTAGCCGACTGAATGATGAGTCATGGTAGGAAACCACATGACATGGTTGGAAAATTTGTCAGCACCTCTAAAGGTACACAAAAAAGACAGCAGAATCAAGCTAGGAATAATCACTAAATGTCCACTATTACAGGAGAGTATGGGAGAATAAGATGTTAAGGTGAGTAGAAAAATGAAAATGAGGCACCAAAGAAAACCGATCAGCAGGGAGGCCTGAGGACTGATTTGAAGGTGACCTTAGATAGTGTGGAAAAAGGTTGTGCACTATCCTATGTAAAGCGATATTGGATAGAAATGAATTTTCTTTTTGATACATTCGCTGTGCCTAGAGGAGCATCCATATTTTTAAAATATTTGTCTAGAAATGGAAGCCATTCATCCTTAAAGCAGAAATGCAGGACACTATTTCCGTTGTTATTCTGTTGTCTAAAAATTATCCTTCAGCGAGTTTGAAGTGTCACGCTACAGGAATCAGTAAGGATGAGACATAACCAACAGAAGTAAACGCAGATCTAGTCGTCTTCCTTAGGGTAAAGCCTCTTGGCTCCGGCTCGCCTTATGACGGGAGTTCAGGAGTTCAAGTTCTGCTTGGATCTTGCTCAGGTGACTCTGAATTAACTTCACTTTGTGTGTCTCTTGCCTCTCCACAGTATGCTGTCTGGCTTGTCCTCTGGGTTACGTGGAATGTGTTTGTGATCTGCTTCTACTTGGAGGCTGGGGACCTCTCAAAGGTAATTTCCCCTCTGATTTGCTATAGTGGGTCTGTTCCAAATCCCATCCTCAGCAAGGCAGACCCACTGTGCTCTGTCACTTCGGTACCATGGCCTGATGGTAAATGGAAAGGTGTGTGATTTCCATCTCTGCATCAGAGATATGCTTTCTGTGTCATGGAAATGGGTTTTTGTGTTTTAAGTAAAACCAATGTGAATGATACATTATTATAATGATCATGCACTGTGCTTTTTCTAACATTAACAGAGATTTCTGAAACAGAAAAGGAATTTGTCAGAACAGAATATCTTGATTTTTTAAAATCACTTAGCTTGCTTATTTTTCTTCTAAACATGTTCCTATTGACCCCAAATAGTAATGAAATGGTTCAGACAATGAAGGAGTTTTAGCTGAAAGGAACTGTTATCATTGGGATATAATTTATTACTGAAATGAATAACATACATAATCCTAAGGTAGCATAGAAAAGACTAAAGATATTTCTCTTTTCCATTAAGAGTTCTCTTTAAGTATGTGTGTACATGTATGTATTGCTATTACATAGTTCACATGAATGCCTTTGCTAATGAAATAATGTAGTTTCTGATTTCTAAAACTGCTGTCCTGCTTCCACTGGAACACAAAGAGCACCAGGTAAGTTTTTAGGTAATCCACTAAAAATAGTAGTAAATCTCAGTTCTTGAAAGTTTCAAACTTGTATTTGCTACTAATTTTGAAGGATGAATGTAAAATGATCTTTTGGATACTTCTATTTAAAGCAAAACACCCCTGAAAATACACTGATATTTTTGAAGCTCAAAGATGATCACATTTTATAAAGGCTAACAGAGTTAAAGGACAAAGAGAGGAGGGAAGAGAAGAAGAGGAACTAGGTCCCCCAGAAACTAAATTAGCACTTTTGTGGGGTGTGTATTTTGGCAAGATAGAGAAGGATGGGATGGAATGGCACGTTTACAGTCTAGCATATGGGAGTTTCACAAAGCACTCAACAGTTCTCATGATGTTTGTTGCAACTGTCAAGGTGAAGTATCAACTTGATTGGCCTGAGAGCCACCAACAAAACACAATTTTGCATGTGTCTGCCTGGGTCCTGAAGACATGACCTTGGCGCGACACACGGTCCTTGGTCCTGTTTCTTTGGCCCTGTTCTCTGCTCCACTTTCCAGCTGCCGGGAGCTAAGCAGCTTTGTCCTACACTCTTTCACCATGGTGTTTCTGCCTCAGACCCCCCTGACTATGGACTGACTCCTCTGAAACCATGACTGAAGTAAGCCTGAGCTCTCTAAGTTAGGAGTGTCTGGTATTTGTTCTGCAATTGAAAGATGGACCAATATACTCATTTAGTATTTCACTCAAGTAAAAGTCCACTCAAGTAAAAATAATCTTGATTTATTTTGGTTCAATAACTAGAGATAAAAGGTAATAAAATGGTGACTTTATGATATGAGATAGAATTGATTCTGGGACATTTTATTTTATCACCAAATGATCAGTGTGGCCTGCATGATTTGTCCTTGTAGATGGCATTTCTGTGACTGCAGAGAACCTTTTTCTGTACAGTTGGTAGCAGACTTCCTCTCAGGAAGGAGCTGTGAAGGGGATTGTCATTCCGGAGTAAGACGGAGGCTCGTGTTGTTTTGATTTGTATTTCTCTGATAGCCAGCGACACTCACCATTTTTTCTTGTACTGATTGGTCATTCATGCGTCTTCTTTGGAGAAGTGTCTGTGTACTTTAATAGCCCATTATTACATGGGCCTTTTGTTTTAAGGGGTCTTTTGAAATTATCTGCATATTCTATGGATTAGTGCTTTGTGAGAGAAGTAACTAGCAAAACTTTTCTCATTCTACGGTTTGCGTGTTCATTCTGTTGCCACTTCCTTTGCTGCACAGAAAATTTTCTTCTTTCATAGCCCATTTGTTGATTCCTGCTATGATTTCTTGTGCAGCTGGGGATATCTTCAGGAAATGTTTCCTATGCCTGCGTCTCCAAGGGTTTTACCTATTTTATCTCCTAGCAGATTCAGATTCTATCTCTATATGTATTACTTACCCATTTTGATTTGGTATGAGCACAGGATAATACACATCTAAATGTGTTCTTCTGCACATAGGTAAGCAGTTCTCCTGACACTATTTGTCAAAGAAGCTATTTTTTCTCCCATGTATATTTTTGGCCCCTTTGGGCAAAATCAGTTAAACTCAAACATCTTGGAATGTACCTGCATCCAGACTTCTATTCTATTTATCTATATGGTTGTTTTTTGGTGGTGCAGTGCTGCTTTTATCATTGCAGCTTTGTAATATAATTTGAAGTCAGGGATTGTAATATCTTCTGCTTTGCTCTGGGTACCCAGAACTCCTTTGGCTATTCTCAACCTCTTCCAGTCACATGTAAATTTTAGGAATTTTTTTCTAGTTCTATGAAGCATGCTGATGGTATTTTGATTTAAACTACATTAAATCCATGTCATTTTTGGTAATATAGTCATTTTAACAATATTGCTTCTGCCAACTCAGGAACAGAAGTTGTTATTCCAATTTCTAATGTCCTCTTCAACCTCTCTTGTTTTCCTGAATACTATTGTTTTTGTTATAGAAGTCTTTCATTTCCTTGGTTAATTCTGAGGAATTTAAATTTTTTTGCTAATGTGAATGGTGCTATCTTTGTGATTTCTTTCTCTGTGGGTGCCTTGCTGGTATACAGGAACACTATTGGTTTTTGTGAATTTTTTTTATTCTAATACAGCTGAATATGTGTCAGTTCTAAGAGTCATGATGGAGGTTTTCAGATCTTCTAAGTAAGGGGTCACATCTTCTGTGAATGGAGATGCTTTCATACTTCCTTTCCTCTTTGCACCCCTTTTATTTCTTTCATTATTTGATTTCTCTGCTTAAGCTTTTAACTACTATTAAACAGAAGTGGTGAGAGTGAAAACCCTGGCCCTGTTCCTGATTTTAGAGGAGATATTTTCAGTTTTTCCTATTTAGCATGAGGCTGGTATTCGGTTTGTCATAAATTACTTTAACCCTTTTGAGTTTAGTTCTTTCTATATCTATTTCTGTCGGAGTTTTTACATCATGATTGAAGGTTAGATTTTATCAAAGGCTTTCTCTGAATCTATTGAGACGATCATGTGAACTTGTCTGCACTTCTGTTCATGTAGTGTATTACATTTATTGATTTATGTATGCTCAACCATCCTTTCATTCCTGGGATAAAATTGACTTGGTCTGATATATGATCTTTCACAAAAATTACTGCATTCTACTTCAAAGTATCTTCTTGGAGATTTCTGCATCTACGTTCATTAACGAAACTGCCTTGTCATTTCCTTTCCCTCCCTCTCTTCTCTTTCCTTTCTCTCTTTTTTTTTGAATCTTGGTCTGATTTTAGCATCAGGGAAATGCTAGCTTCCAAAAATGATCATGGCAGTGTTTACATCAACTTCATCACACAATTTGGGAGAACATTGATATTAGTCTATAAATTATTTTCGGAAGTTGAAGAAAAATTTTGTGAGGAATCCATCACATCATGAAATTTTCTTAATTGGTAGGATTTTTTAACTGCCTTGGATTTATTGCCTATTATTGGTCCTATTATTGGTCTATTATGGATTTTATATCTTATTGGTTCAATTTTGGCAATTCATATGTGTCTAGGAATGTATCCATTTCTTCTAGATTCTCCAATTTACAGGAAATTAAGTTTTCAAAATAATTTAATTGTCTGGATTCTGTTTGTATTTATTGTGATTGTTGCCTTTTCATTTTTAATTGCACTATGGTGGTCTTTTATTCATTTGGGTTTATCAATATTGTTCATTTTTTCAAAAAACTAACACTTTGATTCATTGATCCCATGTATTGTTTTAGTTCCAATTTTATCATGTTTCACTCTGATCTTTATAGTTCCTTCCTTCTCAAAATTTTGGATTTGGTTGATCCTTGAGAGGCATCAAGTTATTTATTTGGAATCACTATTGTTTCAATGTGAACAGTCACAGCTATAAAATTTCCTCTTAGAACTGCTTTGGTTGTATACCACAAGGTCTGGAATCTTTTCCTTCTATTATAATTTGATCCTAAGAAATTTTACTTTTTCCTCTGATTTTCTTGTTTGATCCACGCTTATTCAAGAATATATTTAATCTCTATGTATTTCAGTAGTTTCTTCTGCTGCCATTGTTTAGTTTCCTTCCATTATGATTAAATAGTATGCAGGATTGTTTCAGTTATTTGTATCTACTGAAGTTTGCTTTAGGACCTCTGTTGTGCTCTGTTTGGAGGGTGTTCCATATGCTTTTGAGTAAAATGCATATTCAGTTGTTGATGGAATAAACTCTCTGTTAAGTGTATTTGTTTGAGCTGTAGTTCAACTCCGATATTTGAAGGGGGGGGTCCAGTTGACCTATTTGTGAGAGTGAGATATTGAAATCCTCTATTTCCTTAGTGTCTATCCTCTGTGTATGGCCAGTAGTTTTGTTTCATGAAATTGGGTGTGCCAACATTTTGAGCATATATATTTATAATTATTATCTCTTCTTGTTGAATTGTTCCATCCACCAGTATGAAGTAGCTTTCTTTGTCTCTTCTGATGAATTTTGGCTTGAAGAATACCTTATCTGAAAATAGGATACCACTCCTGATTGTCTTTATGCTCAGATTCTCTGAAGTATCACTTTGCAACTTTTGTTTTCAGTATCTGTATGTTACGTGTGTGTGTGCACACGTGTGCTCATGCATGTGTGTGTCTTTTATAGGCAACATATGACTATGTTCTCTTTTTGATGCAGTCTGCCAGTCTGTGGCTTTTTATTTGAGATTTAAGGTCATTAATATTTAGAGATATTATTATAAGGTATTTCCTGAATTCTGTTATTGCTCTATTTCTCCTAGGATGACTCCTTTGGTTTTTCCTTCTGGTCCCACTCCTAATTGGATATAAACTTTCCTTTGCACTATTTTGTGCTGATGACTCCTTGTCTCTGTCTAGGAGTCTTAAATATTTTCTGCAGTGGTGGTTTGAATGGCACGAACTTCTTCAGGGCCTCTTTTTTATTGTAATTCTTTATTTCTCCATCAGTTTTGAAGGATAATTTTGCAGGATATAGATACATGAGTTGGCAGTTTTCATCTTTGAAAAATTTCACTCCAATCTCCTCTGCCTTTTAAGATTTATGCTGAGAAACCTGCTGTGATTTTAATAGGACTGCATTTAGAGGTTACAGTTTTACTCTAACATGTATTATTTTTCTGTTTCTGCTGAATATCTGAAATTTTGACCATGATGTGTCAGAGATTCTTCATTGGTTGGGACTAACTGAGGTTCCATATACCTCATGTACATTAAAACAGAATTCACTTCTTAGATTTGGAAATTTTTCTGCTGTGAATTTACAGAATAAAGTGTTTATAATTATGTGTCACCTTCTAATCTTTTCTTTAATATCATAATTTTTAGGTTTTTTAATTTTTTTTGAGATGTCAAACTGTAGTGGGATCCAGTTTCTATGGTATTTTGTTGTTTTCAGGGTATCAGGGAGCAGTGAGCTCCTCCGATCTTGTCTTCTCACTGTGTCCTCACCTCTCTCCTGCGGCCCATCCTTTAGCTGAAGTTTTCTGCTTGATTTCACTTTATAACCTCTAATTCATTACTGAAATGTTCATATTTTGAATTTTCTTATTTAATTGAATCAACTTTTGTGCATTCTTTAAGCACATTGAATATTTTATGTAATTTTGCTATTTTTTATATAAATTCTCATTGAGTTCATTAAATAACTTAGGGGTTTGTTTCTGACTTGGTCTTTCTAACGTTTTTAACCATTTTGTTTTTGAATTCCTTGTCTATAACTTCTTCTCTTTCGGTGCCTGTACATTTATCTCTTGGGATGTTGAGTGTTTTGAGGCATCTCGATCTTGGTTTTCTTATATTTCTTCTGGTTCCTTTTGTGCTGGGTATTGAAGATCAGTCAGAGTAGGAAACTTGAATCATGACAGTGATGACTTCTCTAGGGAGTGGGTGTCTTCCTGTAGTGTGGCATTGGCTTCGTTCATGCTTTGGTGTTTCCACACCTCTTCATTCTACTTATGTAATAGAGTCAGTCCTGGTTGCTGCGTTACAAGATGACAACAACTACCAGCCTTCACTGAGCCATATATTAACCTTGTATCAACCATATAATTGAAACAGTTTTACCAATATCACACTTTTTCAGTAACCCAGGACGTCACTGGAATATCGATGCCAAGTAGGCTGTGATGTAGAAGACAAGGGAAAGAGAAAAGTAAATGAAAACAGTTCAGAGAGAAGGGAAGAAAGACACAGGCAATGACAAAGGAAGGGACAGTCATGCGATTTCAGTGTTGTTACTTTCATAGCGGGAACGGAGGTGACGGAGGGGGATGGGGATGTTCCGTGTGGGTGTGGGCAGTGCAGGAACGTGAAATGCACCTGGGAACAAAGCTGCGAGAGGGTCAGAACCAACTCACAGGCTGAGAGGAAGCTGGTGCTTCTTAGGTCAGCGTGACAGAACACACGACGATGCTACCCAGTATCGAATCACTAATTAATTCTTGTTCTGTTTCACACAAAAGCCTTAAATAGAAAATGCAGGGAGAAAAGGACGAGAAAAAGGTTAGAAAAAATAAAACAGATACAAAATCAAATCCCTCTGGTACCAAAACCCAGAAGCAGGGCCCTCTCGGTCTCCTCGTTTTGCAGTCAGATTCCAGCCCTTGTGCTCTTCCCGCTTAGTTTAGAAGCTGCGGAGACCTGGCGCCTGCATCCCTCTCTGAACATCTGCTTCTGGAGTCCAGCTGGGGGGCTGGACTCCTTCCAGGTCCCTCGGTTATCTGGTCCCGTCCACCCCGTTACGAGCACCTGCAGATCTCGGTGGTCGCCTTCTGATCTCCTCAGGAGAGCTGCAGCAACAAGATGTCCATGGTGTCCTCATGGTTTTCTTAATACAAAACAATAGAGACGTCTGAGCTAGGATGGTTGTGCAGGTGTCTTATGATTGTGCTCACTGCCCTGCAGAATGTCTGCAACCACAGAATAATGGAATCGCGTGACCTTGAAGAAGGGCATCCATTTAGGGCACATCCTAAAACATAATCATTCAAGAAAATTTCAATCTGGAGGACTAAGAATTCATTCGGTGCTCACAGGCCGATTGTGGCTATCGCTTGGCAGTGAAGCAGTTAATATATCCTTTCCTTATCATTTTATAAACTAGCACATGCTCCGCAGAGTACATGAAAACATAGTAATTTACTTTTAACAAATAATTTAAGCAAAATACTAAAAAACAAAGTCGTAGTTTTTTATGCTGGCTTTTTCTTCCCTTTCCTGCTCAGAGGGTATGAGAGTGGTATAATTATGTCATTTAATTCTTTAGTTGTTGTAAGTGCTTTACAGTCTTCAAGTAATATGGAGAAAGAAATGATGGTTGAAAATTGCAGATATGTGAAAACTCAAAATGACACACTTGAAACCGCTCAAAATACTTAGATTACACAAGATGAGCTATTGTTTTGTGCAACCCCCTGAAAGAATAAAATAATGTTCCGACCATATGCCTGGGTCAGCTAGTTTAAGATTCAAGAATAAACATGGGAAACAGGAGCAGTGGGGAAATATTGTGGCCCATAATATATGTCAGAAGTGCGTTTATTTCCGTAAAGTATTTAGTAAATACATCATTGTTTCATAACAAATATTATAAAGAAGTGATAAAACATTAAGACCAATTTTAGTTGCCTCTTTGGAATTCTGTGTTTTTATGTTTCGTACTTTTTTGGGATTTTTCTTGCTATATGTTCATGATACGTAATAATTATGTTTATCTCAGGAAGTTGTTGCGTATACATATCGCATCATTGTGCTGTCATTTTCTGCAGTGTTATTTGTTTTCATCTGATGAGCCACGTGCCATATACGATAGGCTCAATAAAGAATAGAATCATTAAGCTCTTCATTGGGCCAATTCAGCAATGGAATAATTTATGCAGGACTAACCCATGTGATTTTCAGCTTTCTTTGTACACTTTGTATTATTAATGTATTTTCTTCATTGAAAATTCTATGAAAATCCAACATTACTAACATTTTTCCATCAATATATTTTAATTACTGTCATTATAATACATAAGAAGAAATAAGTTTAGTTTTATTCTTTTCAAACAGAGAAACGGTCCATTCAAAATCGTATCTTCATTAAATTGACAAAATAATGAGAAGGTTAAAACACAATGTGGGAACAAAAAAATCAACTTTGCGTAATACTTTACATAGTTCATGATAATAGCTTAGATATTAGTGTTGAAAATAAATATTCTAAAACATCCCACAATATGTCATTTCCTGGGTTGATATTTTAAAAGGTGTCTTGTTAGGAAACCAAGATTAAGTTAGTCTATAACCCAAAGCGTTGATTGACTGTTTGGGGAATTAGCCTTGAACATTGAACGCAGTGTGAATGGTGGATTAACAGCTCTGAGAATTCTTCATACAATGTATTATTTTGTTGAATTTTTCTTGGCAGTTCCGAGTCTACTGATCATGTATTAAATGGAGAAAAATGGAAGCAAATCCCATCCATCAATTTAGCTGATTGGAAAAGAGGAATGATATGCTATTGGTTCTGTAGTAATTTTTAAGTTTAAAATACACAATAGAGGTAAAGCATGTATTATACTTATTCATCTTTTCAGCTCATCACAGGAGAATAAAATGTGTGAGATAATTATTTAATAGTAGCACACAGGCAAAACTGTGGTCTTTTTGCTATCCGCAAAAAATTGCTCTGTTGGTTGTGATAAAATTGAATTTAACTCAGGTTAAAATTCTAGCACTTCTTCAAATGACTATTGTGATATCTCAGTTTTTTGTAATGTATGTGAATAATATATTTTTTAAAAAAATAAAACAATAAGCATATAGAGTGTGAAGGAAGAGCAAAGGGAGTATTTTATATTTAAAAAGTCCAATTTATTTTTATTTAAGCCTGTAACACTGGAGACACAGGTACATATCTCCCAGGTTTCACTGCACATTGAAAATACATCTGTTAACTATAGCTTAATGTAATTAATTATAGCTGGTGATGTGTATGTTTCAAAATGAACACATTCAGAAGCAACTTCTAGAAAGCTGTCACTTTTAATAATCTTGATACTTGCTTCTGAGATCTCAATGTGCATTATTTTAAAAACTTGCTATATAAAAAGCCTTGTAAGAAAATGGCCTACTTAGGGAATAAATTGTTCTCTTCTGAATGTAAGAGACAGAAAGAAGATAAAGCCTGCCATGCACTGCAGGATGCTGAGAAAATCCTTGGAACTAGTTGCCAGTGCTGTGGAGAAAAATGTGCTGTTGCAAAATTCACCATTTTATTCTTTCTATAATAAAATGAATTATTCATTTAGAAAATATTTGATATTTGGATATTTTCTTTTCAATGGAATTAATGCTTATATCATAATTTTCATTTATGAACTTATAAAAAATATAGTATGGAGAGAAATTTGTTATTATCATCTTTTATTTGAATTAATACTAGTTTTCAAGAATTAAAAATAGCTGTGTAATTACTAGTAAGTAAAGAAGAGCCAGGATAATTAAGAGTAGACTTAGTAAATGTTTAGAAGACAATATGTTGCATCTATATTTTTTAAATTTTGCTTTCCTTATGATAAAACATATGCAATGTAAGACAGCATCACTTGACTATTATTAACTTACTCAGGAAAAGTTTAATTTTCAACTATACCTCAAGACTTTCTTTGACAGGTAGCCTCAAATGTTTCACTGTTAGTAAGAAGTAGATACAATTCTTTCCACAATCTACAAACTCAGTACCAAGTTGTACTTCCGGCAGCCATTACCGCCCTTGTCTTATTTTTCTTGACAATTTATTGAATTAAGCTGCTTTATTTTCTGACATTTTTTATTATTTTTGTTTTACTGTTCTACTTCCTTATAGTGCTGCTAGAGTAAGGCATAGAGTCTCTGAACCTTTTTGCTTCTCTATCTTGATTCTTTCACCTGAAAATCACGTCACCTGTCACATTTAAACTATCACCTCTACACCCATGTCCATCGGATCTATGTGCTCAGTCCTGGTGTTACCGCTGGGTTCAAGTCCCACGTCAACTTCCCCCCAGTGTCATGCCCATTCCATTGTCACCAAAAATCTAGGTTTCTTATAGGATTTATTGTCCTCTCCAGAGAAGTGAATTGCCCAAATTCACTTTTTACTAATAGAAGATAAAAGTGCAAAGCCAATATTCACTTGGAAATATGAATACAAAGGAAAGTCATTCTTTTAAAGTAAGCCATAGAAATCTGTTAAATTGATCATGAAATGAAAAAAACTTGCATTATATATATAGTGCTGGTGCTCGGGTGTGTGTGTGGGGTGCATTTAGTGTGTGTGTGTGTGTGTGTGTGTGTGTGTGTGTGTGTGTACAAGTTTCAGGCAAGAGCAAGCTGAAAGTAGCAGAGATCTGTTATTGAAATACAGGCTGTAGAAACATGTATTCTTCCTCAGGGGAGAGTTGGCCTTTTAGAGACGCCATCGCTCCAGACTTTTGCTGATTCTGAGTGGGGCAAGAGGCTTGGATTTCAATTTTAAACCGGTAGAAGGTTACTTCTCGTGAATTTATAAATCAACAGAGCTTTAATGATAACAGACTCAAACATATGGACAATTTTTGTTAGAGCACTTGATGAATTCTGTACAAAGCTAAAAATATAAATAAAAAAAGAAAACAGTGAAAAAGTTTTGGCAGTCTCACAAAATGAGTTTGAAGATAAGGGAGGAACTATACATTGTAAATTAGAATTACAGTCCAAAATCTGCAGTGAGTGAGCCAAAGAAAAACCAAACACAGACTGAACATTATAAAGGTTATAGTTCATGTTCCATATGGTGTAGACCTAGATTGAGCAAGCAGTTCCTTCTGCACTGTATCTGCCTCATTGCAGAAAGGAGAAATCTCTCGGGAGAAACATTATCTCAGGTCTTTAGGGTTCATCTATGGATATTATGTTAGATGGTTTGAAATAAGTACCCATGGCAAAAAAAGAACCTCATGACAGAATAAAATAGGCAACAGATGAGTAAAAAAATTAATTCCATGATAAAAATTTACAATTAGTATTATAGACAAATATAAAAAAATTAGAGAAAACTTGAAAGATGAAAACAAATTGGCAATATAAGTTCACATCTAAATTATATTTAAAAGGAACTAATACCAGTTGGACTTAATAATAGTTGCAAAAGTATAGATGATAAACTTGAGAAGGAGTTGATAGAAAATATTCAAACTGAAGCAAAGAGAGATTTAAAAAAAATCTAAAAAAAAAACCCAAGGAATCAAAAATAGACTGGGATATTGGAAAAATATTGAGCTTATGAAAAGCTCAACACAAATATCTGTCCTCAGGGGAGAGATAAAAACTGGACAGAGTAATAATCTCAAGTTACGATGGCAGAGATTTTTCCTAAACTGATTAAATACATCAGCCCAGAATCCAAGAATACTCTTATATGTCAAATGGAATATTAAGAAAGCCACATCTAGGTATATATGCATAGCATTGATAAAAATCAAAATCAAAAATAAAATCTTTAGAGCCCGTGAAGTTTAAAGATTTATTGCCTCTAAAGCAATGGCAACAAAAATGTATCTTTCCACAGGAACACTGGATCTCTAAGGGAATTAAATGACACCTTTGAAGTACTTTAAAAGTGACAACTTATAATTCTATATCCTGAAAACTATAATTGAACAATTAAGGGAAAATAAAAGCACTTCAAACATCAAGAGCTAGAGTAACTTATCACCAGAAAACCTTCCCTGAAGGCATATGGGAGAGAATTCTTCAGACAGAAGGGGAAGCAGACAAACATTGAAGAGGAAAACAATCTCAAGGAAATCATATGGGTGAAAATCAGTTGAAAACAATAAGTGTAAAATCTTTGGGCGTGGAAATGTATTCCCAACTAAAATGAATGAGTGCAGTAATACAAAAATCACAAAGGAGCCAGGGCATTCTAAGATTGTGCCATTTTCGTAAAGATATTAAAAGTAATATTTAGGTTATATTTCAGTGACTAACAGTTTTTAAAGTAACTACTCAATGCAAACATTAATAATAACTACAGATAAAAAATTAACTAATAAAATTAATTGAGTCAAGTAAATAGGATAAACAAAGGAGAAAAACTATTCAAAATACCAGGTCAACAAGAGAGAAATAAGAATGCTATAATATCTAGTATATCATGATTACATGAAATATCAGTATTCTATATAGACATACTACATAAATTACAGCGGCAAAGCCATCATCTTTGACCATACAATGCTGTGGAATCACATTTAGTAGAAAGCATCCTTTGAATTGGGAATTTCAGTAATCCTCCAGGGCTAGTGCTATGCAGTACTGGACTCCCCTGTGGGATGGACAGCATCAGAGACCTATAGCATCCAGATGGCCTCGTGATCATGAAACTGAAACACCGATGTTCTACACTTCACTGTGTTACAAAGCCATGGCATTAACCAGGGTATGTGCGTTCAGTGAGTATTTTTCAAGGCACAATAGATTTACCTGGACATAACTCCGTTTTAATTCAAAGTGCGCCTGGACTCCAGGTAGGGGACTGAAGATATCAGTCTAGATACAGAAATAAAACCCAACTTTCTGTGTGTAAAGAGATATGCATAAACATAAGGGTTTAAATTTAGAAAGTTTGCAAAAAGTAGAAAATATGTACCTGCTAAACACACACACACAAAAAAAAGATACGATCCTTCAGACATCAGATAAGGTGATGTTGAATGTAAGAAGCACATCGAAGCATAAAGGGTGAAATGCCACTCTATGAAAAGCCATCCAGCTGAACATATTGCAAATTAATATTATTTGAAGAAAATAAAGTAGATTCCAAATGTATAAAGCAAAATTTAACAGAATTTAAAGAGAAAGAGTCATTTCCACAATAACAGTCTGAAATTTTAACAAGCCTCTATGGATAGGTCCATTGGATCCAAATTCAGTAAAGATGTAGGGTATCTCTACAACACATTAAACAGTGCTATGCATGGAAGTTACAAAACACCACCATAGAGGGGAATACAATTTTGAAAACATGTAAAATATGCAGTCATAAAAATGGTCAGAGCATAGAATGCTCAAGATATAAAATGATTTGCAGTTATACATTTAGTATTGTCTGACCAATATGTAGTTAGTCTAGAAAATCTGTAATTGTGTCAAAATTAGATAATCTACATTTAAACCTATGGATTCAATTGGCTGGAATGAAAAATTTGAGAAATATTTAGAGCCTGATAAAAATGAGTTAATTACTGATAAAATCCTGAGGGCGTGTTATTAAGAAGGTGCATATGACTTTAACTAGAAATATTAAAAGAGTTAAAATAAATCAGTAATTTAAACTTCTATACCCAGAGATTAGTAAAAAAAAACCAGCAAATGAAACCCATAAAAAGTAGGATTAGAATACAAAGATGGTTTTAAAACTCAATAAACAACACAGAAAAAGACCCAGATTCTTTTTAATGTTAATAAAATTTATTAAAAACCCTCACGAGCATGATTGAAGGAATAAATGCATAAGTGTTGATATCAAAAATGTTCCCACAGATTAGACATTGTCTGTGTGTGAGGGACCAAGTGCCTTGTGAACAGATTCGAGCCAAAATATTGGACAATATTTGTGGGAATAGACAAATGCATTGTAAAACACAATTTTCAGTGAATTAAATACCTAAACTCAAGTCCCTTAAAATTTGAATTATTAATCAGTCTTTAGGCAGCAAACAATCCAATCCATGTAAATGTCTCTTCACTTGTAAATTCTTAGAAATATTTCAAAGTGTTGAAGTATCACAAAATTTTCAAAGAGTAGGGAATGCTTTCCATTCTTTAGTTAAAATTTTCAAGTTTATTATGACCTCAAGACTGTTGGGAATCAGAGTTAGTTGGAGAATGAGAAAATTTAATGCACAGGATGATTCCTCAATCTTTATGTTTAAAATTTACCACAAAATTTTGCAAAGAGGGTCAGGGCTATAGCTCAGCAGCAAAGCGCCTGCCTGGCGAGCACAAGGTCCTGAGTTCAATCCCCAGTACCCCCCCTCCCCGCATGTTCTTTTCAGAGGCAGGTATTACTGTTATCAGTAACTTCTTATGATTTTACTTCTTATGATTTTACTTCTTATAAATAAGATCGGGAAACTGGTGTTTCTGCCTGGCCTACTCTTTGAGGATTATACTAGAATAGTAATTTTTGTTCTTTGTACACTTTCAAAATGCCATGTTATTACATTAATTATACACAGAGTCACCTGAATGTTCAAGAATAAATTGTCACTGTGAGTTCCACAGTTATTACATTTGGTTTTAAATGTTTTGTCTAACCTGTTCACAAGGCATTTTGTCCCTCAAACCCTGAACGCACCTGATCTTGTCTAAATATTTAGGAAAATTAACTTTTAGGAAGTTTGTATTTACTTAGATATGTTTTATTATTTGTTGAAGTTTTTACAATTGTGCATTGGTACACAGTTGCAGTAACTAATGATTACTCTCATTGTTGGAAGTTGGAACGTGAACCGTATAACCTCACTCACTGGAGACGGGTGTGTTTGTTACATGATCATTGTCTGCTGAGTTGAGATAGAATGATATAAATTAAAAAGATGTTAAATATCTCCCATAAATGTATATGATTGTTCGCTCACAACATTGATGTACATTTTCTTCTCCTCTTCTAAACTTCAGTTTGCTCAATGATTCCACGCCATAATCCCTGCTCGGGAGAATACCCGCCCCTGGGTTACCACACACTAGTGAGGAATTACACAGTCAATTAGGGCCACATTAGTTGTTTATAAATAAGCTGAATTAATGCAACATAAAACAAATGCAGCAAGTTGCTCATCGATATATTCTAATTATTTGTTTACTTAGCTGACCCTTCTTCAATGTAGGGATCATGTTTTATTCATTTAAGGGACGGAGAGAATTGCTGGGCATATTAACAATGCTCATTGGAATGAAACCAAATGGTAATAGAGTGGGTTTCAGTAATTGTTGAGATCCACAAGTACAGCTGTGGGGACCTCCATTCCACGCCACATCTGAGTGAGAGTGGGACCTAAATCTCTTCCTGTGGCCCAGCACTCTGGGGGGTGGAAGGAGAGAGAAGGAAACCAAACAGCAGGCCTTCTAGAATGGGTGCTTTCCAAACCTCACAGCCATACACGCATCTCCTGGGGATAATTGTAAAATACACATTCTGATTCCCTCCAATCAGGATATAGGATTATGTCATCCATGACAGATCTCACTCTGGAACATTCTTGTCTGCTGTCAGGTTGCTGGGAGCCATCACACGGGCACATGCAGAGTTCTCAGTTTCTGGCTGTCTTCTGAAGTGGGGACTCTAACCTGACACTCAATGTGTCACATAATACGAACTATAACCAAAGGATCCAGGGAAACAGCTGAATAGATTACCCAGAGCTCTCACAACTTAACCTGTAATTCATCCTGTCACACCTAAGTCACATGGACCCTGCCTTTGTGCAACAAAATCCCTCTCAGAAATTTCCCCTGGCATTTCTTTAAGGAGGAACTGACTCCAGTTAGGAGTGGCCATGCTTCCAATTTACTTGCATCATTTTATTATTATTATAATCGAATTTCCAAAAGCTAACACCACTCATCCCAGTGGTCACGAAGCTCTTGTATGCCCAGTGCATCTCTGATTGCGAACTACAATTGTTTCTTAAAATTCCCACTTCTACCTTGGGCTTCATTGCTCTTGTCATTTAAATAGCATAAACTGTGTCTCCTTGCTGTTATGTCCCTTCATAATGGAGCTGATTCTCCTCGTCCAGGCAAAACCTACTTGACATCTGCAGGACCGCTGACTCTAGTAAATTAACTGCTTTAACTTCTGCTTTCTTAAATTTCTGCCTTTCCTTCTTGTTCATACCCCTTCTAGATATCCCTATGGGTGTCAAGACTCACATTCTCTCTTTTGTAAGGCTTAACAAGTGTCTTGAGTGAAGAAAGGTGAGACCATCCATACAGAGAAGTCCCATGAATATTAACAAAGTCCTGGCACATGAACAAGTGTTGTTACTACTGAGTGACTCGGAGGTGCAATGCTTTAAACTCTTGGTGTGTGCAAAGTCCTCCCAGGGAGCAGCATACACTGGCAAACTGAACTAATCCATGCAGTAGCAGAATGGCCTCCAGGTGTAGACTTGACTCAGGAGCCTCCGTGCAGTCAAAGGCCTGCATCCTCTATCTAAATGCTGCATGCATCCACTGTCTAACCAGGATGCTGCCTCTTACTCTGCAGGACTGACCTCTGATAGTTGGATTTATTCTTTCCAATCTGTTATTTAAAAAAAAAAAACACCGTGTGTGGTTTTTGCTACCCAAAATTTCTTTCTCACTTTTATTTTTTTTTCCTATAAATCAAAAGCTTTCATTTCAAAGCTATTACCTGTCAAGTGGATTTTGGAAGGCTCTTCTGGAAGTAAAAAGGAAAATAAAGCACTAACTCTTTTTGCCTTCCTACCGAAACAACACTAATTTTCTTTGAGCAGTGAAAATGTCACTAACTCACAAGGAAAGATTTGCAAGGGATAGGTCGTGAAAAGCTAATGGTACAGAAATTAATATTCCCTGCTGGAAATTAAAGAAAAAAACAGATATAAATAAGATCGGGAAACTGGTGTTTCTGCCTGGCCTACTCTTTGAGGATTATACTAGAATAGTAATTTTTGTTCTTTGTACACTTTCAAAATGCCATGTTATTACATTAATTATACACAGAGTCACCTGAATGTTCAAGAATAAATTGTCACTGTGAGTTCCACAGCTTTAACTTTCAATAATATTTGAAAATACAACACTTGAAAACCTCTGCAACTTTTGGAGAACATTTAAATAACTACAAGAGATTAAACTATGTTCTATAAAATGGGTCTTCAGTCCAAATATCATTCCATCTTTTGAGGGGGGGAATCAAACACAGGACTTTGCACTTGCCGGGCAGGCGCTTATGCCACTGAGCTGGATCCCTGGCCCCCCAAATGTCATTTCAGAGTCTATCTTTGAATCAAGTCCAATTTAGCATGGGGGCACCCCAGCCCCTGTACTTAAATTGAAGGAATTTACTTAAAATTGTACTAAGAAATTGACACAGAAAATGCAGTGGAAGCCTCATTAGTAGTCTATTGTAGGCTCCAGGGAACCAGGGAACAAGGTTCAGTAAATACTGTCACTAGACACGCAAGGATGCAAAGAAAGGGGCCTGTTCAACTTTTTATTGAGAATCACATGAAGAAATTTTGAAGTATTTAAATTGTTTAAAGTTTCAGCACAGTGCTTAAAAGTGCTGTTTCCCCTCCTCCTCCTCGTTCAGGATTATATCTTAAATTTTTAATAAAGCGAAACACGTACACAGATGATTGCAACGAGAAAAGAGGCCGAGCAAGGTGAAAGGGGGAGGCGGGCACACGAATAAACAATCTGTTACGGGATGTAATTAGTTTCTCTTTCTTTGTAAGTGAACACGTGACCGGCTGGGGAAGGAACCTAATGGTGACTGTAGGACTCCGGGTTTTTCACAGCCACAGTTGTGGCGTGTAAAACTGAAGTAATTAGGAGGTATTTCAAGAAATGTTTGTCTCCGAGAGCAAAACCTAGGAGTGCTGTGGCCACGTCGCTGGGACGATACCGTGGGGACACTGGGTCCTCTTCCTTCCTTGATGGGAAAGTCTCCAAGGACAGGTCCTCGCAACCTTCGCTTCCATCAGGAGCAAAAGCAAACTTGGTGCTCTCCGTCCCCAAAGTCAGCGCCGGGACGGCTGTGACCCTCCTGAGGCCCACTCGGTCCTTAGAGCTTTCCAGCAGCTGCTGAAGGGTGGGCTGCAGCTCCGCGCTCTGATTTGATCAGCGCAGTGAATCCCCAAGAAGCAGTTTTTACCCCCAGAGCCCCCACTGCCCCCTTTTTGACGCGTTTATATCGCGCGTCCAGGTGGAATCACAGTGTGCTCCGTAATGAGTTCAGTTCTTCTTGTCTCTTTGCTTCCTGCTTCCTTCTGGATGAAAAAAAAAAAAAAAAATCTGAGTTTAATATTAGCAAATGGCCCAATAATTAGTGCTGCTGAATGTTTTTTCTCCTTAAATTATCCCTCAAGGCATATAAAGCCAGAAGCATCATTTTGAAAACAAAAGAAGCAGAATATTAACTAATAGAAATAATGGCTGTAACATGTAAAGGGTAAGGAAACAAACTATTAATTCCTTGTGAAATAATCATAAAAGTGTGTGGCACTGCAGACTTCTGACCTTGGAAAGGTGCCCCCCAGTCTGTGACTCCTTCCGTTCCCCTTTAGGAATGTGGATTCTAAGATACAAAATCTTCAATAACTATTGTGAAAGGGTAAGAAATTGCTCAAAGGGGAAAAATAACTCAAGGAAAAGGAGAACAGAAGCAAGGAAAAAGAAAAAGGTACAAATTTGTATACATACACTTAAGATAGCTAAGATGATTGCACTGCTAATTCTATTAGTTCTTGGAACAAAACAGTTAACATTCATAGGATTAGATCAATTTTGCATGTCTATCTGGTAATCAGAGTAACTCTTTCTTTCAAAGATAACTATGCAAAATAATAAGCTTTGTTATGTTCCTGCCACTTTGTTTTGAAAGCCGATATTGTTACTGTTTTTGTCTGTTATTGTTATTTATTTGTTTCTTTTGTTTCTTATTTTTCTTGTGTTTTTGTTTTGTTTTTGTTGTTCCCTTTAATACAGAAAGGATGTACATGTATAGGCTTATAAATGTCTAGATCTTCTCCTAAGGTGTTTACAAGAATTGATTTTATGATGTGTGATGGTATGAACAGCTATAATGAAGAAAATGAGACATTATGGTAGCCATTGCTGATTTGCTATCATATTGTTTTGAAGTCCAATAATGCTTTTATTCTTTGTTTTGATTGATTTTAGTCTGTTTTCTATTACTTGCTTTCAATATGTATGAAGGTATGGAAATATGTTTTGAAGAAAATAAGAGACATTGTGATACCCATTGTTGATTTCCTATTTTCTGGTTTTGGAGAACAAAAATGCTTTCATTCTTTTGTTTTGACAGGTTTTATTTTGTTTGTTTGTTTAAATTTATTGTGTGTGATGGTGTGGGTAACTATTTTGAAGAAAACAAGAGACAGTATGGTAGCCACTGTCGATTTCCTGTTGTCTTATTTTGAAATCCTGTGTTGCTCGCATTGTTCTGTTCTGATCTGCTTTGTTCTGTTCTGTTTCGTTTTATTCTCCTTAGAAAACAAGAATGTGAATTATACGAGCTGTGCAGTTTTCTGTTTAGTGGATAAAAAAAGAACTATGGATGTAATGTATAAGGGTCAAATGGCATTCTTGAGGTTTAGATCAGTTTTCTGGTTGTAAGACGTTTATTTTTCTATGACTCCATCCTCTCCAGTGTTGCAAAAGATCCTGCTCTGACTTCCCAGGCAGAGTGCTGTTTCCATTTGGAAAAAGTTGTAAAAGAGTCAGGCTGAAATGCAAATGAAACAAACACTAGTATTTTCCCTGACAGTTATGGAAATGCTAAATCTGAAGCTATGTGAAGACTGAAAAAGGAGTCAGATAGCTCTATATTTATAAACAAAGAGAAATTAGAACAGTTTTGATAATAAATTTATTGGCCCTGCAAAATGTTCTCCTGACAAAATAGTCTAAGTGATTATACAAGTTACTATTAACGGTAGAGTGTTGGCTTCATTTTCATATTCCTGGAGGTATTTTGTAACATAAATCAGTTTTTGGCCATCTATCATCCAGATGATAAGTTCCGTTCTCCCGGGGTATGTTCAAAGCAAAAGAGCAATGTACAGAGATATTTAGAACAGGCCTTGCAGCTCTGTCTGGGCTGCCTGTCACCCCTCTGAGCTCCGGGTTTTGCAGCCAGGCATCTATTTGGTCCACTCACTGGCAAAGAGAGGCAAGAGCCAATATTTGAAATTCACTAGCATTGTTGTCCTCACTACCTTTGGATCATATTTTGTTTGTCTTAATTGATAAACTAGCTTAAAAGAGAAGAAATTCAAATGTACTTCTAACTAGGAACAAATCATTATGTGTGGTGGTGAATTTATGGTTCTCGTTTCTTGTATATTCTGAGGATAAACTCAGTTTACTTGTTGAACCTACACCTATCAGAACCACAAGCAAGTTCTCTTCATAATGTCAGTGCTGTACTACCTCCAGCTGCCTTCTCCATTTTCAGTGCGGACAGGGCAGCAGGATCGCTAATGCCTGGTGCAGAACGTGGGGAGCTAAGGATCGAGGCTGACTGTGGGTGTGTAATCTGTGCAGGAGAGTCTGCCGTTCCTACTTACTGGCGCGGGAAGCGCGGCTTGGGGAACGCAGAAGGAACCTGCATGATCAGTCCACTTTATCAATCTGGTGCCCGAATTGCCCAGTAGACACGGAAGGAGGATTGCTCAGTAGGCCGCAGGGCGGGCATGTCTTGAATTCGCAAGAGTTTTGAATGACAGACATGGATGTGAATTATTAGTACTGAAGTGGAGCTGAAAGGTGCCGCTCAGGGAAGACCACAGAGAAAGGCAGAGTGAGGGAGGCCTTTTTGGCTTTCCCACTTCTCAAACAGTGGGATCCAGAGAAGGAGACCGGTGAGGATGAGGGGAGCCCCCAGGGTACAGAGAAAGCCGGCGTGGTGGGGTGAATGTGTGTCCTAAAGATTTGGTTAAGAAACTAAAGACGAAAGGATGACCAGCCCTGACAAGGACAAGGGCTAAGAAGTACGTATTAAATGAGGCAGAGCAGAAGTGACTTTCCACTCTGGTAACGGTGGGTCTGGTGGAGAACTCAGGAGGCTCTGGTAAATGAGGTAAGGGCGAGACCGCAGACGGAGAGAGGCATCAGCTTTTTAACGCGAGTTTCTGGGAGCAGGGGGACAGGACTGCGGGGAGAGAGATGCAGCCGCCGCATCTCCTCGCTTGCCATGCTGCCTGCCTCTGTGTCTACACCCTCCCATCAAAAACCAGGTTTAAAAAATGAAACCAGGTTGCACACGTACAGACCTTTTTCTGTCTCTATAGACAAGTGTGAAGACATGTCAATTACAACGTAAAAGTTAGACACAGACGTCAAGCCATTTTAGAGGAGGGCTCGCTCGTAGGTGGACTCCGGGGCCCACAGAGGACCTGAGGCCGCAACTCCTGCGCTGTCCAGGACGCCTGCCCCGTCTGCACGTGGGCTGAGAACTGATGGTGCAGACAGGAAGGAGATGCGGGCCGAGGCCAGGAGTTTGAGGCTGGAGGGTGCGAAGCCCCTGTATGCAGAAGCCAGGCTGGGAGGATGAGGCAGTGAGACAAGACGGGAGGAGATGCTTTCCAGCCTCCGTGTGCCACAGGGAAATAAGTGCCAAAGTCAATTTCTGTGAAAAATGCGTGAGCAGTTATGGTTTAGAAAAAATGGGAAAGTGTATACAATGGAGTGGCCAGCAGGAGTGTGCGGCCAGCAGGAATGTGCTGGACATGGATCTTCCAATAATAGTGATACTGATGTGCAAGCCATACAGGGCTGCTAGTGTTGCCTATGACCCAGGAACCTCACAAAGGCAAGAGGGTGGAGAGGGGAGGGCTGGTGACACAGTGACCCTACCCCTTTCATCACCACCTCAGCCTCCCGCTCTTTCCAAGCAGCTCAGCAGTGCAAGGAAGGATTTGAGGGGAAGCTTCTGTAGGAGCAAATTTTCCTATTGATTTTCTTTCTACACAAAAAGTTTTGACTTTGTTTGTTTGTTTTTAAATGTTACTAGTAACTACAGGGAGACTTTAAGTGCCTTGTCATAGATGTGGTAGAAATCGGAACAAAGTTTTATGTGCAGAAATGTTAAAATGTACAAATGCATTGAGGAAACATATCATCCAGCTGCAAGCCAGCAGTAGTAGACTAAATTACTTAAAATATATGGACAGGTGGCTTCTTTCATACTCGTTAAGTGATAAAAAATGATTTTAAAGTTCAATCAGTAAAGCTTATTGTGCAGGAAAGTGTGTAGCTTCAGAGGCCCAGGCTGAACTGACCTCTGCCGATCCCACAGCTCCTCCCTGGGCTTCTCCCTGCTGACCGAGTCCTTGGACTCCTTAGCTACTTCTCAGCCCTCTAAGGAGAGTCATGTCGCTGTCCCGTTCTGTGCGTTGTTTCTTCCGTCTGGCGCTGTGTCCCACAGACCCCCTCACCGTCAAAGAGCCCTTCTCTTCACTAGGTCTCTGGTCACAGGTCACACCTCAAGAGCGTGTCCCGTCCTAACAGCCTCTCCGGCTCTCCTCTGAGCTTCCTCCACTCCCAGCCAGAGCACTGACCACATGTGGACATTGCTTTTCACATTTATTTGCTTTCTTGTGTCACTGCCACGATTCCTATGAAAACACCATCTCTGCTTCTTCGTCTCTTCACCAAGACCAGTGGCCTCAGGTGCTGGCTCACACTCCACATTGCTGACCTCCAAACTGTAATGGATCGATGATGAATTGAAGCAGGAGTTGACAATCCAGAATCCAAAAGCCAAAACGCCCTGAGATCCAAAACAAGAAGATTCTGTAACACGAAACTTTGCTTCATGTTCACAATTATTAGAAACGTAGTATAGAATAATTTTAGGACATACACATATATGGTATACTGGGAATATAAATGCATTTTGTCTTTGTAGATTTCTGTTCCAACTTTAAAATAGCTTATTATGTACTATATATATAAATATTCTAAAATCTTAGAAAATTCAAAACCTGAAGTACCAGGAATTCTGGAAAAGGGATAATCAATGTATAATATGATTTCATTGTACTGCATAGTGATATTTCTATCCTGTTAGATTAGCTTTTGCTCACCAAAATGAATCTCATTTTTCTTATGTACCAGTAACTAAAGAATTCCACTGCTGACTGTCTATACAAGTGAAGAACTGATCCCTGCAAAGAGAGAGAGCAGATTAAAACCCCAAACTTTTGCTCCCTGTCCAACCAAGATAATTGTTTTCTCCTCTTGCTTTAAACTACCAGTTCATGATGAAGTTTCTCCCAAAAGTGGAAGTCATAGAGGACTCAGAAACAGAAGGGGGTGTTTACGATAAGGAAGCAGAAGAATTCCCAGTGAATGAAGCTTTCCATGCAGTGTGTGACTCCAGATCTCCCTCGAGCAGCGAGCATATCTCCTGGTGCCGCCTTTATCTGTACCCGGTGCTTAATTCCTGGGTTCAGCCCTTGCATTTGTCTCACACCTGGACCCACGGGGAGACAGTGCTGCAGCTGCCTGTGCTGTGTGTATTGGATCAAGAGTGAAGAATATAGAGGAAAACGCTAGTAGTGGCTGACGGAAAAGGCCACAAGACCAATGAACAGGCTGGAAGTTTGTGCAGGGAGACAGCTGCCAAGGAACTGAGATTTCAGAGAACCTTACAGGTATAATGTTCCTAAAAGAGAAAGTGACAACATTTGCAACTTTGACCTAAATTTCACACTTCCTCCACTTCCTCGGCACCCCATGCCCACGGGCAGAGACTTTCAAAACGATGGCTTTTCATGCGAGTGCCATTAAATGAGATTGGAAAATAGCTACCTGGTAAGATTATTGGGTGCACTTGAACCAGTAACTTTTACAGTAAAGAACAGAAATTGGTTTTGATCTATTGTTTGTTTCTCTGTTTGAATAATGCAAAATGCTTCTATAAAAATAGGCAAATGCTAAGCAGAAGGAAGCCTGTAGTGTGGAATAATTGAGTGCATTCAGAATGGCGTCAGAGACCCCCAACACAGAGGATTGCTCCTGAGCCCAGGACTACACATTTTCCCAGGGCCAGTGTGATCCAGATTTCTAAGTTAAAATTTTTCTGTCTTTTTTTTCTGTCTTAAGACAGAAAATATGTGATAAAATAAACTTTCCAGTACTAGCACCTTGATTTAAGCTTATCTAAAAATTAAAGACCTTTGTCTTGTCTGGGTCCAATCTTCCCCACACCACACAAAGCAGACTAATATCTACTTTATCCACAAAACTTTTGTAAAATTAATTTTTACTATTGATAAATATACTTTGCCTTAATTTGACTTTTAGTCCTTGATGGACAAATAGCATAAAAATTCATGGTATTAATGATGTGTGCTTTAATGTAGAAGTTTCCTAATTTATGAAATTAGGAAATTATGAAAGCAGAACTGTTTCCTTTAAGATGGATCTACTGGTTACCTTTGACCATAATTCCTTACAAGTTAATTTCTTAATCAACAAATTATTCTCAGTGAAGGGAACCTGGTGCTGTCAGTAGTGTCGCAGGATGCTTAGTTAACAACCTTGTGTTGTATCATCCATTTAATGTGGATTTGGATTACAAAGAAAATTTCCTGGTCTATGAAGCCAGGGAAATGTTGCTGTAGCAAAGAGTTTAATGTCTTACAATATAAAAGGAAAAATATTGCACTATTACTGTTAACTGTTATCAGTATCAGTCTCTGACAGTGGCTACTTTAAAATAAAATTGCACAGATTTTCACATCTTGTCATTTACCAGTGTCTGATTACTGTAACCCACTTTTTCTTGTCTTTTTTTTTTTTTTTTTGTATCTGGGATTGAACTCACAACCTTGCAATTACCGGGCAAGCACTTTGGGGCACTGAGCTAAATCCCTGGCCCTCTTCTTTCCTTCTTTTCCTTCATTTCTTCCTTCTTCCTTCCTTTCTTCTTTTATTCCTTCTTCATTCCTTCCCTCCTTTCTTCCTTCCAACAAACAATTTTGAGCAACATTATGTGACTGACTGTCACAACAGTGAGTAAGCCACGCCCAGGTCTTCTGCTTATATTTTCTAACCTTGCACAGAACTGGGGCAGTAACTCAGCAGCAGAGTGCTAGCTTTGCATGGGTGAGGCCCAGGTCCCATCCTCAGTGCAAAGACAGCACAACAAAGTCTAGCAGAGAAGGTGTAGTTAAAGCATAACTGCTGTGCTGTGTAGAGAGTGTAATAATAAAGCCCACGCCATACGGAAATAGCATCAGGACCTAACAGGGTTAAAATAATGACTTAAGACTCATGAGGGAGCGTCAGAGAAAAAGGCTGGCCAGAGAGAAGTGGGAGAAGAAAGGAACCACCTGGCCAGAAAGCTGACAATTTCAATCGCCGGGGGAGCCAAAGAAAGAAGAGAATGGTGAAAGGTGAGGCTGGAGGATGAAGCCGGGATCGTGTTATGAAGAACCCTGTAACATCTAGTAGTTACACTTTGCCCTGCGCAGCAGTGGAAAGACTTGGACAGGAGACCAGTGAACCCAGCCCGGTCTGCAATTTGGGATATGTCTGCAGTGCACTCATCACAGTTAGAGTGTCATTCTGAGCCTCAGTGTCATTCTGAGTTCTCAGCATTGCTTGCCAGTCATACAGAGGGGCCTGGAAATCTATTTCACCACCCCCGAGACTCCAGCCTCCTCTCTGTTACTCGTCCAGGGTCTCCTTTGCTTTCTAGAACCTCAAGAGTGCAGACCACAGCTCATTTGAATGCAGCCATGATATGCCAACTGTGCTGCCTGGCTGGGCAAATGTCATGTGGATCTCAGAAGCTGGGTGAGATTCCCAGCCTCTTAGGACACTCCCCATGCCAGCAGGACTTCCTGCTTCAGTTGTGGCAATGGGTCCTACAGGGTGCAGTATCTTCTACCAGAGCCCAGTGAGGCAGAAAACCAACACACAAGGTCCACAAAGTGTGGTCAGTCCTGATAGGCAGCAAGCGCAGCAGGGGTCTAAGTCTCCTGATGAGCCAGGGGCCCAGGCTCAGGACACTGCCAGGATCACATGGTGGCCCAATTTCACATGTCCATCTGAAGAACAGCTGAGAGATACCAGAAAGCAGCCACCCTAGGCCTCACAGCCAGGGAAATGTGATGTGCCGGGGTAGAGCGGGAGGGGGCGCTCTCCTGCTAGAAGGGTGGAAATAGCCTGCATGGCTCTGGCTAGCTCCTCCTGCTGCTCCTGGGCTGTTGGCTTATCCAGCACATTCTACAGACTCCCCTGGGAGCATTCAGCAGCACCAGCCACAGGGGCTGGGCTGCTCTCGTTCATCTCTATTTCATCACTGGTCTTCTACTAGCACGGGTGAGATCGGAAGAGTAGGTCAGCTGTGATTTAAGCTGGGGTGCTACTGAGCTGTGAGGTATTGAAATGGCTCAGTGAAAGAGTGTGACTAAGATGAACATTTCCAGAACCAGGGCCAGGCCAGGAAGCACCGGGGAACTCCTCCTGAGTGAAGGTTTGGCAGTCTCTTCGTGGGTGGTCAGCAGGAAGCCAGCAGCAGTGAGACACTGAGAGCACACAAGCTACCAGGAAGAAGCGTATAGCCCAGTCTGTGGGGACTTTCCATTGGCGTGAGTTATAAAGCAGAGTGCGGAAGACTCGGATCGCTGTTTCAGGTTCCACCTTGGATATTGGAAGAGATAAACTGATCTTAAGGGAAATCAGTATCTGTGCCCAGTGGAAATTCCCTGTGCCCTGGTTGGCCTGAGCCCCATACAGCATGCTATATAGCTGTTATGGTTGATACAATGTGTCAACTTGAGAAGTTTAGAAGTTTAACTAAGAGACTCAGCAGGAGCCAGGGTCCTCACTTTGTAAATATCCTCATCAGGTGAAAGAGGAGAGCACATGATTTTGTGAGCTCTGTACCTGCCCTGAGGGAAGGTAGCCTGTGTACAACATAACGGAGGAAAAGAGGCTTGCCCAGGCTCCCCCCACTTTTGCTCAGGTTGCCTTTTCTGTCTTCTGCTGTCTTGAAGTGATGCCCTGGTGCTATACCACCCTGCCTCGAAGCCAGCTGATTATGGACGGAAACCTCCACAAACAGTGAGCTAAATAAACCTTTCCTTCCTTCAGTTTAGGTGTTGGGCATTTTGTCCCAGAAACAAGAGAAAAGTAACCGAGGCAGTAGGAAACTGTCATTGTTGTTGCTAGCGCAGGGTGGTGGAGGGGCATGGATTCTTTTATCTTTACTGGTCAGTTCTGCTTCCTTCATTTTTACTTCACTCTATGGTCTTTCTCTCCAGCCTTATAAAAGCTTAGGCTGATGGCCCTGTGCATGCTTCTGATCATTGTGCATGGGCTAGGCTCCTGCTGGGATGGCCTCCAGGTCTCCTGTCACTGAACCTCTAGAACTGAGAAAAGACATTGATATATCAACGTCCTGCTGTAAGGTTTAGGAGAACTGACCCTGTCAGGTTTCGTGTCATCTGACTTCTATTTAAAGTTTAACCAGAGCCAGATATTTGCAAGATCCGTGAGGTACAGCAGAAAGAAAAGGGAATCTAGATATTTCTTTTCTATTCCCTGTGTTGGTCAGAAATGTCAGCCAGCCATGACTGCATCTCCTCTGATGCTGGCTGTGTCCGTGGTGGCTCCTGGTGCTACCGAGAATGCCAGGCTGTGGGTTCCGTGGACACCACCTCCACCCTCTTAGACCACAGCCTGGGGCTGTTGCTGCTCTCTAGGTCCCTCTGCATTGCAAATCCAGCTTCACGGTTCTTCTGTCATTGACAGAATCAATTCCACAGTTCACAAATCCGATTTCCAATACCGTAAGTACTTTCTGTTTTACTGGTTGAGCCCCAACTCAATAGATTTTGAATACCTTAAAAAAGATGGCCCAGTAGTTTTGTATAGGAAAAGGTCTAGGAGTGTAGAAGCTCAATTGATTGCAGCAGTAGTATTCTATCTGGTCATTATTTCCATGATGAAGTAATTATGTCTGCATCTGTTATTATTTCCATAATAATCTCTGTAATATCTCTAGAGAAGAAAGCATGCATGGTGTCATATTTGAAAATGCACCAATTCTAGTGTTAGAATTATGATGGCATTTTACAAGTTAGTATAGACATTCTGAAAGGAATTTGTCTTCCTTTTGTGAAATATGAATACCGTTTCATCACTATGTAAAATCTCAGGCTTACTAACTAAAATAACTTCATTTTCCAAGAAATAACCCAAATTCTGGAAGAATATACCAGAATTTTCATGGACTTTGCCAAATAGTAGACTAGGATAGTAAATTTCCAAGAAAGAAACCTACTCTGCTCTCAAGTGATTATATAAGGGTCAACCAAACTAATGGGCAGTGACAGTGGCCGCTCTCTGTCCCACTTCCCCAGGGAGAGGCAGAGTTGCCTGCCTGATATTTGTGAGGAGCCACTGTGCTCATTCACCCAGCTTCAGATCTGCCTTAGTAATTGAGTGTGACGTTGTCTAGCAGCTAATGCTGGAGTAATTCCTTGTACAACCCAACAGATACGCAGCTACCATAGCAGAGTACTTTAGCAACAGGATATTTCCCAGTGACTCTTTCTCCCTCCCTCACAGCTAGAGGTGACCAGATAAATGCTTCTCACTGATGGTACCTAAAGAAAAATAACTTGTGTCATCTCCGGAAATGGATTTTTAAGACACAACCTCACTGTCTAGATTCACTCCTGTAACTGGCTGACTATAGACGACATGGCCAGGTCCTGAAGAGAGAACAGTGAAGCCCCAAGTCCCAGCTGGAAGAGGCTGGGGTCCCGGGTCATTCTGTAGAGCTCTGCTGCACCAAGGGTTGTCTGGCTCTCCCGGAGGCTGCTGAACCTGTAGGAGACTGTGACGCCACGGGTTTCCATCATAACACGGAGGGTATCACCAGTTTAGCAAACACATATAATTTCAGTGAGCTGGTACACTGAGTAAATGAGACTTCCTGATATTGCACAATGGGATGGAATTAACATTAGGAGATCTGCATATTCACAAATGTCTGAAAGAGCTGTCACATTTTCCTGTACTTTGTTCAGTACATTTTCTTATGATATCACATCACAGACACATAGACACAGGACACGTTGAGGACCCCCTCTCAGAAATGCTTAGAACGTTCTTGTGTTTCAGATTTTGTTTTTTGTCATATTTGGGTATATTTGCAGGTGGACCCAAGTCTAAACATAAAATGTATTTCTGTTTTAAGACAAGTTATACACCTATCCTGAAAGAAATATGATGCAATATTTCCATGCTTGAATGTCTCCACATCCCACCAATCATGTGAGGTCAGGTGTGGAAGTTTTCTACTTGTGTCTACTGTGCTATTGCATTTGGGGTTTCAGATTTTGAGGTTAAGGATGGTCAACCTGTACAAACAGAAAGAAGGAAATTAGTGAAGAAGTAGATACGAAATCCAGCTGCATTCCATGGAACCAGAGTAAAGACATTCACAAAAAAATGTTTTTAAAAAAGTTACTATTCTTACCAACTAATACTTGAGAAAGTATCAATCATCTTCACCATTGTTCATGCTAATATTCATTGGGGTTGTTATTTTAAAATAGCAATAGATTTTTTTTTAATTTTTGCAATTTTAATTTCAGTCTGTAAATATTAGTAGATAGTGCATGCCTCATGAAAGCTCTTTAGCATCTCCGGTAATATTTAGACTGTAAACAGGTTGCATGAGCATCAGTGGCGGGGAGGACAGCTGTGTGCTGATGCATCGGGGACTGTATCATGTGGGAATTAACCTCTATCGAATTTAAGAAATTATACACATAGCCTTTCGCTTTACCCTCAGTAATGCCGACCCCGGGGGACCCCACACCCTCCCAAAGAGTGAGCTACGGTGCAATTGGCAGCACTTCTCAGAAGCGCCCTATCCAGAGGCGCGGATTTCAGTGTGTCTCCCGCCAGGGAGATGGTTAAGTAATGAGGGTCAGCAAAATAACAACGCTTTTGAGAACTTCTAGAAGGAAATGCTAGTTGCTCATATTCTTTAGAGACAAAAAGTAATTTAATCTCAAGGAAACACTGGTCCGGAATCATCTTCTGTAAATGTTACTTAGAAGCCGGATGTATTTGCATAAGTTAACATTTGCATTACTTGGGTCTGAGCTTCTCTGAGTTTTTAGGCTGAGGGGCTTTGTGTGCATGCTCCAGGGTAGAGCAGATGATGTCTTCTCTCTGTTTTCAGCCACGTGGATTTAATACATCACTTTATTTATAATAGTAAACAGAGGAAGGGAAACGTGAGGGGTCTAGACACTTCATGGGCAGTAGGTGGCTGGGCACTGTAGGATTTCTATTTCTCTCTCTGTCAGATTTGTGATTGAGGTAAAAGTTACCTGATTCTTTCTGCATTCATATGAAAGTATAAGACAAATGCTTCCTTCTCGTCCTACGTCTAGTCACTATGCTACTTAAAAGACTGACTGGAAGAGGAAAGCTGGTTATGCTGATGTGTCATCTCTGAGAGAGGAAAAAGGGCGGAGTCATTGCTGGGTCATCTGTATCTTGTCCATTTTCCAACTTTCTTTTTCTGTCAGTTGTGACCAAACTTGTCAGCACAGAGAAACTTGCCCACGCTGAAACAAATGGGGCCTAGAATTCTCCTTGTCTGTGAGAATATGCAGGCCTGGGCCGTCACCCCGTGAGGCTCCTCTGTGGGACAGGGCTCTCCAGGGTCTACAAGGACAGGGGTGCTGAGGGTCTCCTGATTCCCTGTCAGAAGTTCAGATTTAATGGTACGTAAGGAAAAAGAAGTACAGTTTTCCAGGGGGACGGTGTGGGACTTTTCTGTCCTCGGCTGCGTCCCGTATGACAGAGTCCACAGCAGCAGACGGTGCCCTCAGAGCTGCCAGAGGGGAGGCAGTTGACCAGTGGGCAGCTCTGACACTGGCCTCACCTTACGAGTTTCATGCTGTTTTGTGGGTTTAAATGAATGTTTATGGGAGGCAATGTGAATATTGATTGTGTTTATCCATCATGAGGGAGGGAAGAGACACAGTGAGGTAAGACGTGGGTCCCAGGGCAGCATGGTGACAGCAACTAGCTCTCTGCCACCTGCCTTGGGGGGCTTTGAGGTAGCCTCCACCTCTTACACATCTCCACTCATCACACAGTTGGGACAGAGATTTCCAAATGAGGAGGCTCATGGTTTGTCTGAACTGCTTCACCCCAGTTCTCAAGTCAGGAACCGCAGAACCCACACAATCTTCTCCCCAACTCCCTTCCCTGCCCGGCGACCGAGTGCCACCAGGACTTGGCGATGCCACTGTCTGCACCATAAACCTTCAGGTCCTGACCGAGGTGCAGAGAAGCTTTGCCCACTGTTCTGCTGGCTGATGACCCCTCTCTCCCCATCCACTGTCAGCACCTGCAGCAGGGCCATCTTTCTAAAAGTGCAACTCACGAATGCCACAAATCTGCTTGAAAAGCTTTGGTGGCACCTGTTAGACACAGTGTCCTGGGCACAACATTCTTAGCATGGGTTCGTGTGTCATCAGCCTTGGCTGTTTATGGGAATGCTCGAGAGGTGTTTTTATCCCAGTGAGGGGTCTGCAGAGCACTTGTCACCCTTTGAAACCACCTTCTCCCTGTCGGTACCTTTGCAGCCTAGCGAGATCCAGGAAATAAAATTCCTCGCAGTGAACTTAGTGAACTTGTTCACCACTGAACCTCGTCACCTGGCACGGCATGGGAAGGGTTTTATTAAATAAGTTTCTGGGTGTGTCACCTGGCACGGCATGGGAAGGGTTTATTAAATAAGTTTCTGGGTGTGTTCTAAATATACACCATGATCAGTTTCATCACAGAGACCTTCAGCTGTACCTGACTCCTCTCTTTTTCCCATTCCCTGTCCTCCCTCCTTATATACAAAAGCTTTATTTCCATCTGTCCTCCCTTTTTCTTTTCCCTTCCTTCCTTCCCTTCCCCTTGCCCTCTCCCTAGTTCCCCTTCCCAACTGAGCATTTTCTTCCTATTTTGTAATATCTAGTACACATTCTTGTCCTCACGTATGGTTTGGTTTCTCACATCAGAAAGACAATTCAATATTAACTCATGTGTGTTTGGTTTATTTCACTGAAGAGTAAGACCTCAAGGTCTATCCATTCATCTACAGGATGTCTCAAGTTTACCCTTCTTTATGACTGAATAGTACTTCATTGTATAAAAAAACCCACTTCTTCTTTATCCATTCATCAGTTGATGGAAAAGCTTTGGAATGAATGGATAAAATGGGAAGAATATGGCGGCAACCTTAGAAAGCTTACAGAAACAAGGAATTAGAAGTATTCTGGCAAGAATAAAGACTTGCACAGCATAGCCCTCCATCTTCTTGACCAAGAATAACTGGGGTGGAATAAGGATGTATAAAATTGTGTTGATAATCTGAAGCTATTTGATAATTATAGTATATATCTATTTATCAAGGCATAGTTCATAATTACAAAAATTATTGATATGAACAAGGGTTTATATTTGCTTGTGATATGTAGTCACTTAGAATGATCCGACTCTCTTGCTTTTGTAGTTTTTGGAGACAGGTTCTCATTATATAGTTTAGGCTGGCCTCAGACTCATGCCTATCCTCCTGCCTCAGCTTCCCCAGTGCTGGGATTACAGGCACACACCACCCCACCCAGCTTCTCTTACTCACTTTCAAATTAACTCAGCCAATTTCCTTTAACTTGATTTCTCACCACAAACCATTGATATTACTGTACATCCAGGACCCATTCACTTTACTTTTGTTGACCATTTAAAATAATACCCCTAAAAGAGTCAGAACAAAGCCTATATGAGAAAACTGCTACAGAAAATAACACCAGAGTGTCAAAAGTCTCATTCAGCAAGTCCTGGGTCAACAGCAGAGATGCCTCAACACCTGACTGTGTACTCTTGTGGCCAGCGATTTGGTGTGAAGGTCAGGCTGGACATTTGTAGAGGCTGACCGTGGAGCAGTGCCAACGAGAGCACCAGGCACGTCAGTGAGATGGACAAGGTGCTTTCAGCAGCTGTGAGCCGCGAAACAAAGAGGCCCTTAGCCACCGACGGCCTCCTCACAGCTCCGGGAGGTGCTGGCGACCTGCCGGGAGGCCGCCTCCTCCAGCCTCATGCTCCGCTCACGCAGCCGCGCTGGTGCTCGGGAATGGACCATTACATCCCTCTCAGAGCCTTTAAACATGAAGGTCTGAGGGCTCCCGGCCAGATATGTGGACTCTGGGAATTTGAATGTTGAATTCTCTCCACCCAGAATCCAATAATACTTGGTTGCCCAGAGCAGTCTGCATCCTTCCTTCCTTATGGTCTCATTGCAATTACTCTTAAAGAAGTCTGTTCGGACAGGGAATTTTCTATTTACCTTACTTATAGCTGGTTCTGATGAGTAGCAAAGACCCGAACCCCCTCTCAGCTTCCATTTCTCAAATTTGTGTGCTGTATTTATGAAACTCATGCTAAAAATTTCTGAGACTGGATAGGCTTATACCTGGAATATGTCTGTGTACCCCTGCACATGCACACATACACACGTATGGAAGCTTTTAACACTTAGAGTGCACGGTAGAAACATGGTCAGCAAGTGGTGACATCTCGGAGTCTCTGTCCACTCTTCTGGATCATGGAGTTCTGGCCTGAAGATTTTGTCAATCACTGTCCTTGCCTTGCAACACTGTGTGAAACAGAATGTGACACCAGAAGTCCTGTGGAGTTTCCAGCCGTACCCCAGGTTGTTAAGCAAACATCAGGCTCACAGGGAAAGGGGTTGTCTGCCAGTGTCTGGCTGATTTGCTGCCCTCCTGTGTATCCAGGACTCGGTGTCTGATGGGGTTGAGCATTGGGTGAAGCTTGAAAGAACAAATGGATCGCGGGCTAACCTGGACCTCAGAGTCAGGAAACTCCAGCCAGACGTCAGGGGACAGCTCTGTGGGCTCAGCACTGCATTGCTCTCACACCCAGAGCCATGGAATGAATCCATAGGTTGATGGCTTAGTCTCTCCAAAAAGGGATACGAATATTTATTTCCCACCTTTTAGAAATGGGTTAATTGGTTTCTATGAGCTAAGAGTTCAGCAAAAAGTCAGCACAATCTATGTTTTGTGTGTCTCTGTACCTTTATCTGAAGCCTACTTTGATCTAATTGGTGGTCAATAAATACCAATCAAATTAAGTCAAATAAATTAATAAAAATGGCACTGCTGTTTCCAGTGGTTCTTAATTAGTAGCAGTTGTGCATCCCAGGGGACATTTAGTGACTTGTGGAAAGAGTTTTGGTTGTCACAATTAGGGGGGTGGGTGGTACCACCACCAAGCAGGTAAAGGCTGGGGCAACTGCTAAACAGCTTCCAAAGCACAGAGCAGCCCCTAAGCGAAGTCACCGAGGTGGCACAGAGGTGGCAGTGGTGCTGGGCCTGAAAGAGCATCACTCTAGCTCTGAGCCACTTCCATGTTTTTAAACCTGAATCGTCACATTTACAAATGTTCAATTCATCTGCAGCAAGAACTGCTCACCCGCCAGGAATACTGGGTAAAGACCAATTTCATTGATTAGGCCACAAGGGCCCTGAAGTCCTACTAACTTACCGCATTTCCTATTAGTATATTTCAGTGAGAACCCGCTGTTTTGGGTTTCTCTGTCTCACATTCACCTGGAGCCTTTGTAAAAAAACAGATTTCCGGGCCACTTCTCCAGAGTCTTTGAATTAGAGGTTTCAGTAGGACCCGGGGATTAACATTCCGAGCAGGGTCCTTGGAAGAAAGCTCCAGCTTGAGAAGAGCTGGGCTGTATCAACGTCTTCAAAGAGGCTGCCCTTTACCTTCCTACTCCTCTGTGTCTTCTAGGTAATTTGTCACGAAGAATTTCTGTATTCCTTCATAAATATAATTCATCCTCATTATTTGAGGATGCTGTTTTGAAATCTAATGCTTACCGAAATCTGTGTGTGACCTTAAGATTAATACTCGAGGTGATTTCATGGTCACCTTGGGGCATGTGTGGTGTGGTGGAAATCTTGAGTCATCCAATGTACTTACAGTTAACTGAGGCTAAACGAGGCAGTGCTATAGCTCTGAGTTTTAGCTCTTGTAAACAAGTATCCTTTCTGCAAACCACTGAGGGTGGCAGCTTTTGCATTTTTATGATTTTGGGGGTGATTTTGCTGATTTATATGTCCCCAAGCACAGTGCTAACGTGCTGACTAGTATCCCGAGGCACAAGAAGAGAATGATGCACTTTATGGAGAGATTGCATGTGCTAAATAAGCTTCATTCAAGCATGAGTTATTCTGTTGTTGGCTATGATTTCATTGCCAATGAATAAACATGCTGTTAAGTAAGGAGCTTTCAAAGAGAAAATCATATAACACAGATTATGTAATGATGAGTTGACCGAAATGTTGTGACCAAAGATTCACAGGAACCTAACGCTGTCTTTATCCTAGGGTTTCAGTGATGTCACAGGGCTCCTGCAAGTACTGGGATGCAAGAACTGACTGTAGAGAAGTTCTTCTCCCCACATTTCCACCATTGCCCCGACTTTCCCGCCTGTGCAGATCTCGTTCTGGTAAACTAAACCAGAGTAACTGCCTCTCTGCAAGCCGCTCTGAACAAGTAAAAATAAATGCCTGGGCAAGGCTGCTGTTCTGTAATGCACTCAGGCTGGCCTTGTATTTCATATTCACTTTGCTCCTCCTTTGTTTGGGGTGGTTTTGGATTCTGAATGAGTGTTTATTAAAGAGTACTGAATAAATTAATTCAAACGCAGATACGTTATCTCTGTGGAGGGCAGTGCAATGTCAGCGTGGATTAGTTCCCTTGTTCTTCATGACCTAGTAAAACAGAGACCCAGCCACCTGGCGAGTCCCCGTCAAGGAAGGGTTCTCTTTTCTATCAAATGATTGTAAACCCCTCTGTCCTCCCTGCGTCTCGCTGCTCACCATCCCCTGAGTTTGTGAGTTTGAACCATCAGGATATTCTGACTAGTTTAAGTGGGTTTTGAGCAAGTGAGCCCAATACAAAAATCGGAGTTTATTGATTGGCCTGTCAGAAAAGGGGAGGATTAGATGTGACCCTGGAGACTGATACTTTTGTTCCCACCCATGTCCTCATTTCCTGTGCCCAGGGAGAGCACTCAGGGTATGGCTTCCGGAGGAAGTTGGGGAACACATAGTCCTCGGGCCACGGACAAGGTGTGTGCATTTCTCTCTTACCTCTGAAGATACCTGAAAGCTTATGCTAAGTGACAATATATATTGGAAGCCAGCTGCAGAAACCCTGTGGTCACAGTGACTATTCCACGGCTGGTGGACAGTGTGTAAAGGGTTGTTTCATCTTTGCCGTCCCTGCAAAATGGTTTTCTCCAGGCCTCCTTCCCAAAGCCTTCCAATCAGAAACACTGCAGCTGGGTTTGTTTATGAGCTCTTTCCCATAGGCCTAGAAAAGCTGATTCTAACACCTTGCTCGCCTGGGGCAGCAGTCAGGGAACTCAGGACATGGCTCTTCCCTAACTGTGTTCAAAGAACTTGAGCTTTCTGAGGGTGAGTGCGAAGCCAGCAGACCAAAGGCAGGTAAGGAGCAAGCTCACTGGGAACCTTGTTCTGTGTCCACGATGTTAACCAGAGCAGGCTGGCTTTTGTTTTTTAACATGTGATCTGAGCCATGGATCGGACTCTGTCTTTTCCATCCGCGGGTGAACACTTTCTGGCAGGGACAAGAACCAGCATCCTAAATTCTACCCCACTTCCATGAACCAAACTCTGTGAAATACTGACTGCAAAATAAAATCAGTACAGGCTCCCTGTGCCACAAACCTGCCCGGGGTTTTCCATCTTTCTTCCCCTGGAAGATAGGGATTTGCTTCCCTGTCTTCCTCGGTGTCCATGTGTGCTCGGGTGGGAGAGGTGGCATCCACAGGACAGACGGGATTTCAGTCTACAGGGTAAGACACATGCCTTAACCCAGTTCTGGGTCTGCTATGGAAACTCCAAGAGCCCAGAGGATACAGCACAGGGCCATTGCAAGTTCTACAAGGAAGCAGTAAATGCAAAATAGAGTCCGAAAAATATGGTAATAGACCACCATTTTGGGGGATGCTTAGGCATTTTTCTTGAAGAAAATATTCTTAAGTAATATGAGATTTGACAGGTCTTCTCAGTGTGGGGCTGTGGTTTCCATGAATTCAGTAACAGCAGTCCAGCAGCTCAGTGTTGTTTATGCACTGGTGTGGATAATCAACAAATATACCTCAGAAGATTAAAGCCTGGCTTCCGAGGACAAAGGGTCTAAACACGAATGCTCACCGAGTGATTATTAGGAAAAGCCCTGAGCCAGTTGTGCACTACAGCAAAGCTGATGCTCTGAATATTATTCTTGTCACAGACTTGCTGTCAGCTGATGACGCGCTGTTTGTGTGTGTCGGCAGAAAGGGCGAGCAGGTACCTGTAATCATCCTGTCCTCCTGGCCTTTTGTTTTCCGAATCTGTCAGTGGCAGTTTGGCAAGATGAGACCTTTGGAAGCCCAGGACTCAGCCCATCTTGTTCGCCAGGGCCTGACACAGAGCAGCTACTTAATAAATATTTGTTCCCTGAATGAGGAGCAGGTTAGCACTGGGGAGCGTGAACCTCTGCAAAACAAAAGACTCTGAGTCTGTTCTGAAATCACTTCTGCTTCTTTCTGTCTTCACACTCATCAGAGTCAAGGGAAACAGGGAGAGAGCGCTCCATGGGGAGCATTCCCCAGTGAGTACACAGCCTAAGGTTAAAAGTCACTTTCTAAAGATGTCTTCTAAGTCTCAGAGATCTTAGTTTCAATGTGATTTTCATGGAGGACGACAGAAGCCAGGAAAGAATGTGAAAAGACTGAGCGTGTTTATAAGTTGCTTTTGGTGCTGGTGGGAGCACAATTAATACAGGACCTTCCTGTCATCCTCTGAATTCTCCAACCCCAGCCCTGCTCTTTCCTCCCAGGTCAGGGAGCCCACTGCTCATGAATCTTTATTTAGTAAACTAGCACTTCTTCTTGTTGCCTCTAACACTGGGATTAAAAAGTAATATATTTGGTTCCTTGATGACAAGCTCTTTAAATATCTGTGATTCTTTATTACACACAGAACTCGGGACAGCGTACCAGCATGTGCTGCTTAGCAACAAGGTAAGTTCTAAGAAATGTGTCTCTAGGCAATTTCATCACTGTGCAAGCATCACAGATCATGCTCACATAAACCGAGGGGGCTACATATCCCTAGGCGATATGACCTTTTGGGACCACACTGGTCCCTGCAGCCCATCAATAACTTGAAAAGTCATTACAGGACCCATGACTGTCTGTTCTATGAATGGTACTAAGGTCTCTTTTGCTAACATCACCACTATTGTTTTCTTTCATCTGAATGGAAAGTACATTAAAGGTTGGGAAATATGCAATGGTATCTTTTTGATTTCTAATTGTTTTGGGAACAAGCTAATTTCATCCCATATAGCCAAATTCCTAAAAGGATGCTTCAGATGAACTGTGAGCCTTCTGAGGTCCCTATCCCACTGGTTTGTGGTAGTATTTAGCATCTGTCATAAGACACATACTAAAACTGCTTGGTATTTCCAGAATTAACAAATAAATTCTCTCTGGGATACATTTCACTCCTTCTATTACTTCCTAGCTTTAGACACAGAGTTAATATTTGGTTGGCCATGACTCTTAACATTTTCAGAACATAAACAGAGATTATGAGAGATGCAGACTTTCCCAGATGAAGGTGTGGTAAGAAATAGTTCTTTTGCCTGAGATGAAGAAGAGTTTGAGACTTGCTTGTCCATGACAGTCACTGTTGGCAAAGCTGCCAGAGGTTGCTCACTACAGTTTGTTATTTATGGCTTTGTTCCAATTACACAGAAAAAATCTACTCATGATAGAAGAGAATCTAAGTCTTCCTTCTATTGATATTTGAAGGGTAAAACAATTTAAAAGTTGCTGCATATGACAGAAATGCCAGAAACATGGAGGAATTTTATAAATTATTCAAAGACTGGCAGGAGGTCTCATGAAAACTAAGTTCACTGTCTAGAGCTAGTTGCCAGTTTGGGGCACTGCAACCCCAAGATTTCTTATTTCCTTGATCTCTCAAGACTCTGTCAGCATCTCTTCATGTCAGGCTATACATAAAACCAAGGGAAATAAAATAAAACCAAGAAATGGGAAAAATCAGTGACTTAGTGGAAAGCCTTAGGGACTAAGAGTAGTGGACACCAGGCTTAGCTTGACACTTTTGCCTGGGCCATAGGAAATGTTTTAAACATTAAAGTATGTGCAGTTAACTTTTCACTGCGAGGCACTGCACAGCCACCTGTCAGCATCATTTTCCACCGTGGTGGAATATACGAGGCACAACAATAAACTGATGAGAATGATTCATCACGTCCCTTGTAGAATACAGTTTTGTTTTTGTGGAACCTGTTTCATGTCATGTATCAAAAGAGAACCTCATGTATTTGTGTGACAGGGGCGTAGGAAAGTGCTTGGTGGGAATAACTGAAAACAGAACACCTAGTTTCCTATCTTGGCTATCCTACTTGCTAGTTTTCTAATCTGTCTATCTATATTATTTTATACTCTAAAGTTATAAATTATTTTATAAAATTTTGATAAGTATAATACTCAGAGCATTGATGAAATATGAGTGATCCTTGGGAAGCATTGATGATAAGGAATTAGAGAACTGACTAATAGTGAAATGCCAGCCAGCGCACAGGCTGCTGTGAGTCCCATTTCCAGACCTGCTCCAGGAACTGTCAGTTCCATCTCAGAGCCTGCTCTTAGCTCCGAGTGTGTAACAGTCGTGCACACACAGTCACTGTAGAGAACAGTAAAGGGGACCGTGTTCGTGTGCCCAGTCCATGGCACTCGGGAACTTTGTATGTTCACATAATCCTCCCTACACATCTCAAAAGTAAATACTGTCCCATTTCCCCAGCTTGCAAGTGAAAAACTCAAGAGCATAAGAAATAAAGTTTATTTATTGAGGAGAGATGATTTCAAGGTAGCAGAGAAAGAATTGAAGCCTAAACCTCTGAGTTTAAAATTCTCCACATAACCGGGAAGACACAGTTATGTTTCCCAGTGGGCCCTGGCCATGTAAAATTGTCTGCAGAAGAGCTGATGTTATGATCTGGGTGTAGCGCACGTTACCTGATATTTCAAAGCTATAGCTGTGGCACATAGATTTCCTCTTTTTTCCATTTTTTAAAAAAGGTAATGACTCATTGCTCTGTACAGGTGACTGGAAAAATCATAGGAAGGAATTAGGAGGTCATCTATAAAACGACTTGGTTATATCCTTCTCAGATTTTATAATTCTATAATCCCATTAAGGGAGTTTTATAAGCACAATTTCTCTGTCAATTTCTTAACACTTTTCTTGGCTTTTCTTTAACAGCATTATATTATAAGACCAAAAAGAGAAAAGTAAATTATGACCTCCAAGTAAGGAATGCCTACTGGGTTGGCCAGGGTTCACAAGAGAGATAGAATTAATAAGACTGGATAGATAGGTAAATAGATGGATGATAGATAGATAGATAGATAGATAGATAGATAGATAGATGACTATGGCATCCACAGAATACAGGGCTTATGAGCTCACATAAGCTGCCTATGGCCATGGTTTTAAAGACATCAGGAAAAAGAAAGGACTTGAGTTTTCTGAACATTAATCATGTCCTGCTAGTTTCTCTCCAGAGCTCCAGTATAAGACATTTCAAGAAATGAACTTAAAAGATGCTTTATGATACCTCCTTGGTATATAATTAAAATAAAAACAGTATCAGGTCATGAAATTTTACCAAGGGATTAAAAGACATCTGGTATTTTGATGTAGATTACCTCAGGGCTTAAAGTTTAGAGGCGTCTGCAAAATGGGGGACGCCCTCAGTATGCCAACGCTGTCCGTTCCCCAAGAATGATCCCAGCTCCACTCCAAGTCACAGAGAAGTCAAGACATAAATCTTGCATGAAATAATTCTGTCTTGTGTTGAAATTTGAATTTTTACCTTTTTGGAAAAATCTCATTTTTTTGTTTGATAAATAGCATATACTTATGGCTACAAACTGGAATTTCTGTAACTTATTCATTTCTAATAAGTTACTAACAACATTAGCAGCCACAAATTCACCATGAGGTTATGAATAAGGTTACATGAATAAGGTTACATTCTCAAGCAGAGCAGGAGGTGTTAGTAAAATCCTGGTGCCCATAGATGGCGCTTGGAACTGCTGGCTTGGAAGGGTTAAGTACCTGTCTCAAACCCTTTGGATGATTACCCCTGCCACTGTCAGGTAAAAACATCAGTGGTTTTTTATTTTTTCGATAGTACCTTGACTACCTCCAAATATAAAATGGAAATGTATACACGAAGGGCAGCTATTGCTTGGATGCAATAACTGTTAATTTGCATCGTAGGAAAATAGACACAGCGGCATTTCATGCAGAGAATATTGTCATGTGTTCAGTACAGAGCCTCCGTGTCATAGGAACCATTTAGTCTTGTGGGATATGTTTGTTCATTTATTTATTCAGTGTATACAACATTTGTCCCACGATTACTTTGTGCTAAGCCTTTAAGCTCTGGGGCTGAAGCAGTGAACAAAATAAGCCAAAGCCCTGCTCTCAGGAGTGTATACATTAGTGTCATTTCTGTGGAGCTTTGTATTTGCATATGTCACCATCACTCCTAGACCCGGGGGGAGGCAGTGCTGATTCCACTCTCTAGAAATTTATCTTATTAAGCACCTGGAATAAGAAGGACTTTCTTACCCTAAGTGAATCACTGTATAACTCACAATTCACTGTACAATATGTGCTGTGCAGTAGTGAATTGCAAGTGTTAGAACGGGATATGAGAAAGGGAAAGATAATACTAGCGTCTGAGTCAGGTATTTTGGAGCTCGGGGACTGAATGCCAATGAGGCAGGCGAAAAGGCCTGGTGCCCCCAGGGAGGAAGGCGAAGCTCCGCTCTCTGGATTATTGAAAGGATGCAGAGACGGGAGGGAAGAGTTTCAATGAAGAAACACAGTGGTGAAATAGAAATACGGTTTCAGTCCTGTCACCTCGCCTTAACCGCAGGAGAAAATGTCGAGATGCAGAGCTGCCCCTAGAGGATCCGCTCCCGGGACTCGGGCCAGAAAGCGCTTAGCACAGGTAGAGGCGGGAAAGAAGACCGAGCCTGAGCGATGCCACTGAGTTGGGAGCGTGGGAGGGAGGGAGGAAGGTGAAGACCCAGGAACAATGAGAGGGTTGCCCTCCTGAAGAGCCTCAGAGAGGCGTCATCCACAGATGGGAAACTGGCATAGGACAAGAGGAGTTCTACTTCCTAAGACTTTTTACCTAAAAATAGTCAAGCACCATCCAGTCTTCCAGATGGAGAAGTGTTAGTTCTAAGCAGAGCATCAGAACCTTATGTTTTCTTTACAAGTCGTGGTGAAAATCGCAAAACCCGTGATAGAATAACTTCACTCCCTGCCCAGAGTGGGAGCAGCTTACACTTCCACTAACAATGTGGCCGATACTTCAGGTAAGCAAGAGAGCTGGCTTTGTATTCGTGTTCCCAGGGTGAGCATTTAATTCCAAATATGCACCACAAGGGAATTGTGATGATGGTTTTAACATTTACCCTAAAATATTTCGCCTTTCAAACTGTTTTGAGGGATTAACTCAGAATTTGAGCTCATTGCATTTTGGTTTATATAATGTGTATAAATGCAATTATAGTTATGGCTTTTTGGTAAATAATTAATGGTAATTATTTACTTTTCACTAAAGGATGTTGGGATATCATTTAATTCAAACTGATGCAATGTTTACCAAATAACTTATGGAGCAAACTAATATCATGGTTCCAAAAAACGAGTGGTTGCCAATTATTGTACACCTGGCCCAGGGTTAAGTGCTTCATCTCATTTAATAATGGGTGCAGTTATTCTCCCTGGTTTCTGGATTCAGATATCAAGTCACAGACAGGTTATTTATTGTGACCCCATTTACAATACAGAGGGGTTTTGAACCCAAGTATTTGAGCAAATATATTATAGATAAATATTAAAATGTGAAAAAGGCAAAATTTTTAAATATCCTTGAGTTACATACATTTCAAATTATTTTATCATGGAAATTTTTCCATTGCTACTGATTGGTTTATCAGGTAGACAGGTGGAATTATCACCCTTACAAAGCATAACGAATTGTCAAAACTGCTTAGAAGGCACAGAGTCAAAATTTACAGACTCTGGTTTATTTTTCAATTTTAAATCACTTTAAGAAAATAAGTAAATCCTGAACCACATTTAAAACCAGGCTATCAGAATTTATTGTGTTTAAAAATTGCCCGGTGAATTTATTTAAAGTGAAGACACCTGAAGTCAATGCCAGGTGATTCTGATGAACAGTGGTCTCTGTTGCCTTTGGACGGATACCACCTCCCAAAGTGAACCTGGGTGGGTTGAGCGGAGGGGAAGTTTCCATTTGAATGGAGCTGCCAGTGTGGAGAACCTGAAATAGGTAAGTGGGTAGGGCAGAAGGAAGTGTAAGAAGTACGGGGGAGGAGCTGGAGTGAATTCCTGGCAATTCGACCTGCAGACGCACATGTGTGTATCGCACATTGGCGTTTCCCTCCTGGTCCTGGGAAGGCCTTGAGCATCTGTGAAGGCCTTGAGCATCTGTGTATAGTATGGTGATTAATGAGGCAGCGATACGAAGAATGAAAGGCTTATAGAGGCAACTCGAAGTTGTGCAGGTATAAAGTAGATGTGAAAAACCCAAATTAGGGTGCTACATATAGTAATGGATACCATGGAAAAAATCAAATCAAGCCCACTAACTGACGACTCAGGAAACAATGGGAAACTGGAGAAACACAACAGAGTGAGCTTTATAGCCTGTGTAACTGGCTGTATGCTCGAAAGGGTGACTTCCGAAAATTCTCCTTATATTGTTTCAAATTGCTGAATAACATTGACAAGACCTGCCCGGGTTTTTTAAGGAAGTGTGTTATCTTATATTATGGTTATTTTAAAGCTAGTGTCATTCCTGAGGCTTGGCATATCTCTACGCTGAAATAGAACTGGGTTCTGTTAGTTTGGGAATCTCAAAGTGTGAGGGTTCCTACAATCACAAAAGCAATTCTGGACCATAAAGGCAAGACAGGCAGCATCACAGTCCCTGACTTGAAATTACACTACAAAGCTATAGAAATAAAAAAAAAAACTGTAATATTGGACAAAGCAGACCTGAGGAGCAATGGAATAGATTAGAAGATGCAGAAACAACCCCAAAGATTTTCAGCCACCTTATCTTTGACAAAGGGGGCAAATATCTTTACTGTAAGGAAGGTAGCTTTCCACATGCCAAAGATCTAAACTAGACCCATGTGTATCATCATGTATTAAACTAAATCAAAATGAATCAAAGATCTAAATGTAACAACAGAAACACTAAATCTGCTGAAGGAGAGAATATATAGAACCCTTGAAGACATAGGTGTAGGCAAAGACTTTATAAACAAAAACCTGATCACACAGGAAATGATATAAAGAATCAACAATTGATATCTCATTTTATTAAAAAGGCTTTGCATAGCAAGAGAAACAACCAAAAGGTTGAAGAGACAACTAACATAAGGAGAAAAAAAATTTTCCAGCTGTTCCTTGAACAAAGAACTAATATCTAAAATATACAAAGGACTCAAAAAAAAATCAGAGCCCCCAAATTTAAAGACTTAATCCAAAAAATTAGCATCTGAAATGAATAGATGCTTCTCAGATAAAGAAATAGAGTGGCAAATAAATATATGAAAAAATGTTCAACATCATTGGTTATTCCAGAGATGCAAATTAAAACAACACGGAGATGCCACCTCACCCCAGAAAGAATGACTATTATCAAGAAATCAACTACTATCAAATGCTGGAGGGGCTGTGGGGACAAAGCAACCCTTCTCCACTCTTGATGGGAGTGTAGACTGGTACAACCACTGTGGAAATCAGCATGGTGATTCCTCAAAAAACTAGGACAGCATGTCCCATTTGATTTCTTGGTATCTTCCTGAAAAAATTATCATAACAGTGATATATGTGCACCCATGTTTATAGCAGCACAGTTTGTAATAGCTAAGTCGTGGAAACAACCCAAATGTCCATCCCCTGAGGAATGAGTAAAATTGGTATCTCTCTCTCTCTCTCTCTCTCTCTCTCTATATATATATATATATAGGAATGCCACTCAGCCAGAAAGAAAAATAAATTTGAGGCATTGGTAGGTAAATGGATATCCCTTGAGACCATACTCTTAAGTGAAATAAATTGGATATATATGCTTAAATATCACATTGTTTCTCTGGTGTGAGAAACTGAAACAGTAAATAAGAGCCAAACAACATAATAGATATTGTGAAATAGGAAGGGAATGTTCAAATAAGAAGGAGAACAGATTGGAGAAGGAAATAAGGGAAAAGAAGAAAAGAGAATAAAAGGGAAAAATGAAATAAAACATGTAAATAAGGAGGAGAAGAGGAATTGAAAGGAGGAGAGGGTATTGGGGAGAAAATAAGAATTAAGACATATCTTGAACAGGTACAAGTTCCCGATGATGAATGTGATCATTATATACAATCTAAGACGTACCAATAAAGTTAATTTTAAAAAAGACTTGAGGCTCAGTTATATGTATCGTTGAATCCACTTCCCTGGATTTTCCCCTGTGGCCTCAGCAAATTACAGATAGAAGTCAGAGGTTTGCCTGGAATACGGTGGAAGCACGTGGATCCTTTGCGTGGATCTTTCCCACGGCTGACCTTGCTCACAAGCCCACGCGGCCCAAGCTGGGGAAGCAAGAGTTGTGCAAACCTAGTGTCCAGATGGGGACTGCAAACGCCAAGGTCCACCTCTCATAGCGGCTGAGTCCCCCAACTGACCGAGGCTCCTTGGTGAAGCAGAAGGACAAACTGAAAGAACAGTAGGTTTCGACCAACTGTTCTGTACCATCAGTGGCTTCCTCTTTGGAAAAAAGAAACTGAATCCCACTCCTGACAAATACAGGGAGAGAAGAGATCACTGAGGAAACAAACCAAGGGTGAGAAGAAAGTGCTGGCATCAGGACTGCTAAATTCTCTTTCAGTTTTTCTACTTTCTGCGAGCGAATGCCAAATACTCACAAAGGAGAAACAGAGTTCTGCAAATGCGTGTTGGAAATCACAATGATTTCTCATAAAAGATAAAAATTGAAGTGATGGAAGGTAAAGGGGACTTTGCCAAAGCAGTTCTTTCCTTGCTACCTGGCTGCACTGAGGCCAGGTGAGCTTTCCTGTTTTAATTAAGCAGACGTCTGAGGCCGGCATCGGACAGGTCAGTGCTTCTCAAAGCTGCCCGGGCCAAGCCTGGAGAAAACCTGGTTATCTTAGTTTGGGTTGGGTTTGGGCCATGGATGTCTTTTGGTTTGGGTTTTTGTTAAGTTGCCAGTTGGCACTTCAGTGCTTAGTGACGGAGTCGGTGATTCCTTGAAATAGTGAGAAGAGTGTGGCACGAGAGGCGGAAACCTTGGGAGTTAGAGGTGGATGGCGCTGTTCTTTTAATTTGTAAAGTTCTACAACTTGACCAGACGTTGAACGTTACTTAGCACGGGACAAATGTGGCCTCCGCTGTCACACTGTGTCTCTGCCGGAGAGGAAAGCCCTTCGCTGTGGTGGTGCCACCCTCCAAGTCAGCTGTACACAGACTGCTGTTATTCACGCTCTTCTCTATAAAAAGAGACAAAATTCCAGCAAAACATTTTAAGCCTTTAGTTTTAACTTATCCTCCTCCAACAGAAATGTAGACATTTTTGTGAAGCAAAGCAAGCTTTTGTGTAAACTTCATCCAAATCAAGAGATACAATAAAGGTAACATTCAGAGAACGTGCATACATCCTCCCCACCATTACACCGATAGCCTTTTATGTTAATACTTTTTTATTCAAATTTTTATTGCAACTAAGCAAGTATTACTAAATATTATAGACTGGTAAAATTTTAATTTAAAAAAACATAGGTAGAAGGAGGGGAGGCGGGAGAGGAAAGAGGGAATTAAAAAGCATTAAGATGTGTTGTGCACCCAAATTAACACCCAAGTTTACATGAAATTATTATGTACTGTAAATGTGGACCAATAAATACTTAAAAATTAAAAAAAAAATCTTAAATGATGGAGAAATTGTGAGAAAAATGGAACCCTCCTACATTGTTAGCGGGAATGTAAACTGTATAACCACTATGGAAATCAGTATGGAGATTTCTCCAGAAACTAAAACTAGAAGTACCATTTGTTCTCAACTTGATCACCCATGGCTGTATTCTTGAAAAGAATTAAAGACAACATATTATAGCGCTATATGCATATCCATATTTGTAGTGGAGATATTCACAATAGCTAAGCTGTGCAAACAGCCCTGTTACCCATCAACTATAAATGGATAAAGATATTATGATATGTATTCACAATGGAGTATTACCCAGCCAGTGAAATAGCTTCACTTGTGGGAGAATGAATGGAACTTGAGACCACTGTGTTAAGTAAAATAAGCCAGACTCAGTTAAATATCTTGCATGTTTTATTTTTTATGAAAAATCAAAAAGATATATAAATGACTGAATAAAATAGAGATGGTAGGAAAATAGTATATGGTTCTTAGAAATGGGAATGGGAATCAGAGAGGGTGGAAGAGGAGGGCAGGTAAAAGGATTGAAAATGATAGAGATACTTTATATACATGAGCCAGTTCCCCAAAACAAACGTCACTGTTGTTAGAAACATGCACTAACAAGCATCTAGAAATAAAAGTCTGGCAGTTTCTAAAAGCCAAATATATACCTACTATAACCTTTGCATTCTTTTCCCAAGAGAAATGAATGCATATGTCCATAAAAAAGACTCAAATGGAAGCAGATGGCAGCAGTCTCAACAGATGAATGGAGAAATTGTACCCTATTCATCCACTGGAATACTACTTAGCAAGAAGACAGAATCAGCTACAGATAGAGACGACAACATCAATGAATGTAAAAATAATTATGCAGCATAAAAGCCAGAACAAAACAGTGTGCAGAATGTATCGCTCCAACTATGAGAAATCCTAGAAATGCAAACTCATTTATAGAAACAGAGGACAGGCAGGGACAGGGTGGTGTGGCGAAGTGGGGAGCAAAGTGTTGTAAGCAGGGTCGGGGGTCAGGTGGCGGGTACATGCAGGACCTCGGAGCGGGGAGGTGCTCATTTTAAACACGTACAATTCTTTATATCAATATATGATATGATATGTATTCACTTGAGAAAGTTGGTTTTTAAAATTATAGAGGTGGACTTTTACAATTCGTACTCTTTCTGTTGGTCCTTGTTAAAATATTGTGCTGCTGGAACCAATTGGTTGGATCCTTCTTTTTTGTTGCACTAAAATATATTATTTTAAAGTAGTATAATATGTTTGCCACTGTTGTTGTCAATGTCTGTGTCAGACAGTTCTATTACTTTTTATTATTAAAAAGTGGTGTTCAAGGGCCAGATATATAGCTCAGCAGCACAGCGCCTGCCTGGCAAGCTCAAGATCCTGAGTTTGATTTCTGGTACAAAAGAAAAAAAGAGAGATTCGGTGTCCATAAGTTCTTGTATCTAGCTCTCCATATATGGTGCCAAAGAATATATAATCTGAGATTAACATTGCTGGGGTAGAATAAGTAATTCTAATTTAGGAGATACTGACAACATGGTTTCCAAATTTCTTGTGCCAATTCCCACTCCTATGAGCAAGCTGTAAGCTCTCTACATCAAAAGACTGTAATGAGCCAAAGCCAATGGGCACGTAAGATTTTCTGTTTTTGCTTTTTGATCACTGCTTTCTTTAGCCCCTGTGAGGGCTGGTGACGGAGGCCGTGAGCCCGCCACTTCCAGAGGGAGCTTCCCACTGCTTCCTTCCTCCACACTGTCATCCCTCTTGGTGGCAGCGTGGTCCATTTCATCATTTCTGAGAAAAATGTGTTAAAGTTTTCTTGCAGTTTTCACACATTCTTCTGATGACTTGGGCTGTTAGAACCTTTCCACGTATGGCTTGGTCATTTGCGTGTCTTGATTTGTGGAGACTTGATCTTTTATTACGGGATTTCTGTTGTTTTGTACGGAGTTCTTTATAAAATCTGGTTTTACATCCCTTGCTAGCTATGCAGTTATTGCTTTTCAAACTCTGTAGCTTACCTTTTTACCTTCCCAATAATGTCTATTGATAAACAGAATTCATTAAATTTAAAAAGTCAAACATGGGACTGGGCAGGGTGATGCACAACTGTAATTACGGCACTTTGCAGGCTGAGGAAGGAGGATTGCTGGGAGTTTGAGGCCAGCCTGGGCTACATAGTGAGTTCAAGGCTAGTCTGAGGAGACCCTATCTCAAGAAACTAACTAAATCAATTGATAAATAAATTCAAACATAACAAGTTTACACTTGATGAGAGCATTTTGTGTCCTGTTTAAGAGTTCATCCTTTATGCTAAAAACAAATATGATCTTGTACTACTAAATAACAAATAGCTTCCTGAAAATGTTGTGTGTAAATTTTGTCAATGTATGGAGACATCTTTGGTTGTCATGGCATCCAGGGAGCAGAGTTCGGCTGCTGCTACACACCTTAGAGTTTATAAGTTGCTTCCCAGCCATCTGACTCAACAGGTCAGCAGTGCTGCTGTGGAGAAGCCTACTCTAAAAGCTGTGTGGACATCCCCTGCTTTGTCATGAGCTGTAATCTAGTAGGAAATCAATTTTATGAGTGATCTAACAAAGAGTTCAAGTGTTCCTTATTTCCATATGCTGACCCAATGGTCTCAGCACTGTTTCTTAAAACAATTCCTCCGTCCTTACTTGCTGTTTGACAAGTGACACTTCCATGAGTTCAAAGTTTCTGGGCTTTCCATGCTATTCCACTTACCTGTTCATCCATCCTTGTACCAAATACCCTCCCCTTAGACTCACATCTTTACTGTAAGTCCCAGTGCAAATAAAGCACTGACTACCACCATGTTCTTCTTCAAGAGTAGTGTGACCATGTTGGCCCTCTGAATGTCTATGTAAGGTTTAGAAACAGATTGTTAAATTTTCATAAAACAATCTCTCTCTCTCTCTTTATTTTTATTTTTGGTACTGGGGATTGAACTCATGACCTCGTGCTTGCCAAGCAGGCGCTTACTCCGCTGAGCTAAACCCCTAACAATTTCATTTAATGTTATAATTATATTGATTTTCTAGATTTATTGGAAGAAAATTATCATTTTTAAAGTACTGAATCTATCCTTAATTATTTACCTCTCAATTTATGTAGATAATATTTGCTTTCCATTTTTATATTTTTTCCAAGAATAATCTATACTTCTGTTTTATACATATTTCACATTTCTATATTTCTGAGTCTTGTAAAATTCTATTCGATAGTTCTTTTTAAAATTTACTTATTTTTATTACTATATAGACATGTGAATTTGATCTTTTGTGTGTGCTGACCTGGTAACATGTCTTTTCTCACTAATTCTCACACTTTGTGCATGGGCCATTTTAAATATGCTATATCCATATCATATTGTTGCCTTACATGCACTCTTGTCCTTTTTGATCTGTCCTTCTCCTCATTCTAAATTCTTTTATTTACCTCACCCATCTTCACTGGCTAGGAATTATTCCTTAGAACTTAGTTCTGTATTTCTGTAGTTAATCTGTGTACACCATGTCAAAAGGAGTGCAGTGGCAATGATTTCAGATATGCATTGTTCCAAATTTTGTGATTTTTTAAAAAAAATCTAATAGGTAACTAATGAAGAGGGACTGTCACCAATTTGCTGAGCATCAGTAAAAGCACAGTGAACACTTCTTGATTTGGGAACTTGGGGAGTTTGCATGATAGTGAATGATTGACATTTTAAAAATCCAGAAAAATGTGTTTCTTCACTCTGCATGTGTTCTTCTGACTCAGTGTTGGTTGATTAATGTCCCATGAACTGTGTGTAGTCTGCTGGCAAACATACTCTTTGAGTTCCTAATTTGCAATAATCTTATTTCTTGACTTATTTTAGACTCTGTGTAAATTGACTATGCCATCTGGAGAACCACTGTGCTTTATTTTGCATTATTTCTTATAATTCTGTTTCCTTCCTGAATTTCAAGGTTGTGTTTTTAGTGTATATGAAGCATGTATCTGGAACCATGTTTTAGGAAGGAGGAAGGATGATTTTGCCACCCTCCAAGGAGGGTGCCATGATGCCATGATGGGCCTAGAGCACTGGCCAACCAGAGTCACTTGGACCCACGTCCAGCCCTGGGATTGGCTCCGGGTAGACATCTGTACTGCTGGACCCTCAATCCTGGAGCGGAAAGGGGTTGTTCAAGGTCCCAGTTCAAAGGATGGAGGATTCACCGGAACCAGTTTGTTGTTGATCCCTGAACTTTACTCTCTGCATCCTAACCAGAAACAGTTGCTAGATGTTCCTCTCAGCAGCCCTATGGAGAATCAGAAAGCAACCCCCAACGTCCGTACATAGCAGCAGAAGACCAGTGGCACCACTGCCCTGGATTTCTCATCTTCTCCAAATCATAATTCAGTAATCCCACCTGCTTTTTCCAGGACCTTCAGATGTTTTTGTAATTTGTCCTATTTCTCAGTGGACCATTTGGTAAAACTTCCTGGTCATCTATCACTGGAGTGAAAGTCCATGTGAACACGGTTTTTTCCTATAAAACCCTAAGTGATGGACTTTGACTATATGGCCCAAGATGCACAAATGAGTATTTCTCAAATAAACGAATGCTGCTTTCAAACTGCTTGCTGCAGTAGTCTAACCCACTGCAGTACTTTTGATAGGTTACATGCTCAGTAGAAAAGGTAGGCAACCACGCTTTGAGAACGTTTAGCATAAATTATAAACAGTTGCATGTACAGTTATTTTTTATGACTTGCTGGGTTTTAAATTTATACAAATGTATTTTTTAGCCTACATTTTGAAAAATGTGAAAAAAATCACAGATAATCTAAAACAATACTGGGATTGTTGCTCATAAATAATAAAAACGGGGGCTGGGGATTTAGCTCAGTGGCATAAGCACCTGCCTGTCAAGCTCAAGATCGTGAGTTTGATCCCTAGTATCATTAAAATAAAATAAAATAAAATACAAAATAAAAATGGTTCCAGAAAATTTACAGGTATCTATTATAGGTCTAATGATCATAGAGAAATGACATGTAGCTTTTGTAGGACAGTTCTCAGAATTTAGAAGTTAAGATGCATTTCCTCATCCAGATAAGTAAGAAAGAACATTTATTTTTAAGGCCTCAAAAGAAAGCTATTTCTATTGATGATATTTAGAGAGTCTTATGAATTCACGTGACTCAGATAAACATATGAACTTTTTTGTTATCCTAAAATAATAGATAATCCAGTGGGATCTGGCTGAAATACTGCTTTAAGTCCAGATAACATAATGAGTAATATACACCTTGCAGTGCCTGGACTGAAGAATTTAAGAAAAAATAAAAGAAAAGCGAATAAAAAAGAACCCAATAATACTAAAAAATACTGCCTAAAACTGCTAAGTATTTCTATAAAACTATTTAAAACCACTAGCTTCAAGCTAGCTGCACTCAGAGTAAATCTGAGTTTTCACTGCCTTATTTTTCATTGCCTTTGTTGTCATGAGGTGTGTGTCTCTAATTTTATATAGTTTTCATATTTTTAAATTGTATGGAGTGATAAGGTACAATAAATAACACATATTTAAAGTGTACAATTGGGTAAATTTTGATAGCAACACGAACTTGAGAAACCATCACCAAAATCAATTTGATGAATAGTCTGTCCCCACTGGGGAGTTTGAGTGTGTTCTTTGTCAACCTTACCCATGCCCCTCCCAACGCGAGCACTCCTAAGGAGCTGTTGATCTTTCTGTCACTATAAAATACTTTGGATTTTTCATAATAGCCTCTAAAGTGATCATATAGAAGTACTTTTTTTTCTGACTTCATTTATTCATCCTATTTATTCTGGGTTTTATCCATATTGCAGTGTGCATTAATGGTTAATGTTTGTATATTTTTGTTTTGGATTCTTCTGTGGCTATATAAAAATTTATTTACCCACCTCCCCGTTGCTGGGAATTTGGTGCTTTCCACTTTGAAGGCATACATACTGCAAGGACTTGAGCGTATAAATACTGTGAAGTTATAAAGAATATGCTATTGTGTCTTTTGGGTCAATGACCATAATGATCATATAAACAGCTACTAAGTTTATTATTGAACAAAACCACCAAAGAGTTTTATAAAATGCCTGTACTATTTTAGACCAGCAGGATGTGAGGAAATAGATTCCTTTTTATCTCCTCACCAAAAGTTGCTGTGGTTTGTCTCTACCATTTTGGCCATTCTACGAGGGTAATGAAGGGGTAAACGAATCACCCCTCTCACTTCTCGGCTTTCTTCCATCCATCTACTCTGCGCTGTTCTTCTGTGTCCTTTGCCCCTCTCTGTACTTCGGCTTTCACTGCTCTGCATTGTTTGTGAAGTCACCACCAGAGAACAACGTCATGTTGGCGTATGAACTTGACCCTGAAACCTACCCCATCCCTTGCCACAGTGCTATCTACCCTAGCACCAGATGCCTGGAGACAAGCTCCCTCAAACTCCAGGAGCAATGACATTCAGGAGCTGAAAGACTTTGGTCATCGTAGCTTCATGGGGTCCCTGTAAGCGAGGCTTTCTGGTGGTTGCTGGGGATGGAAACTGTGCTTTGCCTCAGGTAAGCACATTTTACACACAACCTGCTGAAGCTCAAATTTCATGGTGTAAAATACACGTGTACTTCAGACAGTGAGAGAAAGGAAAAAGAAAAATCGGTATCCAGAAAGTTATTTCAAAAGACAGATTCTTGATGACAGCTTATGAAAAATTAAATCAAATCCTCAGCTGTGAGCATTAATGCATTTGAAGGAATCCCTTTTGTTCTGCTGGTTGAGGTGGGAAACCATGGTTGCCTGGAGACCCAGCCCCTTAGAAGCATTTGCACATCAAAGTACAGTTAAGGTGACACATTTGGTTTTCAGACAGAGATTGTTAGATAGAAGTGGAGTTAGAAAGAAGTGGAAATATATAGTTAAAATTGTTGAAGAAACCATGTGTAGAAGCTCATTATCTGCACAATGTAACAGTTACCAAATCACTACGGGCCAACTTCTTTTTTTGAAAGTCCCAGCATTGCCCCAGATTGGTTGAGATTGGTCAGATGTATTACTAATCCAATTGCATTCTTGGGTCCCAACAAACACACACAGATTCTGGTCAAACAATGACATTTGGTTTCTATGTTTATTATTGTTTTCTTCTGCTGTTGTCTTTTGTACAGGTTTGTCTTTGTCCCGTTAATTAAAATTATTAATAATGTATTGTGTGGATAGAATTATAGCCACAATTTCTGTTGGTTAGGATTTCCCAATAGAAATAAAAGTAGATGTCTGCAAGACTTACAACTCTACCTATATACGCCATAATGTACTTCCTTCCTGTACTCATATTCTATTGGAATTTTAGTCAGTGAACACATCAAGAAAATTCAGGGTACCAGAAAATTGCCACCATTAGCAAAAACTGAAAAGACGTAAGTCCTTGAAAAGAATTTCCTGATGAATTTATCCGCCTTGGTTTTCTCTCCAGAAAGTGGAGATTTGTGTGGTTCTTCCAACTGCTGATTACATATTTTACTTTGGGAGATACTTCCAGATTGGCAATGGAAATCACAAACTCAAAGAACATTAGAGTCTGTAACTGCCTCCAAATCTGGAGGACAAAGAGAGAGTTTTTACTTCTAAAAAATGATGCATATTAAAGTCCAAGTATGGCGTTAGAAGTGATAGAATGCATGCATGACTTCTTGGAGTGACCTTACAAAAATGCATCTATTGGAGTATTTTTTCAAATGCCATCTGTCCATAACATATGTGTTCAAATAAAATTGTGTTAATGTTCACTGCTAACTTTGCTTACCTAGGTAACTCTGATAAACTGCGGCACTTTAATACCTGCTGCAGTAGATGGATTGCTATTACCTTCTTTTCCTTGTTATTCCCAAGCAGGAGATGTCAATTATGAATGCATTTTCCAATAGTTGCAGGGTTAAATCTATACTGTCACAAAATAGTATGAGTTCACATTTTATGGATTGTCATTTGTCACCCTTCACACAGAACTCTTTTCTCTAATACAAGGCTTAGTTATGGTCCATTATCAGCTGTACTCATCAATGCTCAGTAACTTTTCCCTCATTACAGAGGAACGGGCAGATCAAAAGATAATATGCTGGAAATAGTCAAACGGGACTTTTTATTGCATAATGGGAATTATAATTTATGATTAACTCAATTCTTGGCACTTAATGGTGTAAGGGAGGAAAGATTTTTTTTTTCCCTGTACCCTCTTAGGTCCAGTAGTTAAAATTTGTGAATTGAACTGTAAAATGATTAATCAGAGAAAAGCACATACATTTTATTTGATGCTAATATGTTAATTTCATGCAAAAGTGGCCTTCAATAGGAAGTACAGACCTGAAGAAAGGATAGATATTGGGGCATAATATACCATTATTTAAAAGGCAAAAAAAATGTGGGCATGTGACAAAATAAAAAAGCTTTGCTCTTGAGGTAGCAAATTGTAGCAAAGTGACTAGAAATATGTGGGAGCAAGTATGGGAAGTTAAGTTTGTTTTTGTAAGGGTTGTATTTACATATTTGCTCAGCGTGGACACTGCAGCTCCACAGACCAGAATATTCTCCTCTTCCTGGTGCCAGCAAGGTACCGTGTCATGGGAAGTTCATGTACTGAGGGTTTTTAAGAAGAAAGGCAGAGGTCAGAGAGGCCTTCCTAAATCCAACGTTTCTCAATTGTTTTCTACCCAAAATAATTCAGATGTCAAGGTAGCACATTAGTTCTAATCTCTTTAATAGTCAATTATTTAAAGTAAATGATTAAAGGTGATGGTAAGGAACTGTGCAACTGAAATAGCAGATAGAGTGATAGGAAAAGCAAAACTGATGAGATATGAATACTATTTGGTGCAGATTATTAAATGGTAAATAATATTAATGTGATTTTCTGTTGCATAAGTAAGTGAAAAAATTGAAATTTGCTTCATTATGTTGTTTGGCCCAAGACGCATTTAAATTATGAACTTTTTATATATTGATAGCTGAACAGTGCATACTGGTGGTTTCTTTCTTTGTGGGCTGACTTAAAATATTTGACCAAATTCCTATACTTTTAGAAGGCAAAAAGAAAGTATTATGAAAACTTGGAATGTATTTGTGAAGAAAGATCAGCTGAGTTTAAAGCTGTCTTGGGATTGTGGATATAATTCCCAGCACTGACTAAGGCTAGTTTATTTAGCCATTAATTCAACAATACTTGTTCAAATTATTACCATGTAGTATATCAGAAAGCCTAGTATTGTTATTTTTATTGGTTTTCATTTTGGACTTAATAAGAAGATTACCACACTCCAGTTTGGTTTAATAGATTACCCGTGTCTAATTAATGAATGAGATGGAGGCTTTTTCTTTCAAAGAAAATGAGTAGATGCAACAACAATGCCAAAAGGAAAACAAATAAACAAAAAGCAGCTCATCGCAGCATAGATCAAATATCTTTTTATTTTACGATTCTCAGCAGAGTTAGGGTAGTGGTGAGCTAAGATGTAACAGTGCTGTGTTGAAGCAGTTTGTCTTTTCAGGTTCAGTGCAAATCACTGTGAGGTTCTGACCTTTCTCTCAGCTGGTATGTGTTTGGAGGCCGATTCAGCGTTTGCTCGGAGTTCCTCCAGTTCCTCCGGATCCTATTAGAAATGGTTGAGTGAATCCCCAAACGTTCAACTTCATGACATATGAAAGAAAATCATTTTCAAAATAATAAACAATTCCCAGAGTAAAAATGAACACACACAGACACACACACACACACACACACACATCTTTACAAACTAGTACAGGAAAATTGTTGGATTTAAATGAATTTTTTCAAATCTACTGTTGCTAATGTAGATTACCAAAACCAAATGAACATTTGTTCTTTTTTCTATGATGATGCAGTATTAGAAACAGACATTTTTTTTTTGGCAAGTAAAATCATTAAGCATTTAATGGAAAGTTACTATTGATTAATGAATAATACAGTGTAGGGAAGTGTGGAAGCTTTGGTTTTACCATCAGTGAAGGAAAACAAGAACAGCAGTGGTTTGGGAGTCACAAAGACCAGACTCACAGATGAGCTCACTCACTAGATGCCTTGGTCCACAAAAAACTTTGTAAGACTTTGGTTCCCCTCTGTAAAATGTCCATAATATTACTCACCTCTTAAGATTTTCAGAGAAATGCATATTTAATTGCCTAGTAACACAAGAGAAAATTCTAAAGGTTGTTTTGATGTTACCATAAACAAAAGCAAATTAAACTGTGCCATAGTCTGAATGTGCCACCCACAATTAGTGTGTTGAAATTTAATAAGGCACGAAGTCAGGACCTTCCAGAGATGAAGTCCCTGAGGAAAGGGCCTCAGGGAGTGAATCCTTTTGCTTCCATCTGAGGACAGAATGCTCATCCCTTCTGTAGTACCATGTGCTGCGTTGAATGCAGGGAGCTGTCTTCACCAGGCATCAAAACTGCTGACACTTTGATGCTGGATTTCCTGATCTCCAGAACCGTGAGAAATGAATTCCTCTTCTTTTTCAGTTGCTTTGTCTCAGGTATTTTATCATAGCAGCCCAAAAAGGCTGATACACTGTAATAGGTAGTATTCCCATGCAAACATTTTTCTTTCCTTCTTTCTTTTTTCTCTCTTTCACTGACTGCTATAACCAAGTTACTTAACATGTCCCTCCATTCACATCTTTTCTTTATGTGTGTGAAGTCTTCGTGGCTGTTCTCTTAGCAAATTTCAAGTGAACAACACAATTTTAATTTTTATTTTAGCTTATCCATATGTGTGTGCAGTATACACTGTTTACCATCCATGTGTGAAGTTAGTACATGTATATAAAAGATCTTAATTCCCTTTTTAATGCTATTCCTTTCTCTCCCTGCCGCCTTGACCCATCTATTGATCCCTTTCCCTTCTGAGAAGAATATATCTCCCTATTTATTATTATGTATCTTTTATTTTTCTCTCAATTTTTGCTGTGGGCTTCTCATATAAGAGAAACCAAGTGATACTTAAGCTCATGTGGTTGATTTATTTCACTTAACATTATATTCTCAAGTGCATCCATTTTTTCTACAAATGATTCATTTGTAAGACTCAGTTGTGTATAAATACCATACTTCCTTTATTCATTCATCTGCTAATGCATATTTCAGCTACTTCCAAAATTTAGCTCATATGAATTGTGCTGCTATAAACATGACTATGCATGTATCCCTGTAATACGATGTCTTTAGCCTTTTGGGAAGACAACTAGAAATGGAATAGCTGGGTTAAACGGAATTTCTAGTTTAAGTTTTTAGAGGAATCTCTACATCAATTTGCAGAGAACTAGTATCTGGAATACACAGAGATTTTAAGTGGGCTGGGGATTCAGCTCAGCCACTCAAGCACTTGCCTGATAATTGTGAACTCATGAGTTTGATCCCTGATACCATAAAAAAAAATTCAAAAAGGTAGATTCCCCCACAATAAAAGACCCAATTGAAAAATGGGTAAGCAAAATGAATGGACACTTCACAGAAGAAGTACAAATGGCCAATATATTGAAGGAGAAATTCTCAAAATCACTGCCCAATAGAAAAATGCAAATTGAAACAACAGATATAGTGGATAGAGGAATATCCAGCCAGGGGTCTCTTAAACCCCAGACCTCTATACCAACACTGAATAAAGTTGCCTATTCAGAGGGAAACTCAGCTTTTGACCAAGCAAGTATAATAATGACCAAACTTACCTACACACACCAATCATAACTACAAAAGCTAGACAGCATATTTCTAGTCTCGGTCCTCTCAGCTGAGGTAGGAAGATCATAAGTTTGAACCCAGCCTGAGCAAACTAGTGACCTCATGAGACTCCATTCAACATAAAAATGAGAGAGAGAGAGAGAGAGAGAGAGAGAGAAGACTGGGGATGTACTTCAGTGTGAGGAACCTAGATTCAATCCCTAGCACTAAACAAATGAACAAAAAACTTGACAGAACTTGTTAGACAGTGGTTTCCAGGATGTTGAAAATGAGGCAACAAAAGAAATTAACAAGATGAGCTCCTTTAGTGTCCTGACTTAGCTTCTATGTGAAATTCCAGGCTGCAGGTGAACCTCTGTGGTCTTTCTGAATTGAAGAGATGAAAATGGGAATTGACAAGGAGGGCAGGCGAAAGCCACAAGGTTACACTACAGAGAGGGAAGTCTTTCAAACCACTTTAGAAGACAATTGGCTGTTAAAAATAAGCCATACGGCCGGGTGTGGTGGCGCACTCCTGTAACCCCAGCACCTGTGGGCTGAGACAGAAGGATCATTGCCAATTTGAGACCAGCCCGGGCTACAAAGTGAATTCAAGAACAGCCTGAACTGCACAGTGAGATCCCGTGTCAAAAAGACAATCAATCAATCAATCAATAGATCATACCTTGAAAAAATAAATCTGTTGGGAAGTGCAGAATGCAGTAAAGGCAAAAGTACAGCAATTATTTACAAGGTCTGGAAGTTACTGACTAAAATGCTGCATAGTGCTTAGTGTGTAAGTGAAGTTGTACAAATCACTGGAAAATGGAATGTGATCAGCTGAGGATGCCCACTGGGGACTCTGAAGTTACCTTGTAAAGTGATGTCATTATCTCCTAAATTCTATTTCAAAACTAAAACAAAAATATTACCAGGGGTGAAGAGTGCCATTTCACAAAGCATGTCTAGAAATCATGAATGTTTCTAGATTAACAATAATGCTTCAAAATACAGAAAGCAAAAACTGATAGAAATTCAAGGACAAAATACTAACCCATAAATATTGTCCAAGATTTCAACACGTCTCTCTTAATAATAGGAAGAGCTTTGATAATAGTATAAAAGACTTGAACAACCACATCAAACACTTTACCTGGTACCTTTTGTACCAACCAGCAACCACAAAAACATATTATTTCTAGTTAAAAGTAGAACATTTATCAAGAATGACCATTTATAGACATAAGATAGTTACAATGCATTTAAAAGCACTAAAACACATCATGTGCATTCTCAGGATCCAATCTGAAAACTGTGTACAATTAAACTAGAGCTAGAAAGCAGAAAAATACTTGGAGAAATCTCAAATAGTTGAAGATTAAACTTCAGACTCTAGAAATAAAAGAATGTCAAGTATGAAAAAGAAAAACATAAAATCACACTCAGCAGCTTGCTTTTAAAGAAAAATTGCTTTGTCACCAAAGTCAGGAGCAAGATACAAGTCTTAACACTCCTAATCTGTGTGGTATAGAAGTCTTGCATTGTGCCATCCTCCAAGATACTTTCAAAACCCACCTAGGGCAAAGATGAATAAGTAAGAATATCTACTCATACACATGGAAATGCAGAGGATCTAGAATAAGCAAAACTATTCTGAGAATTTGGAGATTACATTTGGAGACTACCAGACCTCAAATATCATTAGATTTATGGTATTCAGGAGAGTGTTATCAGCATTAAAATAAATAAGTAGATAATTACAATAGAACAGAGTCCAGAATAGACTCAAACATATATGATTGATCATTTTTTAAAAATGAACATACATAGAAGATTCAGAAGTGAAGAGATTGTCTTTAAACAAATGGTATTAAAACAACTGGGTATCCATATAGGAAAACTCTATAACATCATAGTATAGACAAAACTTATTTCATAATGGATCATAAATATTCAGTGAAACCCAAATTTTTAGAAGGAAACACTGGAAAAATCTTTGTGATATTATAGGGAAAGATGTTTTGATAAGACACTAAACATATGATCCACATACACAAATAATCGACAAAGATGACTATGCAGATACTAAAGCTTACATTCTTAAGAGAACTGAAATGCAAACAGGACAATGGAAGAAAGTCTGGTGGCCATCTAGCTGATAAACGACCTATTCAGACTAAACGAGGACTCTCAAAATTCAAGAATTAAAGTTAAAATAAAAACAGGGGCAAAATATCTGAAAACGCTGTGTGCCAAAGGGAGTACAGAGGTGGAAAATAAGCACCTGAATTAGTTATTAGGAAACCCAATTAAACCCACATTAATATACTAATAACATACCTAAAGGGGGGCGTGACCACACGAAGCATTGGTGAAGACGTAGAGGAACTAGGGCTAACAATCTGACACAACTCTAAAACCACTCGGAAAATGGTTACATAGTTTAGAATGTTTAATGTATACCTATGAGGTGTGATAAAATATGATGGATTTATTAATTAAAATAAGGCACAATGTATAACAGTAAAACACACATTTCCGTTACACCCTCCGCCACATTACACCTTCACACTTCCAAAGCTGTTAAGTCATTATTCCTAAAACTTTCCTGAACAGTTCTGAAAGTCCTCTTTTGTTGACTGGCTTTTTTGTGGCTGCCTGGATGTCCTGAATTGATTCAAAACATTTACAGCAACTTCTGTCAAGTAAGGACTTTATGATGTGTCCTCATCCACCTTACTCGCCATTTCTGGCACTGTGTGACTTCTGTGTCTTCCCCGAAGTCAAAATGATCACAAAAGGTAAAAAGGTTGAATCAATTCAGGATGTTCCAGCAGCCAGGGCCATGCAACTAGTGACCCTCAGGAAGGATGACTTCTGGAACTGCTTCAGAAAGTGGCCACACTGATGGGCTAAGGGAGACTGAAATGAGGAGGGGGATTGTGATATTGATGACTGCCCATGTGGCTTTTATGGTGGCACATTTTTAAGGGAAATCTAAGCATTCATTATTCTTTAACACCCCTGACATGTTGTTACACCAGTTCTACTCCCAGATATTTACCCAAGATAGGATGCAAGATAGTATGTGATTATAAATTATTCTGCATGACTTTTGAGTTTATTTGTAATAACTAAATGTGGAGCAAACCCATCCACTAACACATGAATCAGTGAATTTTTGCATAGCCTTATGCCTAAATACTATGTAGCAATAAAAATACTGAACTACAGTGGCATGCTCTAACACTAACGATTCCGAAGATCCTCAGTGTCAGTAACGTTTCTGTGGGGATGGTTTTATCCTTACACACGTAAGCAAACCCATATTTAAAGTGTGCACGTTAAATGTGAACACCATTTGTCAACTATACTATAGTAAACTTGTTTTTAAAAAAAGAAAATAAGAATTTCTAGAGGAATCCCATTCCAATTTAGCACTTAACTCAATGTGAATTTTCAGTAAGTGTCCCTGTCTGTTTCCTCACTGGTCACTTTAGAAGATGGTTTTGTCATGAGACAGCTTGCTGCTTTTCTTGCGTTTCAGTATGAAATGTGCTAATCTTTGTTACCTTCTTAAGGTGACTGATGCACAGAATGAGAATCAGTGATGAGCAGACAAGGTTAGGGTGGGGGAGGAAGATGCAAAGGAGGTTAATGAAATAGATTTGATCAATATATATCATGTGTGTGCATGAAAACACCACACTGAAGCCTAATGTTTTGTAATACTAATAAGCAAACATAAACATTTTAAAGAATAATTAGTAACTCATTAATAACTGGGCTTAATATGTAGGAAGTGGAGACAGCTCCCACACCTTCCTGTGAGCCTCACCTGTCTTCCACTCCGTGGGATTCTATGCTCTCTCCCCCTTGGAACAACAGGAAGGGGATTCAGCCTGGAGCTGCGGTTATTCATTTTTAGAATAGCTACATGCTTGGCCATTTAAACATTTCTTTAAAACACATTTTAACCTTTTATCTCCTGAAAATACAATGCCAAAGGCATTTTTCTAACCCCTCTAAAGACATTTACCAGGTTTCCTCATTTATTTTGTCTAGATTCCATGCCAGTATAGAGCACATTGGCTCAACAGAACACATTCTCAATATCCTTGCAAATAATGGGTCTCACGGTTTTTCAATCGCTAGTTATTTCTAAGACACCTTAGTGCTTTTGAGAACCTTTCATTTCTGAATTCTCTCCATTTCTACCATCTCTTAAGTACCATAAACCAAGTTTGTAATGTAAATTTCTTCAGAATGAGCACTTCTTACAAAACAGAAAATATCAGAAAGCTCAAGGTGTGTTTTAGTCCAACTCAGATCACTGGCCATAAAGCGGGATTTTGGCCCTGCCATCATACCACTCTTTATTAACAATATCGCTGAACTGAAATGCCATAGCTGAGAGACCAACCTAAGCATGCTTAGCTTTTTATTTAGTGGAACTCAAAGCAGCGGCTTTAGGATTGAATTGCTCCCTGAGCTCTCCTGCAAATATATAAAAGGATGTTATAAATAAGTTAGGAGTGGATGGTTCCATTTGTCAGAGGGCAGCCTAAGTGAAAGCTGCAGCAGGGAGAAAAGGAGGAAAATATTAGGAAATCCTTCTAAGTTCAGAGTGAGTTAACCATTCAGAAGATCTCAGGGAACCTGGGGAGATGTTTAAGGACACAAGTAATTTCTTTGAGAGACACAGAGAAAAGGAGACACATCTTTTCCAAGATTAGATGCGAGATTTTATGACTTGAATCTCTAGTGTTACAAAATTGACTTTAACACAAACACATTTCCAGCCTACAGCTGTGCGCACCCACGCGCATGCACTAGGCTGTGTGCTGCGTGCCGCTGTGGCTCGGGAGTAGTGTTTACAAGGAGTGCGGAACCTATGTGGCAGGCAAGCTTTCACCGTCCGGCCCTGTACACCTACCTCTGTCAGTGCAGTGCGGTTCTAGCTTCTCATACCTCTACTAACAATCCTGCAGCACAGCAGGACCAGCTGCGTCCTATGTGATGCGCTTACACCTTGGTATTCAGCATGCTCTCGGGCATGGGAAGTCATAGTTTTCCTTTTGCACTCCTCCTCTTTAGTCACCCTTCCAGGGCTGCACTGCCTGAGGGTTCTTCTCCATCTTCTCTGCTTGACATAAGAACCCACTGTCTGGGGCCCATAGCTTCTTAGACTTATGCTGCGGACACTCGAGACGTCAGAAGTGCGGGACTTGGCCTCCTCCAGATGGAAGGTCTCGCAGGCGGATGTCGTATTCTGTTTCCCTGTGCATCCCTGGCATTCAGACAGTGTGTCTTGTTGTAGTGCTGTTCTTTTTAGGCTCACAGAACAGAAGACTAAATAAATAAATGAAGAAAGAAAGCATCCTGGGACTTCAAGAGGCCAGAAACACATACAGCCCGTCCAGGGCTGTAATGAGCTGATCCTGGCACCGGTGACACAGTGGTCTCAGTCCTGGTCTCTGGCAGCTCCTGCTGCCCTGGCTCCCAGCCTCTGCATGTCTCTGGGCCAACTCTGAATTGTTGGGGAGTCTGTCTGGGCAGTCGTTTGACTGTCCTAAAAAAGTGTCCAATACCAGAATGAATCAACAGAAGGAACTGAGTGGAAATTATATGATTGAAATAAGATGGTCAGAGAGACGTTAAATCCAGGCAGATGAAATAAGGCAGGTGAAAATTCAAGGGGAAATGTAAGGAAGTATTTCAAAGGAAAATCTATAAAGACAAGTACTTCAAAAATTTGGAAAGCCCAGAGGATAAAGTATGCAATGTAAGTTACTAACTTCAATTATTTTAAAGGAAAATGAATTTTTGAATTAATTCTTTGGTGGAATTTATCATGTAAAGAATTAGTCCGACTGACTTTTTAGTAAAACCTTCTTTTGTGCTGTAATAATGCCTGAGTTATTTTGAAAAGAATAAACTTCTCTGGAAATAATGTGGACATGGTAGAATCATCCTCACTTAACATACAGGATCACAGCTTCCCATTAGATCTGGGTGGATCATGGGCTATCTTTAAATCCCTAAACTTAGTGATTTGCAAAAGCGATGCTTGTCCTATCGGGCCTCTCAGACACCGACTGGGCTCAGCTTAAGGGGTTCACTTGGGCGTTTCTTGTGACTGCAGACAAAGGGTGGTTGGGTCTGTGCTTGCAAAGATAGACCACTAACCCTCCTGGCACCTACATTGATAAAACCCAAAGAGGAAGAGGGCCTGGAACAACCCAGCCGTCTCCTCCACCCTTTTCTCATACCATGTGGTTTTACTTGCATAGTAGATTTAGATTGGATTCTTAAATGGTGGCTCAGACTTCCAAAGCTGTGCACTTCCCACAGGGTGGGAATGTATTTCTTTTCCTCCTCTGTGGCATGTCATACACCACCTCTGTTTACTGAGATAATCACAAAGACGCAATTCCCAGGGCAAGTGACAGACACCCCATAACTATATAGGTGGACATTTTAAGGCATCTTATACATTTTCAAGTACAGATTAAAACACAGGCACACATGAAACCACTTCCTTCCGACCTTTAATTACTTGGTGTCGCAAAGATTCAGTGCAATTCAGACATGCTCTGAGAATCGCTGGTGTCTTGTTAATGTGCGTGACCTCCATAGACATCTAAATGAAACTTTATCGAGTGAAAATGGAAATAAATTAGAATGAGATAATCACTGCTTTGTTGTCTATTTTTAGAGGGACTAATTCCTAGAGAGATTTCACAAAGCGTGTGTGATGGCAGTGGTATTGTGCTGCTCGGGCTGACACTCCGTCACAGGCAGAGGTTGCTTGGGAAACAGAAAGTGCCAACTGCTCTGCATCCAGGGGCTTGTTTGACGGGATAACTGATTTCTCCTGGTCCCTGTTCTCTATTTACTGCGTCAGTGTCGCTGGCCAGATTCCCACTTGTAGACTTTCTATTGATGCCGTGTTTTCCATTCCCTTTAGAAAAAACAACTGAAGCTGCTATCGCTCCACTGCAAATCAAAATAAAACCGTGAAAACCAAAGCAATCAACTGGATTGTCACATTGTAAAAATAATTGTTATTCATTGATACCACCACAAATGCCCAATATCAGAATTCTCTTTCTGTATCTGTGTTTAATACAGAGATACACTGTAGAGCTCTTTATGTGCTGTGAATATACTTGTGACAGATCATAAGAAGAATAACATTTTTCACCCCTGAGAGAACCACCTTTTCCTCCTGGAGGTGATGTCTGCCAAATATGGATTATCCTGCAGAAGTATATTAAATCTGGTGATTTAATTAATTAAAAACACATCAGAGATCTCTCTATTATTGGAGAGATATACATTTTAATTATAGAATTTTCAGTTTGTTTGTAGCATGACCATGTAATATGTGCATATACCTCAGTGGAGCTCTATCAGCTCTTACAGGAAGGGACCACCAACCAAAATAACGTGGACAACAGAGTCATTTCACATAGGTTAGACACTAGAATATTGTAAGTGAAGGCTAGAAACAATGCTTGGAAAGAAAGCTTTGGCAAATCAGGGAAGTAAAACTCATCACTTGCTGTTCATAACAAGGTCAACTCAGTAAACTACGTTATTAGCCTGAATAGTGATCTATGAGGAAAGCACATTTCCAAAAGGAGATTATTTGCCTTCCCAAAGACTTTGCCTTTCCAAGATTTGCTTCCCAAAGGCAAGTCTATCCCATTGCTTCACACTCTGCCTTTTCCTCATGCAGGAAATGTAAGTAGAAAGGTAGCTAGGAAGGAGAGGAAAGGTAGGTGGGAGGCATCACAGCATTACGCATGTCCTGAATGGTCACATGGCACATACACCGCCGAGTTTGAGAACCAATCATGCACCTGTGTTCCAGGTCGCAAGACTGAGCATTTTGCCATTAGAAAGCCCACGTCTGTGCCATGAGGGATGGAGGAGACCAGAGGCTTCCTCTCTCCTACAGAGGATGTGGGTGTTGGCAAGAGACTGTCGAGCTATGGGTGTGTAGTGTTCTTTGTTCCACAGAGAGGCGTGCAGATGTGTGACCTTGTAGATCCTTAGGGTATAAATACATACATGTGAAGTCTTAGGTGGTACTGAACATTTTTAGAAAGCTCTATTTAAAATTTCATAGTGCAAGTGTCCAGCTGAGTAGAAAAGGACTTAAGGTAAAGGAAAATGAGGATGATCTGAACCAATGTACTGCTCTATGACTTCCAAGGCCCGTCCCCAGCACCTGCCAGTCTATTTGGTGGGGCACTGGATCCCCTCCTGGCTTGGGCTTCCGTATTCTTCCAAGAGCGCTCTGGCTTCCTCCTCCTCCCTCACACCAGCCATCACATGTGCCCCCTCCATGCTGTGTCTCCAACGTGGCGATTCTCCCTGCATGTGCAGCTCATGCAGAGGTGCTCAGTCTTGTGGCACCCCTGGCTCCCCCCAGCAAACTCATGGACTCCTTGAGCCCTGGAGCAGGGCATCTCACTCATGTTTTCACCCCTTGCAGGCAACAGGCTGGACATTTGTGAAATATTTTTGAAGCATGGAGGTCAAGGTGGCCAAGGATTCTAAATTAATTTAACAGTTTTAATAGTTTTGGCACAATCCTTCTGGGATTGTGGCTGTGGTATTGGATCCTGATGTGACAATTCTCCTCCACAAGACCCCACACTGTGTCACTGGGATCCACAGGGTCACTGCCCCATGCTCTCTGGAAAAGGCAGGTCTATTCGGTAACCACACTTTCCCCTACTCGTAAGCAGAAACCCTGGAGGACAGACAGCTGATGGGCCATATTTCAAAGAAAGCATCTGTATTTAGCACAGCCCCAGTGGTATTTTTATGGCTGTATTCGTGCCGTCCAAGGGGCTGTCCTTGGCGACAGGATGGAATTTGTCTCATTTGCTATCACCCGGCACTATGACTTCATATAGTATTCCAGAATTCGGATAAACTGTCATGTGGAAAAATGATAAAGTGATTTATGCTCAATTTTGCTGTTAGGGAGAAATGAACGGGCTGTCAGTCTGGTCTTGAGAACAAATGAGTTATAGTTCATGAGGCAGCTCAATAAGTCTATCATTTCCCATCAGCTCCCATCCCTGACAGCCAAGATTTACTAGCTGGGGAAGGCAAAGGAGGCCGGGATTCGGTGCTGGGTAAATCAGCACCGCCATGCTATCACCCAGGCTCCTCCACACAAGAGGCGACCATGAATATTTGATGGGAGCATCTTCCCCCAAACGCTTGGGAGACACAGCATGCCTCCCTCCACGCGCCAGGAGCCTCTCCACTCCCTCTGTGCGTGTCTTTGAAAAATGACCACTTATAAACAACAGGGGCCGCTGGTGTCTTCGTTATTGTCACTCCAGCTGGTGGCATGTTCCCCTTGGCAACTCGTGCAGCCATCTGCTAAGCCATCGTCTTCCACTCTCAAAGGGTGAAATGGGAAGTCCCTTTTCCACTGAGATGGTCCACATGGTACATCTGTCATTGCCTGTCTCTCAGAGCAGCCACGAATGTACAACCTTCCCTCCCTCTGCAGGTTCAGAGAAAGCAGCTGTAATCTATAGCTTTACCTTGCCTTTGCCAGATAAGCAAAAGATGTCAAGGAGGGGATGGATTCAAAGTCTAAAAATCGATCTTGTTAATTTTCTTTGAAGTAGAAAAACATAGCTTTGTAAAAGTCTAATTTAGGTCTCTTTTCCCAAGACACTTATTTCTGAGGAAAGGGAACCTCGTGGGGTGAGGGGACTCCCCTCAGTGCAGTCTGTGTAACTTGGTCTTTTATTTTAAAAAGCATATGTAACAGTTGCTCTTTGGAGGTGGGCAAATATTTTTGTGAATAATTTGTGGGAAGTTTAGTATTTATTTTGCATTTAAAGCCATGAGTGAAAAACCAAAACTAAATAAAAACAAATCATCTGTAGATATTTTCCAATAGATTGACTGTATGTAATCTCCACTGTATCTGAGGGACCATGAGAGGTATTCTGTGAATTTGTGGCCAGCTCAGGGCCTGCAGACGATTGCTTCTGGGTATTTCCTTTGCATTTTATTGGAACTATAGAGGCAGATTGTGTCACTGAATTATGAAACTTTGCTGAAAACTGTCTAAACACACAGTCTACTAAAATATTGAAGAGAAAGAAACGTGTTCCTCATTTATGAATATGATGCCAGAGCTGACTGCCAGTCTGCTGGGCATTGTCATCCTTTAATCTAGTAGCAGTGCAGGTTGAGGTCGCCTAAGCCCTGTCCTCACATGAGACAGTGTAGAAAAGCAGAGAGTTAAGTATGCAGAGGGTGAACAGACAATTTGAAAGTAAGGCAATGATAGTGTTGGCTTTTCACCTGTTTTCTCGTTCATTCAAAAAATGTTCATTTAGCACCCATGGTATGTGGGTGCTGTTCGCTCTACTCTGAATAGACTCAGAATTTATTGAGACAGAAATAAAATCAATGATAAAGAATTTCAGAAAGTAGCAAATATTTCAGGAGTACCAAATAGAGTGAGCCTGAAGAGAATGCCTGTTTGTAGATCAAGGGCATTCCTTTGAGCATTGGCTTTGCTACTGAAATCTAAGAAACAAATGAAATATGCTACCAACCACCTCATGGAGTATTCCCAGAGCTCACACCGTAGCCTCAGGGTGGGGAGTAAGTACCATGCTTGAGAAATCCAAAGCCAGCCAGAGGCCAGACCAGACAGGTCTTGGCAAGCCATTGAGGTGGTGTAGCGCAGACACCCTCAGATACCCTTACGGACCTGTCATAAAGAAGAAAAAGGCTGTGCTGCTGGCGGTGGTGTCAATAGTACAATACACTGTAGCAATGCTGAACAGATGCTTATTATAACCAAGCATGGTTCCCTAAGTGCCTTACACATCTTAAATCCTCCGAGCCTCACAACCATCCTGTGGCACACTCGTGTTAATGCACTACTGCACACCAGTGTTCAGTGTACTTACCAGCCTCTCAGCTATGTCAGTCAACAGCTGAGTCAGACTTGAACTTAGGAGCCCTGGAGTCCCCGCCCATGCCAGGACACTTGTCATGGAAAGAACAGACTTAAAGGAAAAGTGAGTTTTGGGTATTTGCTCTGAACTTTATCTAGGTATACAATGTATGTCACAGAGATCAGCAGACTGTTATATTTTTCTCAAATGCATCTTTGATAGGCTTAACTAATCCTGTATATTAAAAAGCTTCAGACCTTAGCGTTATTTAGACAAGAGAGACTTAGTATTATTTGGCTCTCTGAAATCTAGTTTTCAGATGTATGAATTCTAAATAAAAATACTGGATTAAATGTAATTCAAGGTGTAAAGCAGGTACATCACTTCTTGGCTAAACGCCCTCAGAGGTCGCCCTGCTCCCTGGGGTAACAGTCTCCGTGGCTGTCTGGTTCTCACGTGCTGTCTCCTCCCAGGCCTCGTTTCTCACCCTCTTCTGCTCTGCTTTTAGACTCGGGGGGCTCTAGTGCCCCGGGTGCTACCTCAGTGCCGCCCTACCGCACATACTCGGGGCTCCCCCCCAAGTACCTTTAGTGTGAATCTTACCTCAGCCACTCGTTTCTAATTTGCAAGGTCTCACCCTTGTGTTTTCAGACTAGAAAAGCCTTCTCTATTTTTCCACACAGTATTTATGTAACTAAAGCCCTTCTTTCTTATTTGAGCAAGATCTTTTGCATGAATCCTACTAGATACATGAAATCACAAAGAGAACCAAATTCTTTCTGTGTCTTGTTTTTCTCATATCTATATACATAAAGTTTAGTTTATCAATTACTATTCACAGTAAAATGTTATCAGCAACAATAGAAATAGAACTGTTGCAGAAATATGCTTTCAGCAATGACACATATATGTGTTCTCTATTTCTGGAATTTCCCACTTAATATTTCCATGTCATGGTTGACCATGGGAAATTCAAACCTCAGAAGGCGAAATCATAAGTAAGGGAGAACTACTGTACTATATCAAGATTACTTTCTCTACACTGAAATCCAAAAGGGAGGGGAATTTTTCTTTTCATAATAGATCCCATAGTGACCCTCTGTCTAGTATAGAATAGCAATTTCATGAATATGTGTCTAGTGAAATAGTCTTTGACTTTTAGTGTAAAACATTTGTCAATTCAATCAAGTATATAATTACAAATTCTTATTTTGGTCCATTATTTGATCATGATTCATTCTATTCCATGGTACTACTTCATTGCTATTATTTTACTTTTGTTCTTTACCCTCTTCTTTCTTTCTTTCCTTCCCTCCTTCCTTCTTTTTCATTTTTTTTATTTCTGTTCTTCCTTTGATCCTCTCCTGTTCTCTGTTCAGTCTTCTTCTCTGATTCTCTCACTCAATAACAGGGAGCAAGAGACAGGCGCTGTGAGTATGCAAAGGTGAATGAGAAGCTGAGGAGCATTCATGGCCACATCACCACTGAACACAGGAATCTGCCAAGCATTCCTCAGCTCTCCAGCAGAGGGGTGTATTTTGTGCGTAAGGTTCTGGGTAGGTGAAATAGTTAAGAATCTGTCGGTGAATAGGATAGTGAGGCTGAATTATAGAGATGGCTTGCTGATACAGGGATTTTCCATTAGAGCATGAATTATGAAAGTTCTGGTCTTCCCGGTAGTTATGTATTGAATTTTAAGGGCAAGTGAATTTGGCAAGAAGGTTTCCCTAGCACCATCTTTACTGAGTGCGTTTATGTTGGGCTTCAGATATGATTGTCCAGTGCATTACATCTTTTCAGCAGTGGCTTCCTGTGCATGTAACTTGTGATTGTTCACACGGTTACTGTAAAATAGGACGCAATCAGAAGACTTAAAAAGCAAACCCATATTAAACCTGACTATCGACATCAAACTGTGATCATTTTGTGGAAATCTCCAGAATTTAATTTTTATTTCTTTCTGTTTGTGTAGGGATTTTTTTTCCCAAATTACTTCCCCTTAATGTGCTGTGTGCACTCAGAGTTGGAAGAGAAAGAACAGATTTGTCCCACTGGCATTTTCTGCACATGGAAGATCAAAAGTCACTCCAGCAAAGTCCAGGTGTCTTATCCTTTTTCTCTGTTGACTACTCATCAAAACTCAGATCTCCAGACTGACACTTGAATATGCTTATTTCTCTAGAAAGAAAAAGATGTAGAGATAGAGACAGGAAAAAAAGAAATCATGACGAAAGAATCCAAAATGCAGGGCTGACATCCTCCCCTCTGTCCTCCCCTCTGTCCTTCCCCCTGTCCTCCCCTCTGTCCTCCCCTCTGTCCTCCCCTCTGTCCTCCCCTCTATCCTCCC